>OZ026529.1:76265718-76788916 GCA_964019695.1 Loripinus fragilis
CACTGTTTGCTTCTACTTACATTAGTCATTGATGTTTTCAAATATATCCGACAGACGACTTATGCAGACGACATTTTCATCTGCCCTTTTTGCAAGTGCTTTAAGTGTTAGCGCTCCGCAGTGGCTCATTTGCTAGAGTGTTAGACTGGGGATTTAAGGGTTGCTAGTTGTGACGCATCGCATTTTAAAATTACAATATACCTGTAGTCAGTCACTTTGTGACGTCATCGATTAAATAATAGTATTTGCAGTTTTTTAATAATAAAAACTGTGACGAAATCCAGCTTCACATAACTTACGGGGGTGAAAAGCGTAACAAATGTACAATAAAATATTAAAATAACCACACTTTTGGTTCTCAAGTTGAACGCGAAATTGAATGCATTTAAAATAATACGATTCCCATTGACGCTATAATGTTAACGTCACCGAAAAAAAATTGACATGATTTGTCATTGTGTTGAGAAAACAACAGCAACCACGAAAAAACAATAAATGTTTATTGCCTCGATCAATTTGTTTTCATTTGGTGCCCTTTTAATAGTTGTAGCTTATTTGTAACGATTCGAAGCAATTATTTGCGAAAATTCTGGAAATACAAAAATGTACATTGATATAAACGTCGACGTCACAAATTATGTCTATTGACTGTACTTATAATTGAAAGCGGAATGAAAACGAAATAAAATGACACACCTGATATAGATCCTAACTCCTAAGAGGGCTGATATCAACAGACTCAGGAGTTTTGATGCTAGTATAAGCATCATGTATCATGTAATTCCTACATCGCTGGAGCTAACAATTTTCGCCATCTTTGCACTTTCATGAACGTTGTTTGTGGCCTAGCAACGGCGTAAAGTAACGTCTTATGACGTTTACTATCGCGAATCGATTTCGAGTTTTCATTGGTCAGTAGAACGTCACATGACCATGTAGTCAATTTGAAAATTTACCGACATGGTGATGTGAAGTTGAGCTCAAGAAAAAGTTTTCTCTAATCATATCGGATAGGCAGCAATCGTAAACGCTTTTAACAATCGCTTGAAACAGTGTTTTCGATTGTCATTTGTCTCCAGTCGCCATATTTCACAAATGCCACACAGGAAGCTATTACATAGGGATACTCGGATCCGCTCCTTGCTCTCCGGACGCAATCAACAAGTAGTCACGGTTTATAGCAGCCACTTTTGGCTCAACAAGACCAACCCATCTTCGGTGGCTGTACCAGGGGCCCCACATCATAGCTCTCCACCTGGAAAATAATGGGTGACTGAGTCCCTGAACCCTGCTCGTAAACTTGCTTACAGTGAGAGGGTGGATAGCTACTTCCTAAAACATGCCAGTATTGTGAAGGAGTTTTAGCTACAATGGGCTGGTACAGCCTAGCCAGCATACAGTGTCGGGCCACCATCGGTCTGCCAGCGAAACACCATTGAAAAAGGGCAGCCGGCATACAGTGTCGGGCCAACATCGGCCCGCCAGCGAAAGACCATTAAAAAGTACAGCCAGCATATAGTGTCGGGCCAACATCGGCCCGCCAGCGAAACACCATTGAAAAAGTACAGGCAGCATACAGTGTCGGGTCACCATCGGCCCGCCAGCGAAACATCATTGAAGAAGTACAGCCAGCATACAGTATCGGGCCAAAATCGGCCCTCCAGCGAAACACCTTTGAAAAAGCACAGCCAGCATCCAGTGTCGGGCCACCATCGGCCCGTCAGCTAGACACCATTGAAAAAGTACAGCTAGCATACAGTGTCGGGCCAACATCGGCCCGCCAGCGAAACGCCATTGAAAAAGTACAGCAAGCATACAGAGTCAGGTCTGTTTTAATCTACATCTACATATGTACATTGAACCGTCAAATTTGACTGTTACTCAACGGGTTGACTTCTATCGGTAGCGCTAGAAAAATGAAAATTTGAGAGAAGATAGGCAGGAAGAAGAAATGTAAATAAATAATGAATATAACTATGATAATTTGATAAGAGAGTGAATATGGTAATCAAAATAAAGCTATTAGTAAAAAGATAGAAAGAAGAAAGTTTTCCAACTTGCTTTTGGCTCATCAGGCACAGACCAATCTGCCTTCCGGTACCAGGGCCTTCGACCCCGACAGCACAGCTCCCTGCCTTGATGAGGCCTTAATGTTATAGCCAATCGTTTTATAATGTTAAATTTTTTTAATGAACTGCGCTGAAAATTATTAGATTGAACAATCTTCTTCAATTTATACACCAAGTCACCATAGAATTCAGGTTCCGAACGTCTATGGCGCAAGAGAGATTTAATTCCCACTTGGAATTTAGATATCAAATCATAGTATCGTCTACAAAATTTAGAAAAGGTTTTGCGAAGTTGAAATACCGATAGCCTTGTTTAAGAAGCTTCTGAGCTCGAAGCAATATAGCCTACATATTATAGGCCTATATTGTATTCTCTTTCGAGTTCTGAGTTAATAATTTATTGCGAGAGTTGAAGTCTGTTATATAGCTAGATGCTCTAGCAAAACGAATGAGTTTAGAGATATAGACTCCATAAGTAAGTAAGTAAGTAAAGACTTTATTTTACGAGGGTGACAACATTTAACCTATAAAGGCTAATCTTCCAGGAGGCCCTCATAGGATGTAGAGCGAGGAACATCAGCATCTAAAAATGGGAAATTGACAATTTCAAAATCAAAGTCGTCACGTTTATCATAAATTTTGGTAGAAACTAGATTTCTATAGCCTATCATTAGACACTTAAAATCTGTCTATGGACGTCTTGACTTTGGGACGTTTAGATCTCCGAAGCGGAGTTTCAGTTTCGGTTAATCTTGGAACATTTCGGTCAGATTGGGAAAACGTGACTGAGGTCAAGGTCGAATAAACATGTGAATTTCGACAAAATAATGCAAAATGTCACAAGTACTAAGACTGACAGCAAGCCTTAAGAGAAACACACTGATTCCAAATGTGCTCAACTGCAGTGCCTGTCAAAAGCTCAGATATGGTAAAACTCTAGTCACGTTTGTTTCGCAAAAATCGCTTTTATCTCCAGACTCAGCCGGCCAAGATTCAGTCTCGCACGTGTGTTTATTTACAAGTTAGTGTCAATGACAATACCTCCACTAGTTCTTAAAATCTGTAGTAATAACACAAGGCTTGAAGATAAACGATACATTTATCAATGAATCCATTAGCCGGAGCAACCGTTGACAGCATTGTGTAACTATCAGTGGTCATCAGTACAAGTATTGTCTTTCCAAAAATAATGCCAACTCTTAATTAAGCTTTATATTTTCACATCTTTTCAAAAACCTCATGCACATAAATATGGTTTACAGCTACAATTGTCAATTATAACTAAACACATGCATGAGCCGTCATAGTGTCGTGAATAAACCTTGCACTGGCCTTGTACCAGGGGTGTGGAAATACCATGCCCGACCTGGTCCCATTGCATGCAGGACAAGTTAGAAAATTCTATTTACTTGTCCTGGGACAAGTTAAAAAGAATATGTATTTATTATGAACTCACATGCTGTGTAGAAAACAGAGTAGATCCTGATCAGTTGGCTTCTGAAGAAGCCAGCTGATCTTGATTGGCACTGTTTTTAATAGTTTATGTCTGGTTTCATACTGTTTTAAAGTAGTTTAAAACACGATTATTTTAAGCACAATGAGAGCTATGCATTATCTGTTCTTTAATATAGGACAAGTAAAACTTTCTATGGACAAGTACCTTATGGCAATTAACTTGTCCCTGAGCAAGACTGAAGTATAAACTTTTGCTATTTCCACACCTCTACTTGTACCCTGGGGTCCAGAGTTTGATCCTCGGCTCCTCCAGTCTGTCCGATGAGACCCTAAGCAGTGGCCCTGTCTCCATCAGGGTGCCCACTGGTCAGGGAAAAGTCAGGGAAATTTGATTTTTCTTCAAGGTCAGGGAAAAGTCAGTGAATTCTGTAAAATGGTCAGGGAAATTAGAAAGTCCTTAAAAGTCAGGGAAAAGTCAGGGAATTTTAAAAAGCAATTGTTTAAACCGCTCAAAAATTGAACAAACAGATATGAGATGATGACTGTGTGGCAGTTTTTGGATGGCTATTATGCAATGCAGTCAAAATAATATATTTGTCTCTGCTAGTTAAAATTTATGTTTAAAATTGACCCATGACCTTATTTTTGTTTCTTGTTTTTTTTTTATATATTTTTGACTTTCATTGCGATATACATGGTGACATGAAGTCTGAAGGACGGAGAGAGCCAGTAAAACGTGGTAAAATGTCAGGGAAAAATGAATTTTGGTCAGGGAAAAGTCAGGGAATTTTATTTCAGATTTAGAGTGGGCACCCTGTCCATATAACCTTAGCTGTTGGTAGGATGTTAAACACAAACTCGCTCACTACAGTCACTAGCATATATGCAAAACACTTTAAACAGCGAGTTCATTTGCAGTAGCAATTTAGCTTTGGCGGCTAACCACACCTAATTTGCACCTGCAAAATTAAGCCTCTGGTCTCCTTCACTGGCTGTTCCATTTTACAATTCAGCAAAGCGGTAAATTTTCGGCTGCTTATCCAGACTATCTTCTGCTATATGTTATCTGCTGGTCCTTTAAAATAGTCTCTGTAGCAAACAGTACGGACATAGATCAGGCTGCTGTTCTTAGAGCAGTCTAATCTGGGTCCGCACAGTTTGTCTGTATGCCGAAACATTTGCATGCAGCACACAAATTCAGTAGATTACATTTTTCAGCTGCATATTTTGTAGCAGGCGAAGGGTTAATATGATAAGACATCAAATATTAAATTGCCAATTGCAACAAAAGTAGTCTGCTTTTCTTGTCTGCTGAAATGATTAAGATGCCTCTACTACAAAAAGAGTGGACCCAGATCAGACTCCTCCTATAGGAGCAGTCTGTTCTGGGTCCACGCTGTTTGCTTCAATACTTATTTCGTAAGTAATGCTAGGTAAGTATTTCAGCAGACAACTTTGAACAGCAGACAACATTTTCAGATGCATTCTTTTTCCTGGTGCTTTAAGGGTTAAGTATAAATAAATTCTATATAAAATTTTACTTATTTTAAAAATGTAAATATAAGAGAAGAATTTCATTTTTCTGGAATTCATAAAGTATGTGTTCAGTTAAACATGACTCACTTTTATCTAGCTAGACACATGTCATTCATTACTTTGAATATGAACCTTTGAAATCATTTCTTAACGACTTTGCTCACTGTAAAATTTTTCATGATTTTTTGTCATCGGCTGATTTTTTTTCTTTTTTCAAAATCAACTTTATCGAAAAATTATTTCAGGAATGCAATCAGAGTGAGAAACAGTTTGAATCCAGATCAGGTCCTGATGTTTTGTAATGCCTGATCTGGGTCCAAAGTGTTTGCAAAGATTATCAGAGGTAAAGAGTTAATTGGTATGACTGATTTGAGAATTTTGGATTATCATGTACATGTTTGTCTATAACAGGGGTGAAAGTTTTCAGTATTAATCCTGAATTCAGGATTAGTTTTCAGACTTGATCCTGAATTCAGGATTTTGAGGCTGACTTTCCATAGAAAGTCAGCCTCAAAATGCTGAATTAGGGAGATAATAATAGCTTCTGTGATTAATTTTCAGATTATCTAAACACAATTTAACCATTTAAACATGTAATCGTTATTTTTGTAGGCATCCTGCAAGTTTTAAAATATGAATTTCTAAATTTCAGGATTTTGGAAATTTTGAACTTTTATGCATGGTTTATGTTTTTCTTTTGAATAGGTTTAAACTTCTCAACTAATCCGAGCTTAAAGCCACCACATTCACTTGGTTTCAAGAAAAAGAAATGGAAAAAGAAGGACAATGTCTTCAAGCAGCTAACACAGAGTAAGCAGCGGTATTTTTTTGACTCTTTACATGCTGTGTAAATTTTCATGCTTATCTGTCAGTGGGAGCACAGTGGTAGAGTGCTTGACTCGAGACCTGTTTAACTGAAAGATTGTTGATGGGACGTTAAGAATCAAATCAAACAAACAAACAAAACTAATCTGCCAGTACTTGTCTTGGTCCAAACTGTTTTCAAAGGTTATCAACAGACAATATATAGAGTTAGGCCAGAATTTTTTTATTAGTTGATTTACAGGAATTTTTTTTCAGATTTAGGGTCAAGAGGACAAAAAAAAAAGCTCTGAAAATGACCAGTTAACTGGCTCTGAAAATGACCAGTTAACTGGTCATTTTCAGAGCTTTTTTTTTTAAAATATCTCAAAAGTAAGGTAAACCAACAGTCTGTATTAAATCTTTAAATATTTCATCATTTTTCTAAAAATCTGGGCAGAACAATCACTTTTCACAGTGTCACTCTCAAAAATACACAAACAGAACCTCAAAAATATTTTTTTTCAACAGAAGTTACAAAACAAATAATATTTAGAAGCGGTGGATACAAAAAATAATTTCAGTTTTTTTTTTCTACTTTCCGGAAAATAACATCAGGAGGGTTTGTAAATCAACTAAAAAAAAAATCTGGCCTTAAAGCAAAACAAAATATGTGAGTTGTTCCTATTTCATGCCAAAATATATTGAGGGTAGGTAAATTTGCATTTTTATGATTGTGCATACATTTTTCAGGGGTTCTATTGAGAAGAGGGAGGGGGGATTTCCTGCTTCTACTCTGACAGACATGTTTCCCCTTCTTGACTAGCCAGCTGATCTGGATTTGCAATTTTGTTTTATACAATTTACAAAACAGTTTATACGTTTAAACATGGTTCCAGCAATTTTGGGAAAAGGTCAAAATTGGGGAAAAATGATCAACTTAACATCAAAATTGGGAGAAATTAACGACATAGAACATAACAAGGGTAGCAAAATATATCTTCAAAATCAAGTTATTTTAGATTGTATTATGCCAAGTGTACCACTTAGGCACAAGTGTTTAAGTATCATTCTGATATGGGTCATTGTTTCTCATAAGTAGCAGTGGTCTAAAAAAAAAAAATTAAAAAGAATCTTTTTTTTTTCTTAATTGGGAAAAACAAACATGGTATTGGGAAAAAAAATGGCTATTTTCGATAGGGAATGGGGCCAAATTCGGCACCTAGAGAAGGGCAGAAAATCCCCTGCTTTATACATGGTTTCAGCACAGTGGGGTAAGAACTATAAGCTAAATTCAGTGTTCTATGTACGCTGTATTATATGTTCTTTGGGGCAACTAAAATTTTCTTTGGACAAGTACATTTAATATGGTCATTCACTTGTCACTGGGCAAGTATAACAATTTGCTATTTCCTTACCTCATTAGTACAATTATCAGACACTGGCTAAGCCAGAGCGTTGAAATAGTTACTCACAACAAATGGAGACAGCCTAAAAGAGCAATGATTCTCGTCAGATGTGTTCCCTATCAAAAATTCATTCCTTTAAGAGAAAGTAAGTAAGGGTGCAAAGATCAGGAATCGATACAATCAAGAACCACATCTGTCCCAGGATACCAATGGGAAAGTGACAAACTCACAGCAAACACCACAAATGAGAGCCAAGAGGTCAGCCTTTTCCCAGCAGGTGACCACAAGGCACATATAAGTCCCTAATGGTATGTAAAACACTGTTTCCATATTTGGTGATTTTCCTTGAATGTCTGTGCTTTTCATTACACACATGTGTAAATGTGTAATGGGAGTTAAACCTATGCCAGACAAACAAATAATGTTGTATTATCAACTGAACTCATTGAAAATCTAAAGCTATTAATGTCTTGCTTTAAATTTTCCAGGTCTTGACGCCTTGCAAGTTCAGATGGCAACTTCAACAGGAAACCCAAAATTCTCACACAGAAGTGAAATTCCTTTTTTAATTCAAAACAAAACGTCAAAGGATGGCCATGTTCGACAGAATGATTATTATGTTGGAAACTCCTTTAAAACAGAAAATATAGGCAGATTGGAGAAACCGATAGGCGAGAAAACGGAATCTGTGACTAATAAAGAAGCAAATCTTTCAGATAGAAAAAATTCATCTTCTAGCAAAAGTAACAGACAGAACATAACAGATTCTTCGAGAGCTTTAAATTCATCTGTGATATATAAACATAATAAAAACTTAAAAGCAAAACCTGTGATAAATAGTAAAGGAGATGTTAAAGAAAATTCTTATCCCGTTATTAGTGATAGTGCTTCAAATCTTAGCCACACAATCAAAAAGCAAAATTTGTATCAAGACAAGGTGAAACATTTTCGTTCATCCATTAACCTCACATCTAGTCATTTGAATAACAGAAGCATTAAGGAAATATGGATTAAAGGAAAGAGTAGAGGCGAGTTATTTGGTAAATCGAGAAATGTTCCCTTAAAATATGATATCAGTGCTCCTCGTATATGGAATGGCAACGGAAAACAACAACAGAAAGACAAAGGTGAGACGGTTGTTTCAAAACCTGCACATGTTAAAAATGTTCCTTTGGCAAGTAAACCAGAAGTGACGAGCTCACTCGTGAAAGAAAGTATCTCAAACTTGGAAGATATTGAGAGTCTTAATGAAAACAATAATGAAACTCTCTTAAGGTTGGAAGAGGTTTTTGAGGATACTAACGTATGGAATGGCAAAGGGAAACACAAACAGAGAGACAAAGGTGTGAAGGTTGTTTCGAAGCCTGCGCATGTTAAAAAAGCTCCTTTGGGAAATAGACCAGAAGTGACCAGCTCAATTGTGAAAGAAAGTCTCTCAAAGTTGGATGAAGTCGTTGAGGATGTTAAAGAAAACAAGAATGTTAATGAAAAGGATAACTCAGACTTAAAGGATTCTCATGAAGTAAAAGATTCAAGTGTAACTCAAACCAAAACAAAAACTAAATCAAAGCATAAAAAAGTAAAACAGCCAGATCATAGTAAACCAGTGAAGCATACAGGAACAAAAAGTGAAGGAAAACAGTATGCATGGCAGTCGCCGGTATTTTTCAACATGGACTTTAAAGCATTTGTGGAGGCTTGTTGTTACCTAGGCTGGGTAAGTACTGAGCACCTAATTTAACCTAATAAATGCACATGTTCCTGTTAGTGTGCACTGTGAACTTTTTGTGTTGTTTATACCATATGGGCCTCGATGCAAGAAAACCGGTCGTCTGGGTCTCCGTCAAAGCGAGTTTCAAACCAGTCTGCTCAGCTACAGAGACTAGCTAGAAAATTGAAATTTCACCTGTAGCTAGTTTACATTTGATTCTTTCCAAAAAGCGAATAATAAAGGCGCTGATCATACTGCGCGGATGCGTAGGCTGGCCAGCACTTGTGTTGTTCGCAAACCCCCGAAGACATGTTTTCTCACGTCAAGGCCTATATGAACTCAATCTGATGGTGCAATTTCGTAATCATTATGGACTTGTATTGTGAACTGAAACAGTGTGGATCCTGATCAGAAGCCAGCTGATCTGGATCTACACTGTTTTTAGCAAAGGTCTAGAGGTTTAAAAACTTATGTGCTCAATGGGCTTATTAGGTTTAATATGGCATGTACAGTTTTGCAAACTGTTTTAGTATAAAATTGCAATTATTTCATTTTCTATGAATAAAGCATACATGTGTTTAGGTGCTCTGAAGAACCATCTCATTTAGAAATGGTTCAAATGTTTTTAGTTACAGGTTTGATCTTAGTTACAGCGCACAAGTATGTACATTCGCATTACCATCATGAGCAGACTGGGGGGGGTGGCACGGTCCCAGCTCTACAGTCACTAACGTCTGTTGATCTTAGTTACAGTCTATATGTACGATCCCTTTTCTATTTTATTTCAGACAAAATGATGTTTTCTGGGCATTATTGTTTGAAAGGAAAAATATAATTATGATAGTACGATTTAAGCAAACAGTATAGTTTTAGTATTACAAGGAGCTCACAAGGAGCAGTCTGATCAAGGTTTACACAGTTTGCCATTCCAGCACAACCTTCTACACACCTCATCAGATTCTCAGGGGTTGCAAGTTCGATCCAGGCCCGGTCTTATACTTTCGTGGAGATTGATCATGAAATAATTTCTATGGTCATTCTCCCTTCCACTGAATCATTCATTTCAAGAAGGGTTGTTGTCAGTTACAAGTGAAAGTAAACTGGTCAAAATAAGTTTAAGCCCAATGTCACTTTTTTCCATAGCCATAATGTTAAAATCCCAAAGTTTAGTTGTTTATTTAAAACATATCTAAGGCAGGTGAAAATTTAACTCAGCTCAAGTTAGACAACAATATCTTGGGAGTAATTACACAAAGTTTCAATTGGAAATACCAATTTTCTTTTGGTATGGGCTAAATTTTCCAAGAGTATCTAAATTTGTGCCAATTTTACTATAGGAAAGATAGGGAACAAAAAGAGACACTGACTGGAATGTGTGGAGCTCTATGGAAAATTTATCAATAAAAATGAAACCTAGAACATGCTGAGAGGAAACATTGCTGCTACTTGGCTGAAAATTTCATAGAGAAATCTTAATTCAGTAGAATGTTATGATAAATCAAACATCAATGTATTTACATTAAGTCTATGGGAAAATTTTAGGTGGGGCTTAATTTATTTTGACCAGTTTATGTGCATGAAGTACTGGTTAACTGCTTGTTCAAGCTTGCCCAGGAAAAAGTGTGGTTAGGTGAACTGACCGTCCCGCCATGACCATAGCTGTTGACTTGGGACTTAAAGCAACAAAACAAACAAACAAACAAATCATCAGGTTCTAAAATTGAGCAGAACTCATTCAAATTTTAACTTTTACCTTACTACATGTGTTACACCCAAAGACCAGTAGGGGTCTTATTATTAAACGTCTCTGTTTGGATCTGCCGTCAACAGACAGAATACCTGGTGACTAGTGTTTGTAGTAACGTTGCCCAGTCTCCAGTAGACTGACAGTTGATCGAGTATAGTCGCAACATGTTTTGGTTGAGAATTAAGAAACTTAATGTTCAATTACGCACTCTTATGATGATCTGGAGGCCTGTATCCTTTGTTTCAGGATCAGCGTGCTCTTGCAGCAGTTAGATACTACCGTGAGCAGAAACATGCTGGGGTAGAGAGATATGAGATTACAGACATTGAAATCTACAACTGCCTCATAAGGTGCTCCGCAAAAAAGGTAACTACATCCAATCTTTGATGGCTCCAACATATTTTGGACAATGGAAATTTGTTCGAGATTAGGCCAAGTAAAAAAGTGTGTTTAGGGTAAAAGGTCTTAAAATTGTAGGTAGGTAGGTTAGGCACACTTAATTATTTTTCCAGGAAAAATATAATTGTACGCATTTTGAAAGGTATTTTTTCCTTTCAAAATGCATGAATTATTTTTTTCCAGAAATCCTGAAAAAACCTCTAGGATTCACCAGTAAATTAAGGTAGGGTTGGGTTACCCTAAACACAGTTATTTATTTATTTGGCGTAAATGAGTAGTCTTTATGGTTACACAAAATTTAACTTTTGGACACAAAAAAGGACAAACCTGCCTAAACAATCATAAACAATTAAATATGCTGAGAAATATTTTCAAGGCACTCAAGAGGGAGCTCTAATTTAACATGATAATAAGCCATCCATGTTCAAGCCAATGAAAGGGTTTTTACCCATCAGTATCCTGGGTCAGGTGTGGTACTTGATTGTATCAATTCCTGATCTTTGCACCCATACTTACTTTTTTTACTGTACTGTATTTGGTAATGTTGCATGCTTTTTGGTTGTCTCCAGAAAGATTTAATCTAGCCTGGGTGCTGTTTTCAGAGAGACATGTAGAATTAGTGTCCATGCAGATTGCAGAATACTCAATTAGTAATTGGACTAAGTGAATATTTTGCAGGATGCCTTGAGAATTATTGTAGAATATTTGTCCATGCTTAATACTGAATTATTAGTTAGGTAATTTATAAATGTGTTTGTGAGGGAGACTTTGGAAAATATTGTAGAATTTGTACATACTAAATGCTCAGTTATAAATTGTATTATCTATATGTATTTGACAGGGTGACTTGAAAAGTATCATAGAAGTTTCCTCAATGCTGCATGCTGATAAAGTGAAGCCTAACTTACTGACATATGCGCTGTCTCTATACTGCCTAGAGAAGAATATAGAAGCTGACCCTCTCATAGCTCAGTATATGCTCCATGATATGGAAAAACAGGTTGGTAACATTATTATACATTAGTTTAAACTTTTGTTTTGGGTGCTCAGAAGAACCGTCTCATTGAGACGGTTCTTTTGAGTACCCACAACATAGGTTTTGGTTGAGAAATAAGAAAATTAATTTATTAAGCTCTGACAAAGTGAAGCCAAACTTACTGACATATGCGCTGTCTCTGTACTGCCTAGAGAAAAATATAGAAGCTGACCCTCTCATAGCTCAGTATATGATCAATGATATGGAAAAACAGGTTGGTAAAAAGTCGGCATAAAATTGTAAATATTTTCTTATTGATAAGTTAAAACATGTGTTTTGGATGCTCAGAAGAACCGTCTCATTGAGACGGTTCTTTTGAGTACCCACAACATATGTTTTGGTTGAGAAATAAGAAAAATAATTTTTTATGCTTTGACAAAGTAGAGCCAAACTTACTGACATATGCGCTGTCTCTGTACTGCCTAGAGAAGAATATAAATATTGACCCTCTCATAGCTTAGTATGTGGTCCATGATTTGGAAAAAAGGGTGGGTACATTGTGAGGAAAGCACCCAGATAATTGTGCAGCACAGTTGCTCAATTAGTAGAGAGTTAGACTAGGGATCAAAGGGTTGCTAGTTCATGACTCATCGCCAGCAGAGTCACTGTTTTGTGTCCTTGAGCCAGACACTTTCCCGTTGCTTAGTACTGGTTCAACCCAGGAAGACAGGATATTGTCCCGACATGACTGAAAAATTGTTGACTGGGACCTTAAGCATCAGAACAAACAAAAGCTTCCAGTTAAACATAAAAATCGGGCATAAAATTGTGAATATTTTCTTATCCATCAATTAATACATTTGTTTTGGGTGCTTAAAAGAACTGTTAAGGCTCATCTGAACCTCCACTTGTTGCTTTTAATAGAATGGAATACAGTGGAATCTTGTAAATTTGAAGTCCAAGGGACTAGGGGTTTTATTTCGAAGTATCAAAAATTCAAAATATAGGGAGGTAGACATGAAATATATTACCCCAAAAATTGATTATTAAAAAAACAACTTTTTGTGGCTTTCCCTGGGTATAGTAACCAGTGCCGGAAAAGAGGGTTAATGATTTGTGTGTGTATTTTATGACAGGAGCATTCGAAGGCTCACCGAAAGTGGTTTTATGGAGAAGCCGGGAATCGAGCCTGCGGCCCCTGGTTTATAAGACATAGGCTTATCCCCTACACCACGGCGGATTACTATAGTTATTTTCTTCTATCAAACATAAGTTTTGGGCACGTAAACAAACAAAACATATGTTATTATAGACAGTTATTAAAATAGATCATGAATAGGTCCTATTCTCTGAATCCAATGTGTTCCAAATTTATTTCGAATTAGCGAGTATTTCGAAAAATTTAAGTTCTAATTTTTCAAAGTTTTGCTGTATGTCAAATCTCATGTGCTGGTTCTATTTGTATAGTTTACATTTCTTGGTGTGATTAATAGCTGCCTATTTATTCATTATGTATGGGGCTGTTGATGTTTGTTTTTGTTTTAGGGTCTTGATGTCAACGATATATTCACAAAGCTTACATTTGTTGGTGATGAAAAACAGGCTATACTCCAGGTAAACTCAATCATATTTTTATGCCAATGTCATAATTAGAAATGATTCATTTCCCTTACCAGGCAGGGCTTTTGCTACCCTTTGAGAAGGAGCCAGGACCCTTGTAATTGGAAAAAAACTTGTGGTGCTTTGACTAAAATTGGGGGTGGGTTTGAGTGGGGAGGATGGGACCTGTATTTTGTTGTTGTTTTGTTATTGAATAGTTTGAAAAACAAACTTTGCATATTATTTCATTGGTAAAAAAAATTGCTCAGTTTTCATATATATTTTGGGTGCCATAAAGAACCGTCTCACTGAGATGGTTCTTTTGAGTACCTACATGATATGTTTAGGTTGAAAATTAAGAAAATTTATTTTTGATTACACACTCTTATGTAGGGGCCTGCATTTATTTTGGCCCAACCTTCCAAGTTCTATCCTGTCTTAGAAGTATAAGCAAAGCACTGAAGCTTGTCACCTAAGTGAAAATTATTTCTGGAAAGGCCGAAAACCTGAGGCACACTTGTGTACGAAGCACAAAAATGAGCAATTCATCAGTACATTTTAATGATTTATTTTGATGCAATTCCTAGTCTGAAAGATAAGAACTGTTCAACAAAAAACTTTATTAGCTCACCTGAGCCATAGGCTCAAGTCAAGCCTCAAGGTTATAAAACTTTTTTCATACTCAACTTAACTGAGCATGACATTTCAACTGCTCATAAAAACTTTATGCTGAAAAATGTAGACTTTTCTTGCTTTCAAACACTCAGATGTTGTATTTATCATGCTAATAAAATGTTAAAATGCCAACAACAATTGTTGACATTTTAACATTCATGAGCATGATAAATTTACTGCTCAGTTGAGTTGAGCATAAAAAATGTTTTATATTCTCGAGGCCTGTCCCCGAGGTTATAAATCTTTTTTCATGCTCAACTCAGCAGAGCACGAAATTTATCCAGCTGGTAATGTTAAAATGCCAACAATTGTTTGTATTTTAGCATTTATTAGCAGGATAAATACAATATCTGAGTGTTTTAAAGCAAGAAAGGTTGTTATTTTTCATCATTTTACCTTTTATGAGCTTTTAAAATTTCATACTCAGTTGAGCTGAGCACGAAAAAGTTTTATAACCTATAGGCCAGGTATCAGTATGGAAATGGTCCCTCGTAGTCCTTTCATATTTTCAAAGAAGTATATCTCTAAAATAAATGTCATTTTGCCAATTGTGATCAAATTTTATGATAAGCATCATCAGGTAGGGGAAAGGCTGCATAAGATTTTTGGGCTGATTGGATTGGAACTCTGGTTGCCTTGGAAATGTAAAGTTCACAGATTAAGTAATGGGAAAACTATAGAAATCTTCTCTGATACCATGAGATCCACAGGTTATATATTTAGTATGTAGCAGTGTCTAGTGGTCCCCTACATACATTGTACAAGTCAAGCCCCTGGGGGCCTAACTGGCCACTCTCCAGAGATCAATAGTGCCCATAAGACTTCAAGAGTTAAATGAGCGGCAACGTGAGATTTCCAACAAATGTGGTTTGTGCGACCAGCAAAGGCTCAGACCAGCATACGCCCAGTCTAATCAGAGCCTTTGCTAGTCGCTTGAATATTTATGACTGTTAAGCTACCAACTGAACAGCATTTGGAGTTTCAAAGCTTAATAGGAGGCTGTACAGGCTAGTCTGAGTCTATTCATGCCAAAATGCCACATTGTTGGAAATCACGGCTCAAATGTACTTTGTTTGTAGGTTCTACGGAGGGTATATCCTGACTTTGAGACTCCACAGTCAGATTCAAGTCATATGAACACAGGTCCTCTAGTTTCTCAGCTGAACACTCCGCTACCAAAATCAGAGGTAATTTATTAAAGTATTTTACTGTAACGAGGTTAATCTCACTCATTGGGAATGGAACAATCCATCATTATCATTTGCATTGGAATAGTCTAATATTTATGATTAGCGTTTTTTAAGACTCTCTGAACTTTATAAAACAATGGATCGAATTCATATTTTAAACTCAGCTCAACATTATTTTAGCTCAAGTTACACATATTATAGGAGTGAAAAACTAATGTGCATACAATTAACATATAAAGCATACTGACATAACATATTCAATCTCAGGGCTGGAAAAAAATCCACTCTTCCGCTCGCCATGACGAGTACCTCATGCTGCAGGACAAGTAGAAGTTTTGACTGTTTCTAATGTAAATTGATGAGTTTGCAAACACATATGATGTGTAGACGGAATATAAATTTTAAGATTTGTCCACCCCTGAATCTAATAAGTGTGCATGAACTTATAAGCTCATACTCCCAGTATATCATGTGTTGTCTACATTAAATGAGCTTCTGATTTCCAATACATGCATTGGTTTAAAAGGAGCCGCTGTGGTGTAGTGGATAAACCACTCACCTTGTAAACCAGAAACTGCTAGTTCGATTCCCCCTACCTATTCCTAAAACCTCCCATTAGGAAGTCAAATATGTTTTAAGCATGGCCTTACATGTACACCTAGAAAAGATTAAAAGTAAAACCCATGTAAAACGGCCATTCAAAAATAGACATAACAAAGATCATAATGAAAAATGGTAGCTTAATGAAGATCAAAAGTATTGCAGAATGCTTCCCTTGGAGCATTCTGCAATACTTTTGACCTGCATTAAGCAATAATTGGTATTGAAAACCAATTCTTAGGCTTTTTGAGAGTGGCCGTTTTACACAGGTTTTACTGTATTTCTTACAAAAGACAGGGTTATTGACTTATCATGCTGTGGATGTCTCTTGTTTCAACTTTGTAGATGGTTGAAGTAAATCCATATGCAGGAGTGATATCAGTGAAAGAGATATTGGAGAAAGCTGATGAACAATTCACACGAGAACTTGAGAACTACGCCTCGGTGAAATCTATCTGGAAAAGAGACTCTGATGCTCTCTCCGAACAATCTGTAAGTCTTAACCTTTCTCGTACTGAATTTTAGTTATGCCCCTAACTTTGAAAAGTATTGGTTTCTGCTTGTCCATCCATCTGATTGTTGGTGTGTGTACCAGGGAGCACAGTGGCTGAGTGGTAGGGTGCTTGTCTCGAGATCGAGAGGTTGCGGGTTCGAGCCTCACTGGCATCACTGCTTTGCATCACTGCTTTATGTCCTTGAGCAAGACACATTAATCCTTGCTTAGTACTGGTTAAACCAAGGAAGACCCATCCCAACATAACTGAAAAATTGTTGACTGGGACCTAAAGAATCAAATCAAACAAATACTCAAGAAAATTATGGCAATTTTATGCTCCAGAAAATAATGACAATTTTAGGCTCAAGAAGATAATGACAATTTCATGCTCAAGAAAATAATGACAATTTCAGGCTCAAGAAAATAATGACAATTTCAGGCTCAAGAAAAATAATGACAATTTCATGATCAAGATAAAAATGACAATTTCATGCTCAAGAAAAATAATGACAATTTCATGCTCAAGTTTCTTAACTTGGCCTGTGATATAGAAAATAAAAAAAGATGTTTTTAGTTGATATATTGTCCAATTAATTCTCTATTGTCATATTTAAATGTACTGTCGTGCCAACGAAGAGTGACAGTGACGTAATATTTTGTTTACAATTGTTAAGTAAAATATTAACTTGTACCCGACACTTTAACATGAATCGATAGATCACTTGTGTATTAATCCTATCCTGCGGGAAGGATTAATACAGAAGTGATCTATCGATTATAAGTCCCTGATAGATTTGTAAACAAAACATGACATCACTGTCACTCTTGGCTGGCAGGACAGTAGAATTCCGATTTTTAAATGCCCTGAGTTTGTGTGTTTTATAGAGAAAAGAGGGGGAAGAGAAGCTTGAGAAACTAAGGAAAACATGGAGGATAGCACTTAGAAAGAAATTCCGATCAAAACTCTATAGAATGGAAAAGAAATTCATTGGTAAATATAAATGACAATTTATCATTATTCCTTACCATGCACTACACTCCCCCCTGTTATGCCCCCACCATGTATTTGGTGAGGATCTTGTCAGTTTTGCTCCTTGTCTGCTTTCTACAGGGTTCTCATTCCAGGGGGTGTACTCTGATATTTTCATTCATACGCAGGCTTGGGTCATTTAGTTGGGTTCAAAATTTTGAATCTGAATATTTTTGGGATTTTCAGAAAAATGAATATTTTTGGGGGTATGAAGATTTTGTGGATATTTTGGGGGGATCATCACAAAATTGGACTATATTTAGGGGTCATTTTTATGCATTTTAGGGTCTTTTCTTAAGGTCAAGGTACAGAACGCGGGATGTTTTTTGGGTTGCTAAAATTTCAAACATTTTTTTTGGGTGCTTTAGATTCCTGATATTTTTGGGGGTGAACCGTAGATGCTGGGCCCAAGAAGACGTATGAAGAAAAAATGAGAGTACTCCCCTGGGGTTTTGACAGGCTTGAAAAGTCCTTGAAAACTAAACCTGCCTTGAAAAGTACTGGAGAATCACTGCAAGGCCTTGAATTTTTACTGTTTTCTATTGGACAACACTATTAATGAAGACCTAGATAAGTATAAAATTGATGTGCTTTTATTTGGTGCAGCATATGCGGCACCAAATAAAAGCACATCAATTTTATGCTTATTTTCTAATGCTTAATGGTTAGTTGTCTCAGTCTAGATTTTCAGAAGTAGACATGTAAATTAGAATATTTAATTAAGTTCTAGTCCTCGAAAACAGAAGGAGAATCTTTATGAACAAACTTTTTACACAAACTTACCTGTATGAACCCTGCTCTATCTTCCGAAGGGTTTGGTGGATTAGGCAGGTTGGGTGGGGGGGGGTTAGGGGTGAGCAATACAATTTTTTACGACAAAAAAGGATGAAAAATCTTCCCAGGGGGGCAAAGTGTTAACTTGTGGTATTTCATATGAAATTTAGTTTGCTTAAGATAGTTCTATAAATTTTATATTTGGGAAATTTTTCATGCTTTTGTTGTCGTCTGTTGACTTTTTTTCAAAATAAACTTTTTTTAAAAAAATTCTTTCAGGAACACTATCAGAGTGTCAAACTGATTAGATCAAGAACAGGACTGACAAAATGTCAGTCCTGATCTGGGTCCAAACTGTTTGCAAAGGTTATTGGCAGACGACAAAAGTTCCCACTAACAAGGAATGAGTTACTGATCACTTATGTAAGATTCTTTACAAAGGGCCAGTTAAGCATTTTTTGAGCCCAAAATTGCTACTTTTTTCTTATCCATCAGTTTAAACATGTGTTTTGGTGCTCAAAAGAACCGTCTCATTGAGACGGTTCTTTTGAGTACCCACAACATATATTTTGGTTGAGAAATAAAAATAATAATTTTCAGTTACGCACTCATATCTGGAGACCTGCTTTATCTATCATGCATCTGCATTATGTTAGGGTGTGCAGTGGTTGAGTGCTAGATTTTAGATGGAAGGGCCCCCCGGTTCGAGCCTCACCGGTGTCAGTGAGTTGTGGTCCTTTAGCAAGACACATTTATCCTAGCTTAGTACTGGTCCAACCCAGGAAGACCCGTCCCTGCTTAACTGAAAGATTGTTGATGGGATGTAAAGAATCACATCAAACAAACAAAGGGCCAGTAAAGCAAATTTTTTGAGCGCAAAATTGTGACTTTTTTCTCATGGAGATGGTTCTTGTGAGTACCCACAACATGTTTTGGTTGAGAAATAAAAAAAAAAAATCAGTTAAGTACTCTTATCTGGGGACCTGTTTATCTAGGTATCTGCATTATGTTTCAGGAACCAACGAGCTAAACCTATATCCCTACTTCAAGCTGTTACCAGAAGAGGTCTACATAGATATACTTATGAAGGTGAGTTATATTGAAAAAACACTTGCAGAGTCACTGTGTTATGTGCTTGAATAAGACAATTTATCGGCTGCTTAGTACATGTTCAACCAAGGAAGACCTGTCCTGACATGACTGAAAAATTGTTGACTGGGACGTAAAGAATCAAACCAAAAACAATCATATTGAAATTAAATGTCAGGAAATTGTTTTATTGAATCTTTATAGTTTTTCAAAAAGTTGAATATACAGTATTGCTTAACCCTTCCTTCATGAATATTCATACTAAGCTCCACCCACTATATTTATTTATATGAATAATTATATAAATAAACTCACACATTTGTACAGAGGAGAAAGAAATTACTTGTCAGGTCCACAAATGAAGTATCATATCTAATCATACTTACATAAGCAGACAGAGTAGATGCTGATCAGGCAGCTCTTACAAGAGCCATTGCAAAAGGGATAAAAGGCGTCTCTGTGAGGTAGAGGGTTTAAGAAAATCTGCGGAAGATTTCCCAGCATGCAAAGACCAAAATAAGAGGTTAACCCCTTTATCGTCTTTATTCTGATCTTTGCATGCTGGGTAATTTTCTGCAGATTTTCTTTTATCAAATTAAAAAAAAAGATCTTTCAAGAACAACATGAGAGATTCCAACAGTTTAGATCCAGATCAGGGGACCACATTTTGTGTTTGTGATTAATGTCCCAGCAACAGCTAAGGTTATATGGAGACAGTGGCCATAGCTGAAAGTCTGGTCTGACAGACAAGCGAAACTGGAGACTAAACCTGTGACCCCTGGTTTACAAGGTGAGCAGTTTATCCACTACACCATGGCGGCTCCACACAACGTTTTGTCATGTCTCCAAACTGTTTGCAATGATTATCAGCAGACAGCTTATAAATAGATAAGCCACATAGGGAGGGAAGTCACCACTAGCATTGAAACAGTTAACAAAACTTTCCTAACCCTTTGTATTCTGAGGGAATAATCTAGGGGGCGACTAATCACACTAGGGACCGAAATTTCTCCCAAAATGGGACCCAGGGAGAAGTGGGAGTCTCCCTAAAAAAGTTTTTTTTTTTTTTAGGGATACTCATTTTCATTCTGTCACCACACAAATTCAAGCTGTGGTGACAATCTACTACCACTGCATCATATTTCTCCTTCCATTTAATGGCAATAGTATGTGTAATTGCTAATTTGCTTCTAAACTGACAGAAAATGCTGTAATTTTGCGCTATAACTTCTCCTTATCTGACTGTCACTTCTCCCTAGTTTTCCTGGAGAGAGAAGTCACTTCTCCCTAATGTCAGGGCCCAGCTTGAACCCTGTATAATACTGGAAAAGCCTAAAAGGGTACTTTGGCAAACAGTGAAGACCTAGATGAAATGCAGCATAATGCTGCATTTCATCGGGGTCTGCACTGTTTGCTAAGATAAAAACGACCATCAGAGACAGAAATATATTATAATTTAGAAAATTCTACCTGTGTCTCCTTAAAGTACACAATGGGTAGTCCCATACTTATTGTATCAATATGTATGTGAAAAGGCATCAGACTACAAAGGGCTAATTATACATTACAGGGGACAAAAATTCCACTCCTCCGCTCATAATTACAAGTGAAATCTAGAAAGGGCAAGTAATTCTTCCCAAAGCACTCGTCCTACAGAAAGAATTACTGGTCCTTTCTAGTTTCACCCTAAAATCTAAGGGTGAAACTAGCATTTTCTGAGTATTGACTTTGAAATATTTTTGTCAGTGTATGTATTGCAGTTATGAATTTGACTGGGAAATATCATTTTAACAGTGATATAAGGAACTTAATAAGTCATATAACATATTACCCCCTTATGTTCTTTATTGTATACGCATTTAAAGGACAAGTAGATATGCTTGCAGGATGAGTGAAAATTGTAAGTCACTCGTCCTGCAGGACAAGTGCAATAATGAAATATTATTGTTCCCTGCATTACAGGAGTTAGAATGGCTGGAAGGGCTTCACAGTTTTTTCAGTGAAACAACATCTTTACTACACAGAAGACTTGGACAGAATATCTGTGATAGATTCAACATGCAGGTCAAGGCCGAGAGTGACATATTACCCAAGGTACGTACATTCTACTCTCTTTTCCCCTTTGCATGAGTAATTATTGCCCTTCATAGGCCATGTGTTACTCATATGACTACATAATGAGGGAAAATGAGTTATTGCCTTAGACAAAAATGATTTTTGATTTGATTCTTAACGTCCCATCAACAATCTTAGTTAAACAGGGACGGGTCTTCCTGGGTTGAACCAGTACTAAGCTAGGATAAATGTGTCTTGCTCATGGACCACAACGCACTGAAGCCGGTGAGGCTCGAACCCGCCGCCCTCGGTCTCGAGTCGAGCACTCTACGACTGAGCCACTGCGCCACTGACTAAGTTATTTTGTTTTACAAGAGATTCCAGACACATCTTCTAAATACTAAAATATGCAATGATAGATTAGGTGTGGTTTTGCTATATACATGTCCAAATTTTATTCGAAAACTAAACAATTAAAGACAGTTTAAAAAGAAAATCAATTTCCACTAAAATCTTGTAAGCTCATTTCTAGTGTTTGAAAAGCAATATATTATCTCTTTGCCCCCTGGGAAATATTTTCCCGCTTTTTTGTCGTCTGCTGATTTTTTTCAAAATCAACTTTTTCGAAAAATTCTTTCAGGAATACCATCAGAGTGTTAAATATACTCAGAAAAACAATTGAAGGATATTTCGATTCAGTTCCATCTTTAACATTTAATACAATAAAAACTAAACTAATTATGCATGCATTTCATAGTTCCTGATATCTACAATCAAAATGAATGTTTGATTTAAGTCACGCCTCAATGATTAAAGTAAAGTACATGTCCAAATGGAGTAACCCTCTATACTGAAAAGTCACAAGCATTCAAAAATGATTGAAACCTATTTTTATCGTTTGTATTCCATAATGGCTGGCTCCAAAATCATTGTTGGCTCTCAGCCAAAGGTATGACACCTAATTTTGTAGTTTTTATTAGTGTTTTACTTCCAATTTGTTGTCATATTGGCTGGGGTATGCCATTTCTATGCAAATTTTGTTGAAGAAGTTGTCACTTTATTAGGTGCAATTACTGATAAATTGATGTGAACACTTGTCTGTGGTCAGAATTAGAACATAAGTAATGACCAGGTAAAGGTTGCAGCAAAAAATATAAACGCTATTTTTTTTGCTTGTGAACTTTGGGTAAAGAGGGTTGGCCTCTGTCTGATTTGATTCTTTACGTCCACTCAACAATATATCAGTTATGCGGGACGGTTCTTCCTGGGTTTAACCAGTACTAAGCTAGGATAAATGTGTCTTGCTCTAGGACCACAATGCAGTGACGCCGGTGAGGCTCGAACCCGCTACCCTTCGGTCTCGAGTCAAGCACTCTACCACTGAGCCACTGCGCTCCCTTATAAAGAGGGTTGGTACATTTGGTGTGGTACTATATCGTAACCAATGACCCGTAAATTTTATTTTGCATTCTGCTGAATTGCATATTGGTAGTTCTATCAGATACGAAAATGCCTTGTATGAAAATTATTTCCTCGACTGTTACATAGTCAAAAGAATTTTAATATCCTTCAATTGTTTTTCTGAGTATAGTTTGGGTCCAGATCAGACCCGAGGTTTTGTTTGCAAAAGTTATCAGCAGACGACGTTAGGAGATAAAGAGTTAACATTGTTTTCTTTTCAATTTTGACAGCTGAAACAAGTCTTCATACATAAATGTTGGGCCTGATCTGGGTCCAAGCTGTTTGCAAAATTTATCAGGAGACGACATTAGGAGATAAAGAGTTAACATTGTTTTCTTTTCAATTTTGACAGCTGAAACAAGTCTTCATGCAATACACAGAGAGGATGATGGATCCTAATACTGACCAACTAAATCACCGGTTATGTTGGAAGGAAATTCAAAAGGAATTATATGGAGATGTGTCTCTGGTAAGTACAGTTTAATTCTATGGGCAGGGGACAAAAATATTTCAATATTGCACTTGTCCTGCAGGACGAGTGACTTACAATTTTATTCCTGGATTCCTAATCATAGAGTCCACATCAAAACAGGAAACCCCTGAAGAGTCTACATATAGACGAAACCCAGGTCAGGTTAGCCGCTTCAACAGTCATGGATAAAACCAAGGAGCCAGAGAAGGACAGTTGTTCTGTTCCGACTATCCAGTCACTTTCCAGTTGACTTACAATTTTCACTCGTCCTGCAAACACATATACTTGTCCTTTAAAAGCTTATACAAGAAAGAACATAAGAAAGTAATATTTAATATGACTTATAAAGTTCTTATATCACTGTTAAAATGATATTTACCCAGTCAAATTTACAACTGCATCCCGGGGAGCACAGTGGCTCAGTGGTAGAGTGCTTGACTGGAGACTGAAGGGCCGAGTGTTCGAGCCTCACCGGCTTCAATGTGTTGTGTCCTTGAGCAAGATACATTAATCCTAGCTTAGTACTGGTACAACCCAGGAAGACCCGACCCTAAATATCTGAAAGATTGTTGATGGGACATAAAGAATCAAACAAACAAACAAATAATTATCGTAAAGTGTCAATATTTTCTCACCCATCAGTTTTGACATCTGTTTTGGGTGCTCGATAAAACCGTCTTATCGAGACGAATCTTTTGAGTACCCACAACATATGTTTTTGTTGAGAAATAAGAAAATTAATTTTAATGTGTATTTGGTGTATGTGGAGTGTATTATTAAAGGTATTTATTGACTCTTTGCCTACTTGTGTTGTCTGCTGATAACCTTTGCAAACAGATTAGACCTAGTTCAGAGCTGACAAAAATGTCTGGCCCTGTCTGGATCCAAACTAGTTGAGACTGATGGTATTACTGAAAGAGTTTTTATACCACCCCCCCCCCCCCCCCCCCCCCCTCCCCCCGCAACTTTTGTTTGTGGTGGGGTATACTGTTTTCACGTTGTCCGCCCGTCCGTGTGTTTGTCCGTCCGTCCGTCCGTAACGCTTTGTTTCCTTAATATCTTGAAGAGTCATGGCTGGATTTTCATTAAACCTTGCAAACATGTTCATATATGCAAGGCAAATACTTTAAACAAAAAAGTAAGGGCTAGGGGCCAATTCTATTAGAGTTATTTCCCTTTGTAGTTCTAAATGTCTTTTTGTATTGGGTTTTATGCTTATGCTATTATGAGCCATACACGGGCCGATCAACTTCTACCACAGCTTTTGATGGAACAATTTGATACTTTGCCTATACAATATTAACACATTGAACATATGCATGAAGGAGTTTGGTTCAGAAAAAATAATTTTTGACAAAATGACAGCTGTTAGAACTTAGACAATTTTTACCTAATAAGGCTTTTGTATATGCCTAGATGGTGCCTTCATGGGCCGATCAACTCCTACCACAGGTTTTGATGGAACAATTTGATACTTTGCCTATACAATATAGACACATTGAACATATGCATGAAGGAGTTTGGTTCAGAAAAAATAGTATTTGACAAAATGACAGCAGTGAGAACTTTCCCCTAACAAGGCTTTTGTATATGCATAGATGCTGTCTTCATGGGCTGATCAACTTCTACCACAGCTTTTGATGGAGCAATTTGATACTTTGCCCATACAATATAGACACATTGAACATATGCATGAAGGAGTTTGGTTCAGAAAAAATAATTTTTGACAAAATGACAGCTGTGAGAACTTAGACAATATTTCACTTATATGGCTTTTGTATATGCATGGATAGTGCCTTTATGGGCCGATCAACTCCTACCACAGCTTTTGATGGAGCAATTAGATGCTTTGCCACTACAATGTAGACATATTGAACATATGCATGAAGGAGTTTGATTTGGAAATGATAATTTCTGACAAGATGACAGCTGTTAGAACTTAGACAATTTTCCCCTAACAAGGCTTTTGTATATGCATTGATGGTGCCTTCATGGGCCGATCAAACCTACCACAGTTTTTGATGGAGCAGTTTGATATGTTGCCTTTACAATATAGACACACTGAACATATGCATGAAGGAGTTTGGTTTGGAAAAAAATAATTTTTTATAAAATGACATCTATGAGAACTAGGACTTTTTTTTTTTTGGTATAAGCTTTGACATATAGAGCTTTCAGGTGTGAATAATTTTGTGTATTTGATCTTAACAAATGTTCCAGATTGCAAGCTTTAAGATCATTTGCACAGATTCTACTTAAATCTTGTTTTTGTTTGCACAGATTCTACTGAAATCTTCTTTTCAAAACTAAGGTCTGCTGGTTTGAAAAATAACTTGCCAAGTTTTTTCACTGACTCTTACAGGGTTTTACAGGACGCAATATCCTGCGTCTTATACGCATAAATCATGAGGTAGGACCCGTCAATTCACCTTACTTGCGTCCTCTGGGACGCAGATGTGTTTGTTGTGCCTTTCATTAAAAAGTTATTTCGTAACGATTCCGGTTTTCCCATAGTTACAGGCTACCTATAAATAAATAGGACAGGTGCTCTTGTTTTAGACTGCTGCACTGACCTCGTAGGTAAACGGGATTGAAAACATCCGTGCAAACATCGGCCGTGAAAAAAAGTCGTAAAATATCATGCTTTCTCTCAGGTCCGCTCTGCTAAAAAGACTGATTTGTCCATCACTGACTTTGTGTATTGATTTTTTCATAGTGTGAATAATCTCACTGACAACTCAGCCGACCGCTCAAGCGTGAAGGGCAATTATCTTGACACTTTTCTTTCTTTTGTATATGCCGAATTACGTAACATTTTCACTTGGAAAGGCTCAGGTCGGCAATAGATCAAAGATACCAGAGACTTCAGATAAGTGGAGACTTGTAGACAGATAGATAAAATACAATGACAGCAAGATCATGTGTATTTCAAATTTACCAACCAAATTTCTCAGGATGGAAAGCAAGTAGCAGTCTGATCAGTGACTGTTTTTTCCTGTGTTTTTTTTTTATCTCAATTAGAGAAAAGTCTGATCAGAGACTGTTTTTTTCTGTCTTCTGGATGCAGCAATCTATCACTTCTCCCTGTTTTCTCAAACTTCTCCCTATTTGTACTGGAGAAGAAGCACTCCCCCTAAATTTAAGGGCTATATAGCTTGGTCCCTGCATATTATAGGGACAAGTTCAGCTTTTGTAAAAAAAAAAGCGTATAGGATTGTGTTTCACTGATGGTAATATGTGGCCCTCAAAAAATTCAAATGGCCCCCCAAAATATCGGAAGGGGGCCAAACATACATGTAGCCCTCAAAATAACTGACCTGGGGACAACACCGAGCCTTCATGGAAGGATGTACTACCTTCCAAAATTCGAAGCTTATCTAAAAAGATGGGACCCCCAATTTCAATGATGGGACCCCCATCGTATTCAAAGTTGAGTCCCAAGGACCCCCAAACATTCAACTTGGTGTAAAACCCTGCTCTTACTGTGCGGGGTATCTAATAAGCATTGCTTATTGACTTTTTTTCATTTGAAATTGTTAATTTTTGAAGGAAAAAGAATCAAAAGATGACAAAAGTATTTAGGGTAAATTAGGTATTAACTCTTTAACCCTTAAAGCTCCAATCATGACTGCAGCAGATGACAAATTTTGCAACATCTGTCCTAGTTTACCAAAAAAATAAGGTAGGATATTTCCTGAGAATTGTCTGCCAGCAGACAATTCTCATGAAATATCATGCCTTTTTTGTTATTTTTGAAAAGCAGCAAAATTTGAAATGATCATCTGCTGCAAATTGTAGGTTGCGCTTTATTTTTTTTTTCCTTTTTAGGAAGTTGAAGAAAAGAGTTGGCCATCACTTGTTAAAAAAGCAGTAAGTGCCCATACTATATCAATTTCTTTAATTTGAAATGAGGGCATATGCTTGTCAGTTAAAATTAAAAAGGCATTTGATCCTACTCAGCAAAGTGTTGTATATTTTACTGTTAAAAAGCTGTATTAAAAATCTTGACATTTTTATACAAAAAATAGAGGTATGTGGCATTTCATCAGGTACTACAACCAGGCAACCACCAAGTTAGCATTTCATTCCAATGAAACGTCTAAAGATAAGCTGTCAATAATATAAAATTGGCTATTATTGTCATCCAGGTGCATGCCAAACTACACAAAAACTTGTTCATTTCTACATGCTCATTACACTGAAACATATAAAGTAGTTGAGAAGTTTGTGAAAACCCTGTTTTATGGTGAAAAATGCTCATTTATTGAATGTACATATGTTGTAGGTGCACATTGGAATTGCCTCTATGTGTATCAACAACATATTTTGTTTGTTTGTTTGAGTTGATTCTTCACGTCCTATCAACAATCTTTCATTTAAACAGGGACAGGTCTTCCTGGGTTGAACCAGTACTAAGATATGTTACTGAAATTAAGGAGACCTTTTTTTTAAAATATACACTAAAAAGTATCATATCCATTGGCTTTCCTCTGTTAAACATCTCAAACTGCCAATCAGTATTAAAATACCTGTCACTATATGGCAAATTGTTTATATTTACATGACAGTTGTATCACCAACTTTGATTTCGTGAACTATGCTTTTGCTGAGCTGGTAGTTGCATGGTTGTAAGATAATAACAATCCTCAGGGACAGAAATACATCATAATTTGTAAATCCTATTGATATGTAACATGAACCATACCAAGTTAACCCCGGCTTCTCCAGTCTGTCAATTTAGACATTAAGCCGTGGACCTGTCTCCATATGACCTTGGCTGTTTGTGGGAAACTCAAACACACATATACAGGGGACAAAAATATTTCAATATTGCACTTGTCCTGCAGGACGAGTGACCGGCAATTTACACTCGTCCTGCAAACACATGCACTTGTCCTGTAAAAGCGTATGCAATAAAGAACATAAGGGAGTAATATGCAATATGACTTCCTTAAGTAATTCTTTCCAAAGCACTCATCCTACAGGATGAGTGCTATGGGAAGAACTACTCGTCCTTTCTAGATTTCACTCGTAATTACCAGCGGACGCGTGGAATTTTTGTCCCCTGATATACCTATTTTAGTATATAAGACAAGATAAAAAAATGAATCTGTATACAATAAGTTTACGATAGTAAATCTACCATTTTTCTATAGCAGTAAATCTTTGAAGATTTTGAACATTTTTATTGTACCTGCTTCTAGCAGGGTGTGACATAGGAGTTCAAATTGGCGTCAATCAGGCCTTCTCTCAACAATTTACATTAAAGTGAGTTTTCCTGCAGCAGTGATAGCCGTGAATGTCAAACCATGCATAGTTAGGCCAAATAAAAAATACCTGTGTTAAGGGTAACCCAACCCTACCTAAATATGCTGGTGAAACCTAGCATATTTTTCAGGTTTTCTGGAGAAAAAAAATAATTTTATGCATTTTGAAAGGCCAAATGCCTTTCAAAATGTATAAAATTATATTTTTTTCCAGAATTTTTTTTTAAAAAATGTGTGCCTACCGGACCTACATTTTTCAGAACCCAAAATATCCTTATTTTTTTTTATTTGGCCATATTGTCCTCAGCATATTCTTCCAGCACATACTGTGACAGTCCTTCAGATTTATGGTGGGCCCGGGTCATTGTCCCATGATTTCAAAATATGGCCCATCACTTTCCAAGGCAGTTGGCCTAGTGGATCCATCCTTTATAGCTCAGAAAAAATCTCAATTTAATTAAAATATTCGTGTATGTTGTCAATACAGTAAAACATGTCTTAAGCAGCCACTCAAAAAAAGACAAAGATCTTAATAACAAATGGTAGCTTAATGAAGGTCAAAAAGATTGCAGAATGCTCCACTTGGAGCATTCTGCTATACTTTTGACCTGCATTAAGTGATAATTGGTATTTTTTTTTGAGGGGCCGCTTAAGACAGGTTTTACTTATAATCAGTAGCCAATATACATATATGCGTACAAGTTTACTACCCAAATGTAAACTGTGGTTAGTTTGATATGCTTGGGCCCATCATTTCAGAAAATGATCCACCATTTTTTGCTCCATGGGTCACTGCAGCCCACCAATCTTGAAAAAAATCTGAAGCCCTGCTGTGAACCTTATAAATTTGGCCGTCATTCCCCTGAAATAAATGCCCTTTTCCCCCAAATCTCATGTGTGGGTGTCATGAACATTGTGTTTTTTTCACAGGTTGGCAAAGAGCTTTATGAAATGATTATATCTGAAGTGAAAATTCCGGTGGTTAAGCACGGAGAAGAGTAAGTATTAAAGGTTGAAAATAATGACAGGGCTCCAGATAAGAGGGATTAAAGAAAGGGTAATGCAGCATTTATGTTTTGGAATTCAGCATTGAAAATTAAATTGAAGGGTGAAAATACCCTTTGCAGTTTGAGGTTTCAGTGCTGATATTCAATTTATGTGGTGAAATCTTTTATTCTTAGTAAGAAAAAACTAATATACATCAATTGTATAAATCTTGGAAGTTGTCCTAAAAATAGTAAGAAATGCGGCAAAGATCAGGAAACTATACAATCAAGTACCGCACTTGACCCAGGATACCACATGGGAAAGTAACAAAAAAACAATAGAAATTCAATACAGTATCAATTTGATCAATAGAATCCTAATTTCATGTTCAATTTTTTTCAGCAGAAAATCAGTAGAATCAATAGAATCCTAAATTTATGTTCAATTTTTTTTTTCATCAGAGTGTCACATCTTGTCATTTTATTCCAACTCAATGAAAAAATTAATAATAATGGGCACTCCTTTTAGGTCCTCCATTTAAAAAATTTCAGCGTAAAATAGTAAATATTTTCTTACCCACAACATATATTTTGGTTGAGAAATAAGAAAAATATTTTTCTGTAACACACTCTTAACTTAAGTCCTGGATGAACCACTGGTGGTTAACATATTTGTAAAGCTTGATGTTGGCGCCCATAGCAACGTCGCATATATTTCCTCAACTCATTGAATAAATTCAATAATGCACGAGCACTCAGGTAAGATCGTCTATAAGGGAGCACAGTCGCTTAGTTGTAGAGTGCTTGACTCAAGACCGAGGGGCTGAGGGTTCGAGCCTCACCGGCGTCACTGTGTTGTGTCCTTGAGCAGCACACATCAATCCTAGCTAAGTACTGGTTCAACCCAGGAAGACCTGTCCCTGTTTAACTGAAAGATTGTTGATGGGACGTAAAGAATCAAATCATGCAAAAATTCTAAAGCCAAAAATTTGATTTCAAAGTAGTTATAGCATCAAACCATAAAAAAACCTAACATTTCATGCTCATGTGTTATTGAATTTATCAAACTCATTGCAAAAAAGATAAAATACTAGGTAAGCCTTGCATTTTATCTCTTTTCCTCAACTTGTTGTATAAATTCAATAATGCACTTAGTCTAGCACTCAGGTAAGATCCTCTATGTTTTACAGGAAGAAAGTTCCTGCCTTTTATACTGTGATAAGAAATAAAGACAGTACTATACAAGAGGAAATTAAGGTGAGTCTAGCATGGCAGAAAATTTTCAGGATTATTTCTGAAATCAGAATTTCTAGACAAACTTTATGGTAAGTAAGAAAGAGGGCAAAGATCAGGATTCAATACAATCAAGCACCACACCTGACCCAGGATACCAAGTCAGCTTACAGTACAACACTTAATATTGGTAGCATCAAAATTTAGTGATTTTAGAAGACTTAAATATTGGCGTACTTTAATTTTTATACTGTGATAAGAAATAAAGACAGTATTATACAAAAGGAAATAAAGGTGAGTCTAGCATGGCAGAAAGTTTTCAGGATTATTTCTGAATTCAGAATTTCGAGAATGGAAAGTCAGCTTATTGTAAAACAGTTAATATGCGCAGCATCAAAATTTGGCTGTTTTAAAAGACTGACATATTGTCGTAATTTAATTTTGTCGGTTTCTCAATTTTATGTCCTTTGAAGTTAGGGAGCACAGTGGCTCAGTGTAAGAGTGTCTGACTCGAGACCGAGGGGCCTTGTGTTCAAGCCTCACTGCGTTGTATTCCTTGAGCAAGACACATTTATCCTAGCTTAGTACTGGTTCAACCCAGGAAGATCCGTCCCTTCATAACTGAAAGATTGTTGATGGGACGTAAAGAATCAAATCAAACAAACAAAGAATTTCCGGAATGGCAAGTCAGCTTACTGTAAAACACTTAATATTCGCAGCATCAAAAATTTGGCTATTTTAAAAGACTGACATATTGGTTAAATTTAATTTTGTTGGTTTTGCAATTTAATGTCCTTTGAAGTTATTATCTGTTTCTCATAGGGACTAGGTTTAAAAAGCAAAAAAAGTTAAGGAAATTGTGTTTGAGGGGCTATGAAAAAACATCTAAAACATTTAAAGACATTTGAATTTGACAGTACATTTGTATTATAAAATGTCCATTTTCTTTAGATGGGTACTTTATTTGGGTTTGTAGCACCTATAGCAGCTCAAAAAACCAATGTCAAAGTTGACTGGTCTTCACGCCATTTTTTGCAAAATTCCAATATATTCGGATCAAACATGGGTTTTCATGCACTAACGTCCGCCATGTCCTTCGGGAGATGTTAAAAGCCGAGGGTGACAGATCTGGTGATTATAGAGGGAAACTTGATCAGCCAATCGTACATCGATGGTGTGTTGAGGCCTGTTGTCCTGCCTTTCCTCTGCCAGAAGCAGTGCAAGTACCAGACCTATGATGACAATGCCAGAACACATCTCGCCAGAATCAGCAAATTTGTCTTTCAATGTTGTGCGCATTGATTGGCCAGTGCGCGCATCAGACATGTATACAATTGAACATGTGAAGGACATTTTTGGACAGAGGGTCCGACACATAATACTGGCACCAAGAAACCTCTAGGCTCTAAATGCCGCGTTACAGGAAGAAGTGAAGCTGATCCCTAGGTACCAAATCACCAGAATTATTCAAAGTATGTGAAACCAGTGCAAAAATAGTAAGTGAGTCCTAATTTGTGGTTGACGGGGACACACTCGTTACTGAAGGTATTCTCATCTTACAAACATGACATTTAAAGCTATTACGTTAATTTCATGTGACATTCAAAGGAATTGCATTTCAAGTTTTGAAAACTTACAGCGTATTCATGTGTTTTGCGTCAAAAGAGGGAAAACACTGTAGACTCTTTTTTGCGAAAAATGACTTTGACCCCGAGGCTACTAGACACAGTGCCACAGCAAGGGTATTAGAGCTAACAAACTAAAGGAAGCATCTTTTCCAATGATTAAATGTATCTAAACAAATAAATAAAAATTGAATGATTGTTTGCTTTGGTGTTTGTTTGTTTCATGGTTTTCTGATATTTCCTTAACTTTTTTTGTTGAGTATATTGAATAATATTGATGCGTACAGCTGTTATTTATATGTTGGGCTTGTGATTATAACATTTTCAAGAGCTGTTATAAAACCTGATTTTGTTTCAATGAGAATCTAAATGTTCCCATTTTATTATATTTGTCATATTTGTGCCCAATGTATGAATTGTGGGTATTCATTAGAACCACTCCATGGAGGCAATTCTAATGAGCATGCATCCAGTGTTTGTTTGATACTTGTTCAATCGAGTACCCAAGTCTTAGTATATTCATATTTATTTCTAGCCAAAACATGGATTGTTGGTATTCATTAGACTAACCTCGTGGTGACAGTTCTAATGAGCATGTATTTAGTTTTTGTTTGATGATTTTTTCTTATCTCTGCCAAATTATGAATAGTGGGTACTCATTAAAACCACCTCGCACAGGCAGTTCCAATGAGTATACAGTATTTGCTTGATACTTGTATCATATCACTGCCAAAATAATGGGTTGTGGATATACTCATAAAATCACCGCATGGATACAGTTCAAATGAGTACCCTAAATTATTTCCATATTTGTTTCTTATTTCTGTCCAAATACTACTTATTAGAGCCACCTCAGAGAGAAGTTCTAGTGAGTACTCACAGTCTTTGTTTGATACTTGTTTTTATTTTTACCCGAAACATGGGTTCTAGTTATTCATGTAGGCAATTAACCCTTAAAGCGCCAAGAAAAAAAAGCATCTGAAAATGTCGTCTGCTGAAGTCGTCTGCTGCAAATAATTGCCTAACATTACTGACGAATTAAGTATAGAAGCAAACAGTGCAGACCCAGAACAGACTGCTCCTATAGAGGCTTCTTAAACATTTCAGCAGACGAAAAAAGCAGACGACTTTTGTTGCGATTTGCGCATTAAGGGTTAACACCTGCTGGGTCGTGTTGGTGTGGTGCAGACTTGTCCAAATCTGTTCATTATTGCTTACAAGTTATTACTATTGCATTTTCTTTTTATTTTACAGTTTTAAGTTACAGACTGCAAAGCAATTATTTTCATTTTTGTTGAAATTGACTCTTCAGCTCTTTGCCTGCTAACAGAGAATTTTGTGGGATAACCTTTGCAAATAGTTTGGACGAAGATCAGGTCTGGCATTTTGTTGGGATTGATCTGGATCCATGCTGTTTGATACTATGATGCCACTCATGAAATAAATATTTAAAAAAAGGGTACTGTTGACAAGAATCTGCAGGTGTCAAAAAATCATTGAAAATTACCCAGCATGCAACAAAGTTTGCATCTGTGGCTGGTTGCTGTTATGAAAATATGACTGGGCAATTTGAGGTTGATACGTAAAGGTCACAATTCTTTGAAGATAACTAAACTAGTCTAGTTGTAAGTGTGCATGCAACATACTTTAACATTGGCAATAAACTTTGAAATACCGGACCTACAGCTTTGATCTTTCACATGTGTATATCTTGTGGAAACAGCTGTTTAAATTTAGCATAATATATGACCTTGACATTTGACCTACTTTTGAAAATAAATAACAGACAAATTTTAACATTGAACTTGAACTACTAAACGAAGATTTTTTTTTTATTGTTCTTATGAGAAGACACATTCATTACACCAACAGTGAAAGAAGTAGATCCTTTGAGTGTTTGGGAGCTGAATTAGGAGACAGTATACTTGTATCTTGTTAATAAAGTGGATATTGATAATTACATGTACAAACCTTGACCATTACCCCTGCTTTTGTTTTGTTTGATTTGATTCTTTACTTCCCATCAACAATCTTTCAGTTAAACAGGAATGGGTCTTCCTGGGTTGAACCAGTACTAAGCTAGGATAAATGTGTCTTGCTCAAGGACCACAATGCAGTGACCCCGGTGAGGCTCGAACCCGCGGCCCCTGGTCTCAAGTCAAGCACTCTACCACTGAGCCACTGCACCCCCACCGCTGCTTTTGAAAGTAGACAATGGTAACAAACTAATATATTTTTGAATCTGTAGACTTGATATTTCACATCTGTGTATGTTATTAATGGTCTCTCTGAAAAATAAAAAAGGATACATAAAATTAAAAAAAAATCAATGTTCAAGTGTCAAAAGTGACCTTGAAATCTTCCTTGCTAGTAGTGACTAGTTGTCTACTGATAACCATTGCAAACAGTTTGGACCCAGATCAGGACCGACAAAATGTACAAAATGTCGGTCCTGATCTGGATCAAAACCATTTGACACTCTGATAGTGTTCCTGAAAGGATTTTTTGAAAACGTTTCTTTTGAAAAAGTCAGCAGACAGCAACAAAAGTATGAAAAATTACCCAGCATGCAAAGAGTTACATGAGGAAGTTTTTTTCTATTTTTAGCCTCACCCTAAACTGGAAGAACTGACAAGTTGTAAGGACAATTTAGTGTTCCAGCCATCCGAGTTACCATTGGTTATTCCTCCATTACCGTGGGTGTCACCGACACAGGGAGTCAACTTCTTCAGCACAGGTATAGTACAGGTCTATAGTTAAGAATGCGTTGTAAATATAATTTTCTTATTTCCCAACCAAAAGATATGTTGTGGGCACTCAAAAGAACAGTCTCAATGAGACTGCTTTTAAGAGCACAACAAACATATGTTAAACTGAATGGGTAAGAAGATATTTACAAGTTTACGCTTAAATTTTTTGTTTTTCTAACCTATACCTTTTCTTCACTGTTGCAATTATCAAACCAGTTTGGTGCAATAAGTTCATTATTTTGTTTCAATAGATTAACTTTTTCTATATTTGGCATATGAATTAGTACTTAGTTAAAATACTTGTAAATGGCAGTATGTTATCTTTCAGATAAATGTGTTAGCCTTTCAACATGAAGCATTACAAAATATCTCTTTATATCTTGAATCACCAGAATCAAATTGCTAATACTAACAAAATAATCCCAGATCTTGAATACCAACTGATGAACTTTTACTAAATTTAGAATATGCACTTGTATTGAAAAAATGCTTGTGAGTGGCAGTATGGCAATTTTCAGGTAAAAGTGTTTGTCTTACATAGCATAGCTTACAAAATGTTTTTTGAATCGTGCTAATCATGACTTAAACAATGTTTACTGGTATGTAAAGCATCTACAAAAACAAACAAAAATGTCTTTGTGACTCCTTAGCTTTACAAAATGTCATTGTATCGTCCCGATATGACTTAAAATTGTTGACTGGGATGTTAAGCATCAATACAAACAAACAAACAAAAATGTATTTGTGTTTATTTTTTTTAGAAACAAACAAAAATGTCTTTGTGACCCCTTAGCTTTACAAAATGCCTTTGAATGGTCCCAACATGACTGAAAAATTGTTGAGGGGATGTCAAGCATCAATACAAACAAACAAAAATGTATTAGTGTTTATCTTCTTTAGAACTTTTGCTGTGTATTTAGTGTTAACCCTTAAAGCGCCAATTACGACTGCAGCAGATGACAGAATTTTGCAACATCTTTCCCAATTTTCGAAAGAAATAAGGAATGATATTTGATGAGAATCATCTGCCAGCAGACGATTCTCATGAAATATTGTGCCTTATTTGCTATTATTGAAAAGTATTTTGAAAAAACGGCAAAATTAGAAATTGACGTCTCCTGCAAATTATAGGTGGTGCTCTATGGGTTGATATGATGTATTTCAGGCAGAGGATTCTCATTAAATATCATGCCTTATTTGCTATTTTTGAAAAGTATTTTTGAAAAAGCGGCAAAATTTGAAATTGACGGCTGCTGCAAACTATAGGTGGCGCTTTATGGGTCAATATGGTATATTTCAGAGAAGACAGTGAGAAGATATACAGACAGACAGATGGAGATGTTCAAAACAGCCTCTGATACTGGGCCAGTCTTGGACTCCCTCAATGTTCTCGGTGCCTGCCCATGGAGAGTGAACAAACCTGTAAGGCAGAAACAAGTTCTTAACCCTTTCCTCGCCTTTTCCAGTCATTCACAACAATTGTAGTCTGCTCCATCATCTGCTCTTAATCAGCCTCTGATTCTGCGCCAGACTAAGACTCCCTCAATGTTCTCAGTGCCTGCCCTTGGAGAGTTAACAAACCTGTGAGTCAGAAACAAGTTCCTAACCTTTTTCCTGCCTTTTACCCTCATTCACAACAATTGTCGTCTGCTCCCTCATCTGCTCTTAGTCAGCCCCTGACTCTAGGCCAGCCCTACACTCACCCAATGTTCTTGGTGCCTGCCCTTGAAGAGTGAACAAACCTGTGAGTCACAAACAAGTTCCTAACCCTTTTCTTGCCTTTTCCTGTCCTTCCCAACAATTGTCGTCTGTTCCATCATCTGCTCTTAATCAGCCTCTGATACTGGGTCAGTTTTAGACTCCCTTAATGTTCTCTGTGCCTGCCCTTGGAGAGTCTACAAACCTGTGAGTCAGAAACAAGTTCCTAACCCTTTTCCCGCCTTTTCCCGTCATTCACAACAATTGTCTTCTGCTGCATCATCTGTTCCTAATCAGCCTCTGATACTGGGCCAGTCCTAGACGCCCTCAATGTTCTGGGTGCTTGCCCTTGGAGAGTTAACAAACCTGTGTGTCAGAAACTAACTCTCACCCTTAAAGCGCCAAGAAAAAATGCATCTGAAAATGTCTGCTGAAGTCGTCTGCTGCAAATAATTGCCTAACTTTACTGACGAATTAAGTATAGAAGCAAACAGCATGGACCCAGAACAGACTGCTCCTATTGGAGTAGTCTGGCCTGGGTCCACACTGTTTGCCATAGAGGCTTCTTAAACATTTCAGCAGATGAGAAAAGCAGACAACTTCTGTTGGGTTTGGCGCATTAAGGGTTGACCCTTTTTCCGTCATTCACAATGATTGTCGTCTGCCCCCCTCATCTGCTCTTAATTAGCCTCTGATTCTAGGCCAGCCCTAGACTCCCTCAATGTTCTGGGTGCCTGCCCTTGGAGAGTTAACAAACCTGTGTCGGAAACAAGTTCTTAATTAACCCTTAAAGCACCAAGAAAATATGCATCTGAAAATGTCGTCTGCTGAAGTTGTTTGCTGCAAATAACTGCCAATATTACTGACAAATTAAGTATAGAAGCAAACAGCGTGGACCCTGAACAGACTGCTCCTATTGGAGCAGTCTGGCCTGGATCCACACTGTTTGCCATAGAGGCTTTTTAAACATTTCAGCAGACGAGAAAAGCAGATGACTTTTGTTGCGATTGGCGCATTAAGGTTTAACCCTTTTTCCGTCATTCACAATGATTGGCGTCTGCTCCCTCATCTGCCCTTTATCAGCCTCTGATACTGGGCCAGCCCTAGACTCCCTCATATTCTCAGTGCCTGCCCTTGGGGAGTTAACAAACCTGTGAGTCAGAAACAAGTCATTAACCCTTTTCCCACCTTTTCCCATCGTTCAAAACAATTGTCGTCTGCTCCATCATCTGCTCTTAATCAGCCTCTGATACCAGTCTTAGACACCCTCAATGTTCTAGGTGCCTGCCCTTGGAGAGTTAACAAACCTGTGAGTCACAAACAAGTTCTTAACCTTAAAGTGCCAAGAAAAAAATGCATCTGAAAATGTTGTCTGCTGAAGTCATCTGCTGCAAATAATTGCCTAACATTACTGACGAATTAAGTAAAGAAGCAAACATCATGGACCCAGAACAGACTGCTCCTATTGGAGAAGTCTGGCCTGGGTCAACACTGTTTGCCAAAGAGGCTTCTTAAACATTTCAGCAGATGAGAAAAGCAGAGGACTTTGGTTGCGATTGGCACATTAAGGGTTAACCCTTTTTCCTCCATTCACAACAATTGTCGTCTGCTCCATCATCTGCTCTTAATCAGCCTCTGATTCTGGGCCAGTCTTAGACTCCCTCAATGTTCTCAGTGCCTGCCCTTGGAGAGTGAACAAACCTGTGAGTCAGAAACAAGTTCTTACCCTTAAAGCGCCAAGAAAAAAATGCATCTGAAAATGTCTGCTGAAGTTGTCTGCTGCAAATAATTGCCTAACATTACTGACAAGTTAAGTAAAGAAGCAAACAGCGTAGACCCAGAACAGACTGCTCCTATTGGAGCAGTCTGGTCTGGGTCCACACTGTTTGCCATAGAGGCTTCTTAAACATTTCAGCAGACAAGAAAAGCAGACAACTTTGGTTGCGATTGGCCAATTAAGGGTTAACCCTTTTTCCCTCATTCACAATGATTGTTGTCTGCTCCCTCATCTGATCTTAATCAGCCTCTGATTCTATGCCAGCCCTAGACTCACTCAATGTTCTGGGTGCCTGCCCTTGGAGAGTGAACAAACCTGTGAGTCAGAAACTAACTCTTTGACTACTAGTGCCCTCTGAGGGTAGCCTTTGCAAACATTTTGGACCCAGATCAGGCTCGGCAGAAAGTTGGACTTGATCAAGATCTAAATTATATGACACTCGGATGGTATTCATGAAACAATTTTCCAAAGTTACTTTGACCTGTCGAACAATATGGCTGTTAGAGGGGAAAGGGCTGATTTTTCCTATTTGTATTTAGGCAAAGCTTAAATTCAAAATCTGAACTGACTTGGAAATGATTGTACAAATGGTCATAGGGTGACCCTTTATCAAGATTGTAAATATAATTGCTCGTAATGAAACACACAAAGTGGCCACAATGACAAAACACTAGAAAAATGATATAAAAGTCATCTTGGCCTTCACAGAAGCCATTCAGTATTTGTTTTCTTGTATGTTGTAGATTCTTGATCTGATTATCGAAATGTTCAACAGTGGCGGCAATATTCAACTAGACATTCCAATAACACCAGCATCAATAGAAAAACCTAAAAAAGTCAATAAGTAAGTAGAGCCTTGATCTGATTATCGAAATGTTCAACAGTGGCGGCAATATTCAACTAGACATTCCAATAACACCAGCATCAATAGAAAAACCTAAAAAAGTCAATAAGTAAGTAGAGCCTTGATCTGATTATCGAAATGTTCAACAGTGGTGGCAATATTCAACTAGACATTCCAATAACACCAGCATCAATAGAAAAACCTAAAAAAGACAATAAGTAAGTAAAGCCTTGATCTGATTACCGAAATGTTCAACAGTGGCGGCAATATTCAACTAGACATTCCAATAACACCAGCATCAATAGAAAAACCTAAAAAAGTCAATAAGTAAGTAGAGCCTTGATCTGATTATCGAAATGTTCAACAGTGGTGGCAATATTCAACTAGACATTCCAATAACACCAGCATCAATAGAAAAACCTAAAAAAGACAATAAGTAAGTAAAGCCTTGATCTGATTACCGAAATGTTCAACAGTGGCGGCAATATTCAACTAGACATTCCAATAACACCAGCATCAATAGAAAAACCTAAAAAAGTCAATAAGTAAGTAAAGCCTTGATCTGATTATAGAAATGTTCAACAGTGGCGGCAATATTCAACTGGACAATCCAATAACACCAGCATCAATAGAAAAACCTAAAAAAGTCGTAAGTAGAGCCTTGATCTGATAATAGAAATGTTCAACAGTGGCGGCAATAGCCAACTAGACATTCCAATAACACGAGCATCAATAGAAAACCCTAACCTAAAAAAGTCAATAAGTAAGTAGAATAGTAGATTTTCAACCCTTTCATTCAGTTTATATATCCATTACATATTGATGCAATAAGTATGGAATTATCCATTTTGTATTTGAAGGGGTTTATCATCATCATCGGGTTTTGATTGAAGTGCAGGTGTAGAAGCATCTTCCACATCAGTGGGCCCCTCTCCAGGTAACTGGCTAGCTGCTAACAGAGCAGATCTTACTTTGTGTAAGACTGCCATTTGTATATAATTGTAGCAATGTTTGATGGCAGGATGCCCTTCCTTTCACCAACTCCGACACTTTTGGCAGTCCAAGAGCTCTGCCTGTACCCTACTGACTTGTGACTTGAGCTGTGTGCTCCGCCGTTGGCACCATGAATTATTAGTGCTTTTTGGCTGGACTGCTGCTTCAGCACCAGGAAGTCAGATTGTTGACTCCCAGCTGTTAAGCTACTGTCACCCAGGCTGTGACAGGCTAGTTTCTGCCATACTGCCACTTTCTAAATTTGTATAAAGGTCGAGAAAAAAAGGAAAATAGGGCTCTCTTGACCATACCAGTAAACAGATACTTTGGCAAACAGTGAAGATCCAAATGAAATGCTGCCTTATTAGGTGGTCCAGCCAAAAAGCACTACTAATTCATGGTGCCAAAGGTGGAGCACACAGCCCAAGTTAGTAGGGTACAGGCTGAGCTAGTGTCTGAGTTGGTGAAAAGAAGGGCATCCTGCCATAAAAATTTGCTACAAATATACAAATGGCAGTATTACCCAAAGTATGTGCACAAAGTACAGGTTAAACGCTTAGTCAAGCTTGCCCAGGAAAAGAGTGTTGTTAGGTGAACTGACCATCCTGACATGACCATAGCTGTTGACTGGAAGTAAAGGATTTTAAAAATAAGGCCAAGATCACCTAAAAACATGTCCCAATGTTATATCCATGCAATTTTAGTTCACACTACCAACTAGTTAAGCAGATATCGTGCACACAGGAAAATGTCACGCTGACAGGATCAGCTATTAAAGGAAAACGCAGATCAAGAAGTAAATGTGTCTAAAATGTGTCTGAAAAGACAGGCATTTGCACACAAACAATTTTAGTGCAAACTTGATCAAAATCGGTTGAGAATTAAGAATGTTATTAATAAATGAAGTTTTCATAACATCCTGTTACAGCCGCCATTTTGAATATATACTTAAAGCCATCAAAAACGCAACTGATACAAACATTATTTTTTCCTATACATAACAACGTTATTCCCTTTGTCTGTGTATTTACAAGCTTCCCTAACGTACAAGAACGTTTTAGCAAAATTTGAGCTTGATCACGCACATCTGCTAAAAATTTTGGTGAAAAATGCAAAATGCATCAAAAAAATTTCTTAACCTTCTTTCATCTTTAAATTCAACTGAATTTCAGTTTGAATGAACGTTGTTTTAACTCAAACAACAAAAATACGGAATGCAAGACAAATTTCCATTTACCTAAGGGGCATTAAATAATGTTTTAAAGTTCATTTTTTCTCATATTTTTCGCTAAATTTGAGAAATGACTAATACTTCAACAAAATTGAATTATTTTGTAATTGGCGTACATAAGTTGTTTAGTCATTACCTATGGTTATGACTTTTTATCACGATATCACCCATCGAAAATCTCGCATTTTCGTCAACATCCGGTTTTCGTGCTCAAACTTTGGTGGCCATTTTAAAGGTCAAGCTTCAAGACACATTTTTCCAGTTGTGTGTGGTTAAAACGTAGAGCATTATTGAAATGTTCAGAAAGTTTGAAACCAAAACAGCCATGCAATATAACGATCTGATATCCTGATAAATAAGGTGATTTTGCTTTTTTGTTTAAAGTATTGTGGTTGTGTCCCTTTATCACAACATGCAGTCCGGTTTATTTGGACTGCTTGATCAGTACCAAAAGGATATTGCCTTGATAATTTGACTATAGTTTCGTGCTTTTCATTTAATACGAATGCTAAAAGAGCTTTAAGTCTAGGGTAGGTTATATTGTAAAAGTTGCGTTTTTACTGGCGTTAAGTATATAATGAGATGCATGAAAAGTTACTAAGATGCATAAAACCTTTATTTTAGCATATAATCACAGAATTTCTTATATAAATGATCCTTTATTGTTATATTAGACATATACATAAAATAGAGCGAAAAATATTATCAAATCTTATTTGTTTCATTTTTGCATATATAATTAGGAGGCTATGACGTCATAAACACACAAATATGGCGGCTTCCATAAAAGAAATAATGGAAACTTCAAAGGTGTATAACTTCTTTATTTCTTGATAGATTTTGGTAAAATTTGCAGCAAACTGATTTGATAGACAAATCCATTCTGTTAAAGCTCAATAACTATATGGTGAGGATTTTCCTTTAACCTGGTCGGTGAAGGGACATATTATCAAAAGATCATGTTCTTTTTCATTCTTTTAGTATCCCAATCAAAGAATAAACTTCATTGAGAATTTCACCTGCAAATCAGCAGGCACCCTTGAAGTATGAGATATCCTATTGTGCCTTTCAAATAATCATGAAACTTTTCCATAAGTGAATTATTGATTTTGATAATCAGGCTGTGTTTAGGCCATGCCAAGTATTTTTTTTAGATTCTCATCCCCTACCGCCCCTATGAAATATAAGCAAATTAAAAAAAAATGGGGTGGAAGGTTTTTCAAAAAACTTCCACCCCGATTTTTTTAATTGCTTAATTATAAAAGAAAAAATGTTTGAAAAAGGCTGAAAATATTTAGTGCAATTTTCCTTGCCAGCATATTTGAAGAAAAAAAAAACTGTTTTTTATTTATTTAGATACTTAATATTATCATTTATTCATTTTGACAATTTAATTTCAAGATATCAAATGTTTCTTTCAGGACTGTTCTGTTCTTTGCAGCAGTCAGAAAAAAAAAACAGAAAAAAAAACATAAACCTCCCACCCACCCCAATTTTTCACAAAATTTGGATGAAATCTAAAAATTTATTTGGTTTAGCCCTTAGCATATGCAAGAAGTACCAATTTCTCGTGATCAAATCCAAATTGTTTATGCCAAATAAAAAAATATGTGTGGTTCAGGTTAAACCCTGAAAAAAATAGGGTAGGTAGGTAGGATACTAATTTTTTTTTTAAAAAAAACTTTTTTTCTTGGAATATTCAGACCTGCTTGGAAATGAAATATGACAAAACTGATATAAGAGTGTCTATTTTTGAAGATAAACCCTTGTTTTAATCCTTTTTACTTCCAATACCAAAGACTGAATGCATAGAAATTTAGCTTTCCATTTCAGATGGTCATTTTGATATGTATTTTTTCTCCAAATTCTGAAGTTGGAAGAGAATAGCAGAACAAAATTATTTTGTTCTGCTATTCTCTTCCAACTTCAGGATTTGGAGAAAAAAGTTTAGGGTAGGGGATACAAATTTAGGGTAGGTCGGGTAACCTGAACCACGCATATTATTTTTCTTGGCCTTACTGTTTTGTAGGAGGTTAAAGTTGAAAGAATGGGTGGCTGCCTTTAAAGAGAAACATGCCTACAAGAAATCAGTGAACGAGGCCAACAGTCTATGGCATGGAGCTCTCTACAAATTCTCTATTGCTAATATGGTAAGTATCTCCTATAGGCCCTGATTAATCCTTTACCCCATGGTAAAGCCTTTTGACGCCTTTGAAATACTATGTATTTGAGAATATTTTTGAAAATGGAGCATTTGCCGCTCCTGCAAATGCTCCATTTTCCAATGATGTCATGATCTAAAAATAGTCTATGGAGTAAATTGAGAGGCTTTAGAGGTACGTTGATTGTAGAGTCCTCAAAACCATTTTGAAAATCTGACAAAGGCAGGAAAATGCAGGGAGCGCCAGTGTTCCCATTCACGTAGAATTGTGCGTAATCAAGTGGAAATGGTAAAATCACGCATATATTTTGAGGTAACAACGTGAATTCACGCACGTTTTTATTTCTAAAAAAATCTAGGATTTCATCATTTTTTGTTCATTCTGATGTAAACTTGGTCACCTTGGTTTTGTTTGCGAGTTTAAATGACGCTTGGTCGTCTTAAGTTACATATTCAAAAGGATTTACGGTCAGCACCAACTGTCTGTTTACTCGTTGCTAAGCTGTCTGGTACCCTGCTATCAGGCTAGGAAACCCTGATAGCAGCTGCGACAGCGGTAACCAGTATCGGGAGTAAAAACCAGCATGCTGGCGAACTCCCCAACACCAATAAAAAGTTGAAAAATCTTCTCCGTTCGTCAATTGAGGCGAAATACGTTCATTTCGTATCGGTTCTTAACCTCCTTTGATAAATTCTTCAGTGGGATTCTGATTACCTGTATCACATATAATATTGACTATTTTCAGACTAGGAATCAGCAAATAATGTGAAAATGGTTAATACAAGTAATGTGTTAACAGTTTTCTGTGTTAAATCAATCATTCAGAAATGTTGTTTTTAGTTTTAATTCATTTCCAAGTCATACCCTCAAATTTTACCTCATACCCTCAAATTTCATACTCAGGGGATATAAAAAAAACACTTTAAAATTTTTGTGGGAACACTTGTCGAGTGCTTGGATGTGGGTTCTAGTCTCACCGGCATTACTGCGTTTTGTCCTTGAGCAAGACATTAATCCTTGCTTAATACTGGTTCAACCCAGAAAGACCTGTTCGGACATATCTGAAAATTGTTGACTTGGACGTAAAGAATCAAATCAAACAAACAATAGCAGGAAAATGCATTGTATATGTATTAGCCTGATTAGAGGCAACTAGATGGGTGAAAGTTTTCAGGATTAATGCTGAATTCAGGATTTTGAGTCTGACTTTCCATAGAAAGTCAGCCTCAAAATGCTGAATTAGGCAGATTATAATAGGTTCTCTTGATTAGTTTTCTGGTGATCTAAACGCAATTAATCATTTAAACTTGAATTTGTTCATTTTTGTAGGCATCCTGCAAGTTTTAACATTTGAATTTCTAAAGTTCAGGATTTTGGAAATTTTGAACTTTAACCCATGCGACTAGATGATTAACTTTTGAAGGAACTTCATAAACGGTCTCAGAAGTTTGATTATAAGTAAAAAAAAATACCCGTTTAATGGACAAGCATTTTGTCGGTCAGGAGTCAAAAACTTGTATCTTTGATTTTTACATTTTTCAGGAGAGACAAAAAACTGAATAACTTTTGCTAGGAGTGTCCTATATTGCTGAAAGTCAGACAGGATTATATTTACTAACATCCAAATTCACTGTTATTGGTGTTTTGAAATTCCAATAAAGATTTCACAGTCATTATGAAGAGTTTCACTTGAGTTACATCATTTTGACCATTTTATTCGTGAAAAACCATCCAGTTACAACATTTTGAGCATCTTTTTCATGGGAAAACCTCGTATCTCGGTAAAATGAGCACCAAAATAATGGAATTTTTCATAGATACAATATTTTGAAGCACGATTGATGTTTTTTAAGGGGGTTCTAATTGGTCTAGAGCTACGAGAATTTGACAGAATATGCGCCATGCGTTTGGTATGCCGGCATTGACAAGAGGTAATTTGATAAAGATCAGAGTTAGGAGGTTTTGACTCCTGACCGACGATATGGTTAGGCCGCAGTGCTTCCCAGACATAAGTTTTTGTTGTTTATTTTCCAGTTCCGTGATGATGTGTTCTGGTTCTCTCATAACCTTGATTTTAGAGGTAGAACGTACGCTATACCACCTCACTTCAACCACCTGGGCGGAGACACTTCCAGGGCCATAATTCAGTTTGCCAAAGGGAAACAACTGGGCCCAAATGGACTTAACTGGATAAAAATTCACCTGGTTAACTTAACAGGTTTGAAAAAGAGATCTTCAAATGCGGAACGGTTGCAATATGCAGATGAAAAGATGGCGGATATCTTGGACTCTGCTGATAAACCATTGAATGTGAGTTCTTCAAAATTGATTTCAGAAATGAGCCAGTGCATGAGATTTCCAACAATGTGGCATTTTGACATGTGTACACTCAGATGGGCCTCTGTGGCCTCCTTTTAAGCTAAGAAACTTCAAATGGTGTTCAGTCAGTAACTTAACAATCATAGAATACTCAAGCGACTAGCAAAGGCTCTGATCAGACTGCACATATGCGCAGGCTGATATGAGACTTTGCTGGTTGCACATACCACATTGTGAGAAATATCTTGCACTGGCTCAAATGTCCTACTCTTTTCCTTATTGGACTAGAAACTACGTGTAAAGTAACTTGTTAAACCCATATAAGCCTAGGCAAACACTGCAGACCCAGATCAGATGCCACAGAATGGTTTCTGATCAGGATTTTCAATGTTTGCTTACATAATGTTCCATTAATATTTGAATGAATATGAAAATATCACCCAACAACCTTTCAAATGGAAATGGACTGGTCCAATTGATAAGAGTGGGAAATTCCATTTGGTGTAAATGGGTTAAATAAAAAAAATAGCAACACGCTTTGAAATGGGTCATTATGAACGACAGAACCAAGAAGTTTGATATTTCATTGTGCATAACTTAACAAATATATGACCTTGACCTGTGACCTCCTTTTGAAAAAAGATGAATACTACTAACAAACTTTGTAACTTATGAACTTCTTGACCTAGAGCATTGATATTTCACAAGCCTATACCTTGTTGAAAAACCTTTTGGGAGGATGACATGTATCAAAATACATGACCTTAACCTTTTTAACCTTCTTTTGAAAATAAATAATAGTAATACAATTTATAATTGGCCATAACTTTTGACCTGCTGGACCAAGAGCCTTGATATTTCCCATCTGTTACCTTGTGGGAAGACCTATACAGACATTCCAAAATGCATGCACTTGGCCTTGACCCACATCTTGTGTTAAGCAATTATTTTATAACATTTTTATATTCAGGGCCGAAGATGGTGGACCACCTCGGAAGAACCCTGGCAAACCCTGGCCTGCTGTATGGAAATAGCTGCAGCGACGCGCAGTAAAGATCCTGCCAAGTTTGTGTCCCACTTCCCAGTACACCAAGATGGTTCTTGTAATGGGCTTCAACACTACGCTGCTTTAGGGCGAGACACAGCCGGGGCCAAGTCCGTCAATCTCTTTCCGTTTGATCGACCATCCGATGTCTATCAGGAAGTGGTAGAACTGGTGAGATATGGGCCTCGTTGCGACAAAACCTGTCTTTGGGGTTCAAACCAGCCTGCTCAGCTACAAAGACTAGCTAGAAAAATGAAATTTCACTTGTAGCAAGCTTAGATATGGTACTTTCCAAACTGCGAATAACAAGGGCCCTGATCAGACTGCGTGGATGCGCAGGCTGGTCTGCGCCTGTGTTGTTCGCAAAACCCCGAAGACAGGTGTACGCCCTGGTGTAGTGGATAAATCACTCACCTTGTAAATCAGGGGTTGTGCAGGTTCGATCCCCGGCTTCACCAGTCTGTCAGATGAGACTTTAAGCTCTTGCTCCCTCTCAATATGACCTTAGCTGTTGGTGGGGCATTAAACACAGCAACAACAAACAAACAAAGTTTGTGTTGATGCTTTACATCTCACTCACCAATTTCAGTCATGTTGAAACTTAACCCATTTTAATACTCTTAAATCTTTCCCTGTTAGTGTCACCTGCTGACAACCTTTGCAAATAGTTTGGATCCAGGTCAGGCCCGGCCTGGATCGAAACTGTTTGACAACCTGATGACATTCCTGAAAGCGTTTTTTTTTTTTCCATAAAAATCTGCAGACAACAAAAAATCATGCAAATTTACCAACTTGCCTGTGTGTACCATGACCTTTGAACCTCTAGCTGGATTTTAACAAAAAAAGTGAGAATGACCAGGAAATGCCACAATCAACCCATGACACTGCCAGGAAGAGAACAGTATACTAACAGCCACATTACAATTAATGAAGCCCTGGAAGGGTTTTTAGGGATACAGGTATATTGGCTAAAACCTTAAAGGGATACAGGATATTTTTGTAAATATTTAAAGGAATACAGGATACTTGGATCAATTTTAGGAATATGGGGATACAATGTTTTCTAAATTATTTGGGGGAATTTGCCTCATTTATTTTAGGGATATGGGATATTTTTCAAAATAATTAGATGGATTTGGGATACGTGGACCCCCACTTCCAGGGCCTCATTAATGTAAAGCAACCATCTTTTACTCAGAAAGATGAACTAGAAAGGACATCACTACTCCCAAAACATTGTCAGTTTACACTAACTAAAGCAATCATAGTACACTGATTTGGGGCTACAACTGATTTGACTTGAGAAACAAAGATTGATAAATGATTCACAAAAATGTCTAAAATCTCCCTTTTCCTGCCTGTCATGCCTTTTGTCCTCTGTTCCTCAGCTTTTGTTTAAGAAATAGATTCCCGCTCACAGTGATTTGTTGCTTAATGTATCACTGGCTGGAGGTCAGTCGTTAAAGTTTATTCACTTTAATGACTGACCTCCAGCCAGTGATATATTAAGCAACAACTCACTGCCATTGCGAATTTATTTTGATTCTAACACACAAAAAGATTAAAAATATGAACAAATCCTTCATAGTCTATAACAATTCCGCCATCTTGAACAAACTGTCAAAATTTCCCGCTACTCTTAATTAGACTGAAATGCGTATTTTTTCGTATGTTTTGAACTTCCAATAGTTCTAAAAACGATGTTACGCCATCTATTGTCAACGTTACAATGCCGTATGTGATAGATGACGTCATGAAAATCAAACTGGCGACTAAATGATGTCACGCCGGTCAGTGCAGTGATTTATCAACCAATAAATCGCTGAATTTAAGCATAGGCTATATAGGTGAGGTGTGTTAGAATCTTAGATATGGCCTATATTGCAAACAATATGGACCCAGATCAGACTGCTCTTATTGTTTGCAATATAACCCATAGGGCCAGTTAAGCAAAAAATAATTTGCGTAAAATTGCGATTATTTTCTTATCCATCAGTTTAAACATGGATTTTGGGTGCTCAAAAGAACCGTCTCATCAAGACGGTTCTTTTGAGTACTCACAACATATGTTTTGGTTGAGAAATAAGAAAAATAATTTTGAGTTACACACTCTTATCTGGGGGCCTGTAACCCACCTAACAAAATAAGCAGGAGACAAAAGTTGTAAATAGTTATGAATGGTGGGAAAAGGGTTGATAAATTTATTAATAAGGAGCACTCATAATAGATCCTCTATGTATCAAACTTCAATTAAAGCCGCGTAGCGCAGTCGGTAACGTGTCTGGCTACAGATGCGTGTCTGACTGCAGATCCAGGGGTCGCGAGTTCGATCCCGGTCCAGTCCCATACTTTCGTGGAGATTGATCATGAAATATTTTCTACGGTCATTCTCCTCCCTTTCCCTGATTTATTCAAGAAGGGTTGTTGTCAGTTACAAGCGAAAGTATGTGCACGAAATACTGGTTAACCGCTTGTTCAAGCCTGCCCAGGAAAAAGTGTGGTTAGGTGAACTGACCGTCCCGCAATGGCCATAGCTGTTGACCTGGGACGTAAAGAAACAAAACAAACAAACAAATCAATTAAAGCCATTTCTAACTTTTTAATTTCCATTTAGGTGGAAAAGAAAAGACAGCGAGATCTACTGGAAGGAGATGATATAACCAAGGAAGTAGCCAAACTTTGTGAAGGGCATGTGGAAAGAAAGGTAAGTCAGTCCTAGTATATGGTGGAATTCATTGAGCAAAAGCAGTCACAACACTTTAGCCAAAGAGTATGTCGCCACAAAAAGGAGAGTGAGAGTGAGACATATAAGCCAGCTAATGAGGTTTAGATCTGTGCAAATTATCCCTTAAAGCGCCAATCACGACTGCAGCAGACGACAAATTTTGCGACATCTTAATTTTCAAAAAAAAATAAGGTATGATATTTCATGAGAATTGCAGACAATTCTCATGAAATATCATGCCTTATTTGTTATTTTTGAAAAAGCAGCAAAATTTGAAATTGTTGTCTGCTGCAAATTGTAGGCGGCACTTTATGGGTTAAGAAATTTTAGTCTGAATAATGAAAAAATGGGAATGATTCCTTGCCTTATTTCATATTAAACAATACTGTAGAGTCTTATAGCCCATGTTACAATGACACAGTCCACCGTATGTAGGTGTTATTTCCAACTAATTTTTATACCCGCCTTTTTCATTAGAAAAAAGGGTATACTAATTTAATACCAAAGATCTGTCCGTGCGTTCCTCTGTCATGCTTCTTGTAAATGTATCTCCTCCTAAACAGTTAGACCTAGCAACTTCAAACTTTGTAGCTGCATAGGTCACATGATGTAGAGGGTACTGGGCAACAATTTGTGTGACCTTGACCCCAAGGTCAAATAATTATTTTCTTGTAACACGCCTACCAAACGCTCGAATGCTCAACATCTGGTTGAATATTAAAAACAACTGCTCTATAAAGAAAATCAAAAATCAGGGAATGTCATGCAACGGCCTATTGATTCCTGCGATTGTGATATAAATAAGAGCTCAGAAAGTTTTTTCCTTAGGTTATATTTACTTTTCACGCGATAAACACTTTCCTGTCGAATTCTGGTACACCTATTTTACGTGAAATGTAAATCTGACAAAACGAGAGAATTTTCTGACCTCAAATTTATACCACATAAGTAAGAATGCATAGTCTATTGCATGACATTCCCCGATTTTTGATTCTCTTACTGGAGGAATTGTTTTTAATATTCAACCAGATGTTGAGAATCCAAGCATTTGGTAGGCGTGTGTAAATGCATCTCCTCCTTAACTGTTAGACGTAGCAATGTCAATCTTTGCAGCTGCATAGCTCACATGATGCAGAGGGTACAGCGTCGAACTTTGTGTGACCTTGATCCCAAGGTCAAGGTCAAAGGCCATATAATGAATTTTCATGAAACAGTTGGACTTAGCACCTTCAAACTGTGCAAGTGCATAGGTCACATGATGTAGAGGGTACAGGCTACTTCTTGAGAGGTCAAAGGTCAGATAAGGTATTTTCTTGTAAATGCATCTCCACCCAAACCATTTTATGTTGCAACTTCAAACTTTGCATGTGCGTAGGTCAAATGATGTTGAGGGTACTAGCCACATCTTGAGTGACCTTAGGCCCCAAGGTAAGGGTCAAAGAATGTATTTTCTCATTAATACATCTCCTAAATTATTGAACATACATGTAGCAACCGTAAACCTTGCAGGCGCATACGTCACATGATGTAGAGGGTTCTGGACAATATTTTGTGTTACCTTGACCCCAAGGTCTACCATCGACTGCAGTCTAGTTTTATATGCTGTGGGTGCTCACAATGACCAACTTGATTAGATGGTTTTAACATCTTACATGAGCTTTAAAACATATATTTAGACTGATAGATAAGAAAATAAGAATTTTTTATGCTGAAAACATACATGGAGTCAGGCCTCCAGATAAGAGTGCTTACTGGAAAATTAGTTTTCTTATTTCCCAACCAAAACATATGTTGTGGGTACTCAAAAGAACCGTCTCAATGAGACAAAACACACGTTAAAACTGATGGATAAGAAAATATTTACAATTTTGCGCTCAAAAATTTTGCCAACCTCAACCTCTGACCTATTTTACAGGTGATCAAGCAGACAATCATGACTACAGTTTATGGAGTGACAAAATACGGTGCTGAATTACAGATAGCGAGGCAGTTAAAAGAACGAGGCATGCCTAGAGCTGATGTTTTAAAAGCAAGGAAATATCTCGCTAGAAGTACATTTTATTGTCTTGCTCAGATGTTTGAGTCTGCAAGACAAATACAGGTACATATGTCCTTAGTCTAGACATGAGGAATCTTGCTTTCAGGGCTTTGTGACAGGATAACTAGCACTGAAATTTAGCAGCTAAGTACAGAACCATGAAAGGATCATTGGAACCTGCTGTTGGTAAATGCCTATGGTAGGGAGCGCAGTGGCTCAGTGGTAGAGTGCTTGACTCGAGACCGAGAGGCCGTGGGTTGGAGCATCACTGGCGTCACTGCTTTGTGGTCCATGAGTAAAACACATTTATCCTAGATTAGTACTGGTTCAACAAGATTGTTGATGGGACGTAAAGAATCAAATCAAACAAACAAAATGCCTATGGTTTTCTGTAAAAATGAAAGTTTGCCAACCATCCTTTTTTTCACGTTTAAGCTACCCTGACTTGAGTACTTTATGAAAATGAAATCTATTTTACATATTAAATGCTCCAAAGATGTAAAATTTGGGGTATAATGGCATGCAAAAGCATGAAAGATGTGTTGGTTTTAATAAGGCGAATTGAAGAGCAAAGTCATACCTCATTCTAACATCACTTCTATGCACATTACTGGTGATGATGTCATTTTTATCACGGCCCCAGAAATGTATACATAAAAAAAAGAATTGCCTTGTTAATACATGGGTTCATGTCAGTTATAACATGACTGTTAATATCATGCAGCATGGCTTAATATGTAATAATAGATATTCTAAAATTTTAAATACTAGTTGCCTGCCAATCTCTAGACATTGTAGACCCAGATCAGACTGCTTGTTAAGGGTATTCCCCATTTGCTATTCTGACAAGCATTTTGTGAATTCTAGCCCTGATAACTGACTTTTTATTTGAGATTAGAGCAAGAAAAGATTTCCGTATTTTAGAACATTTTAGTTACCATATATGCAACTTTATCTAATAATTGCTCAGTAATGATATTTTGGGTGAACACTCTAGCACGAAATTACTAATTACAGTTTACATAAACACCCCTGTTCTTTTGTGATGGCACAACATATGTTTTGAGTAGTGAGTCTGAAAGCCTTCTATATTTGATATTTTAGGACTGGTTTGATGCCTGTGCCCTCAGTATTAGTAAAATAAGCCGCAAGCCAGTGGAGTGGGTGACGCCACTGAACTTTCCTGTGGTACAACCTTACTTTAGATACGTTAGAAACCAGAATTACGGAACCAGCCACGGCACTTTTGGACATGAACACCAGTAAGTATATGTTTAACTTGTTGCACTCTGTGTAATTCTATGCTTTTGTTGTCATCTGCTGATATTTTTCAAAATGATCATTTATCAATACATCTCATTCCCGAACACTATCAGAGTGTCAAACAGATTGGATCAAGATCAGGTCCTGATCTGGATCCAAAGCATTTGCAAAGGTAAAAAGCAGACAACAAAAGTCCCTAATAGCAAGGAAAGATTAAAGGATTTTCTTCATCTTTAGGAAGTGCATCAAATTGGTAACTCAGGGTTTACATAGTTATATTTACATTTCCACTGAGAGCCTTTAAATGAACCTCTACATTTGAGATGTGGTTCATACCTTCATGAACAAATCGATTAAAGCCACACCCACATACGTGCCATTTGAGCGGGCTAACGTCAAGTCCATCCAATAACGTTGCTTGTTTACTGACGTTTGCGTGACGTTGAACAGGTATCGCCATGACGTTAAGCGCAGGAATTTGGCGTTTTGGCTATTCCAAACCCTACGTTATCTCTGATTTAATTCAAAATATCTGGAAAACCAGCCAAGTTAGGTGAAAATTGAAAATTGATATGGGACTTATAATATAAAATGTAAATATAAGCAATAAATTCAATTTTTGTAAGGTTCATGGAATCATGAATACTTCGGGTCTCTTGCAAAGTCGAATTTATTTCTTAAATGACCCAGGTTAACCTGAAGCACAGCATTATATTAAATAAAATTAGAAGCCAGAACTGCGGTATTAGCCATGGCACTTTTGTATATTCAAGGATTTTTCTACCTCTCTAGGAAGTGCATCAAATTGGTAACTAAGTAAAGATGTCTGATCTGAGTCTTAGCTGAATGCGCGTGCCACTCTGTTGGTTTTGCCATGAGGCAGCTCATATGTTGTGAGATGATTCCAAAGAGCACCAGAGCAAATGCCTCTATGGAGAAATAAGAAAAAGATAAAGATAGTCATATTTTCATAGGTCTAATATTAAAAAAAATAAGCTTAAAAATCTTATTATTTTCCTATCCATAAGTTTTAACATATGTTTTGGGTGCTCAAAAGAACTGTCTCATCGAGACGGTCCACAACATATGTTTTGGCTGAGAAATAAGAAAATGAATTTTTAACTACAAGTTCCTTTCTGGAGGGCTGTTTTTTTTTGTTGAGAAAAAGTGACTTATCCTATCAAGGCCTCTGATGTTAAGTTTGATTTAAAAAAAAAATATCTGTTGGATAAGTCAATGGATTGATTATTTTATCTTCTTTTCAGAAACCCATCTGCTGTGAAACAGAAAAATGCTTTTGCCCCTAATTATATACATTCACTGGATTCCACACATATGATGCTGACGTCTCTTCACTGTTTAAGGTAAGATCTTAAAGCATAAGCTGTCAAAGGCCCACTGTTTCCCTGTTTCTAGATGTCCTGAATAACAGACATTTCATCAGCAAGGTAGAGGAGGGCAATGGTAGAGTGTTAGACTTGGCCTCAAAGGGTAGCTAGTTTGAGACTCAACAGAGGCACTGTGTGATGTCCATGAGCAAGACACTTTATCCTCTGCTTAGTACTGGTTCAACCCAGGAAGGCAGGAAAATGTCTTGACAAAGTTGAAAAATTGTTGAATAGGATTTTAAGCATCAACACAAACAAAACAAAATCATGTATTAGGTAGGAAAAATCAATCAATACTTGTTAACCCTTTGTATACGAGAGACCTCTAAACGAGTACTTTTATAAACAGTGAAGACACAGATGAAATGTCGCATAATGTGGCAATTAGTCAGGGTCTACACTTGTTTGTTAAGGTAAAAAGATCTTAAGACCAAAAAATACAGTATTTGTTTGAAAATTATAACCTGACACCCCCAGATATGTATAATGTACTATCCCAAGTTAATTGTAGCAAACCAGAAGGAAGAATCCATTAGTAGACAAATGGTTAAAGGTTCAAGATACCCATCTTAACTCTGTGGCTGGTAATTGGCTCCTGAGACTAGACTCAGATTCATCCTCATACTCTCATCATATTATTCATTCCTACTGTTGATTTAACAATTTTCCCACTAGTCAATTGTCGTCTACTCACCTATCTGCTCATACATTTGGGAAGCCTTTATTGCAAACATATGAACCCTTAGGAGCAGTCTGATCAGGGTTCATAGTATTTGCTTCCATGATCAAAAGTAGACTGAAGTGCACTTGAATATGCAGCAGATGACATTTTCAGGACAAAAATTTATCAGCAGAATAAGGCTTAAGTTAGGAGGTTATTGGCTACTGATAAAAGTAAATACTAAGTACTGATAAAACAAAATACAATCTTCGATACCTCAAATTTCAAGGGACTGGGCAAAATATGTTGAGTTATCAGTAGTTCGAGGTAACCAAATCATGACGTATAGCCACCATTTTAGGGCGAAATAATTCACATTAAACTCGTCCATTAATAGATCGTTATTGGGAGCTAATACATTAATAAACTGCGGGATGAATTGACCCAAGAATCAATTGACATTTTGAATTGAAACAATAAAAAAAGAAAGTATAAAAAGGGGAAAAATAGAATAATTTCTCAGGTACTGCTACAGTCCCAACATTATGACCTATATGTTTTCACTTTCTAAGACAAAATAAAATTAAGTTATAATAAACATAGCGTTTTCAGTTCTAAAAATGTATTGTCAACTGGTCCCGTGGTCACAGGTTTTACCCTTCCGTAAGGCATCATATTTTAAGCCCCAACAGTGTACATGCACATTTTAATTTACGTCCGCTTGATGTGCATATGCCTTCCCAATCTATTTTTGTCATGACATGACCAATGTCCGAAAAAAGCCTTACATGCAAAACTGTCCAGTGCCTGGTCTGTTTTCAAAATAAAAAAATGGCCCGAGAAACAATTAAATTATACTTTGGCCTTATTTAAAACGAGCAGTCATCGGACAGGCTTAATACTCAAGAGATTGCTCAAATATGACACATTAGCTCAGGTACCCGCTTTGAAGTTGTACACAATAGATCAATGGAATTCACCGAGTGCTGTCAATTATGTAATTATACATGTACAACACACTAATTTACAACTGCATGTGTCACACACATGGACCAAGTGATCAAACAATTGGTGGTTTTAATGGGGATTATTAACGTTGAAAGCGGTGGATTAATTGGAGACACAATCAGATAAATAGGTAATTTCTTATGAAATGGAATCGACTTAGGCGTTGTAAAATACACTAAAATTGATCACTGGGACCAGTTTTTTGTAACGTTATCAGTTTTATTGACTTAGTCGTTGTTGAGATAAACATTGTGGAATTGTAATAATATATAGGGGAAAATACCGGGACCAGGCAGTGAGGTCGAGATAAGTGATAGTATTGAGTTATGCATAGTTGAGTTAACAAGAGTCGACTGTAGGAGATTTTACATATAGGAGCTTTTTACGTCGACACATATTCTAGTGCACCTCACACTAGATTTTATCATGGAAGCAAACACTTTGAACCCTTATATATTAGCCCTCATCTTGGTCCATATTGTTTACAATATATGCCACATGTGTGCAAGAACATAAGCTGATGAGAGAGCAGCAGACAAAGGTCAGGACTGGCAGGAAAAGAGTTAAACCAAATAAACGTAAAGGTAAAAATTCTTGTATTTTTTTTCAGGGCTGGGATAACATTTGTTTCTGTACATGATTGTTTCTGGACCCATCCCTGTAATGTTGAAGTCATGAATAAGGTATGTTCATTGTACAAGACAACCCGCGAAGTCAGTTAGTCAGTTACATGTTTGACTGCAGATCCAGGGGTGGCGACTTTGGTCCCATACTTTTGTGGAGATTGATCAACAATAATTTCTACAGCCATTCTCCTCCCTTCTGCTGATTCAAGAAGGGTTTTTGTCAGTTACAAGCAAAAATATGTGGACGAGGTACTTGATAACGGCTTAGTCAAGGTTGCCCAGGAAAAAAAAGTGTGGTTAGATGAACTGAACGTATACATGACCATAGTTGTTGTCGAGGATATAAAGAATCAAATCAAACAAACAACTCATCTTCTCAACATATTTACCCCCTGATAATCACTCTTGACATTCCACGGCTTGTGAGATCCTCTAATATGAAATCAGCCATTCAACATGATGCAGTCTGCCACATTAAGTGACTACACTTGTATTATGTATATAATTTCACTGCAGTAGATATGTAACATATGATAAAAACTGAGCTTTTGTTGTGTTTGTGTTTAATCTCCCACCAGCAGCTAAGGTCATATGGAGATTGGGCAATGGTTTAAAGCCTCATCCGACAGACCGGTTAAGCCGGGGATCGAACCTGCAACCCCTGGTTAACAGGGCAAGTGGTTTATCAACTACACCACAGTGGCTCCTATTAACTGAGTTCTCAGCTTGGTATATTTGTTTGATTTGATTCTTTACGTCCCATCAACAATCTTTCAATTATACAGGGACGAGTCTTCCTGGGTTGAACCAGTACTAAGCTAGGATAAATGTGTCTTGCTCAAGGACCACAACGCAGTGACGCCGGTGAGGCTCGAACCCACGACCCTTCGGTCTCGAGTCAAGCACTCTACCACTGAGCCACTGCGCTCCCTATCAGCTTGGTATAGCAAAATATCTCAATTGTCTTTGCTTAATGTACATGTTTGCATAGTTTGAGATACAAAAAATTTTAGCATATAATTGTGATTATGTTCTTGACCATCAGTTTAACCATGTGTTTTTGGTGCTCAAAAGAACCATCTTTTGAGTACTCACATCATATGTTTTGGTTGACAAATAAAAAAAAATTTTTTTTAATGACACACTATTTTCTGTTTGTTTTGACAGATAACAAGGGAGCAGTTTGTGTCTTTACATAGTCAGCCGATCTTGGAGAACCTGTCTAAATACTTCACGAAAACATTCTGTACTCTGTAAGTAAATCGTTGCACTTCTAACCTTAACTCTGTCAGAGTAGTCTGGTTCCCTGCCTCTTAGAACCTAGATAAACATGGGGTATCAGCCGATCCTAGAGAACCTGTCTAAATACTTCATGAAAACATTCTGTATTCTGTAAGTAAATTGTTGCACTTCTAAGCTTAACTCTGTCAGAGTAGTCTGGTACCCTGCCTCTTAGAACCTAGATAAACATGGGGTATCAGCCGATCCTAGAGAACCTGTCTAAATACTTCATGAAAACATTCTGTACTCTGTAAGTAAATCGTTGCACTTCTAAGCTTAACTCTGTCAGAGTAGCCTGGTACCCTGCCTCTTAGAACCCAGATAAACATGGGGTATCAGCCGATCCTAGAGAACCTGTCTAAATACTTCATGAAAACATTCTGTATTCTGTAAGTAAATCGTTGCACTTCTAAGCTTAACTCTGTCAGAGTAGTCTGGTACCCTGCCTCTTAGAACCTAGATAAACATGGGGTATCAGCCGATCCTAGAGAACCTGTCTAAATACTTCATGAAAACATTCTGTACTCTGTAAGTAAATCGTTGCACTTCTAAGCTTAACTCTGTCAGAGTAGCCTGGTACCCTGCCTCTTAGAACCTAGATAAGCACTTGGTACCAAACTAAAACATGGATGCCAGGATCATAAAAGCCAAACCAGATCTATAGGCATGTGCAAACGAAATAGTCCCAGATCAGACTGCTCCTAGAGGAGCAGTCTGATCTGGTTCTATTAGTTTGTTTTATTCAGCACATTGTTGATCAAATCATTTAACACTCTAATGGTGTTCCTGAAAGAGTTTTCCGAAAAAGTAGGTTTATTTTGAAAAAAATCTGCTGACGACCAAAAAACAGGGTGGGTAGCGCAGTCGGTAACGTGTCTAGCTACAGATACGTGTCTGATTGCAGATCCAGGGGTCGCAAGTTTGATCCGGGCCCGGTCCCATTCTTTTGTGGAGATTGATCATGAAGTAATTTCTATGGTCATTCTCCTCCCTTTTGCTGAACCATTCAAGAAGGGTTGATGTCAGTTACAAGCGAAAGTATGTGCACAAAGTACTGGTTAACTGCTTGTTCAAACTTGCCCAGGAAAAAGTGTGGTTAGGTGAACTGACCGTCCCGCCATGACAATAGCTGTTGACTTGGGACGTAAAGCAACAAAACAAACAAAAAACTAACAAAGCAGCACAGTTTGTAACATGTCAGACTGCAGATCTGTGTCTGACTGCAGATCCAGGGCTCATATTCAGATTCAGGGCCTGGTCCCATACCTCCGTGGAGATTGATCATGAAATAATTTCTACGGCAATTCTCCTCCTTTCCGCTGATTCAAGAAGGGTTGTTGTCAGTTACAAGAGAAAATATATGCAGGAATTATGGGTTAACCGCTTAGTCAAGCTTGCCCTGGAAATAAGTGTGGTAACACAGGTTTAGATAAGCAAAAAATTTCAGCTTAAAAATGTAAATATTTTCTTAGACATCATATGTTTTGGGTGCTCAAAAGAACCATCTCATTGAGACAGTTCTTTTGAATACCCACAACATATGTTTTGGTTGAGCAATAAGAAAATTGAATTTTTGTTACGCACTCTTAACTAAAGTCCTGGGTAAAGACCGTCCCGACATGACCATAGCTGTTGACTGGGATGTTTAGCATCAAACCAAACAAACAAACAAAAAGTATATATAAGCAGACGAGGAGCATATAACAATTGCATGGATGGCGGGAAAGGGTAACAATCTAGAGATTTTACCCTTGCCATTATATTCTGAAAAAGCTCTTATTATTACTCATTCATAAAGGGTTGGACCGGGCCGCTTAGCACAGTCGGTAACGTGTCTGGCTGCAGATGCGTGTCTGACTGCAGATCCAGGGGTCGCGAGTTCGATCCCTGCCCGGTACCATACTTTCGTGGAGATTGATCATGAAATAATTTCTACGGTTATTCTCCTCCCTTCCGCTGATTTATTCAAGAAGGGTTGTTGTCAGTTACAAGCGAAAGTATGTGCACAAATTACTGGTTAACCGCTTGCTCAAGCCTGCCCAGGAAAAAGTGTGGTTAAGTGAATTGACCGTCCCGCAATGACCATAGCTGTTGACATGGGACGTAAAGCAACAAAAACAAACAAACAAACAAATAAAGGGTTGTTGTCAGTTACAAGCGAAAGTATGTGCACAAATTACTGGTTAACCGCTTGTTCAAGCTTGCACAGGAAAAAGTGTGGTTAGATTAACTGACCTTCCCGCCATGACCATACCTGTTGACTTGGGACGTACAGCAACAAAACAAACAAACAAAGCTCTTATTATATTTTAGGCCCATACACGACCATGTACCGGTAAATACCAGCTCTTTTCAACCAGGTACCCAACCACAGTCTGCCAACGATGATGCTGTGGACCAGTCTGAAACCACTAGTCGCCTGCACAACACCTCAGATATTGTAGCACTTACGGAATTGGATAGTGTAGAAAAAACATCACCACTGATGGTGCTGAATAAGTCAGACTCGACAGACATGATTATCAGTGAGAGAGATATGTTTGAAAATTTAGGAGAGAACCGGTCATTTAATTGCTCAACTAACGTAGATACTGGTGAAATGGATGACTTTAACCAATTGAATGTCAGATTATCAAACACTATGTTAGACAGTGATGATATAGATGATGTTAATGATATTAGTGCCAAAATTTTAGATACACATAATGAATCAAAAGTAAACCAGTCTGAATCAGAACTGAACCAGTCTAATGATTATTCCATAGACTGTGATGAAACTGATTTAAGACATTCTGCTGAATTGAGTGAGACACAGTCACTAAAGTCATTGAATGGAGAAACCATACAAAATGCAGAAAAGATGAAAAAGAGGAAATACACAGAGCAAGAAAAAATGGATAGATTACAACAAGTTCTAACTGCGGTTCCTGAAAGAGGTATGCATCCTTCTGGCCATTTTTATTGACCAGTGATAGAGAGAGCATCTGTATCCATATGGCCAGAATTTTTTTATTGTTTGATTTACGAGAAAAAAATTCAGATTTGGGGCCTGTCGCATCAAAATATATAATGGGTCCATAGGTTAAGATAAACAATTTTCTTCAGTGTACAATTTTAAATATTTTCTTACCCATCAATTTTAACATATGTTATGGGTGCTCAAAAGAACCGTCTCTTTGAGACGGTTCTTTTGAGTGGGTTAAGAAATAAGAAAATAATTTTTTTTGAAACACACTCTTAACAAAAGGACTGGGGTCATCCCATGTATAATAAATCATTACTGATTAGTATGTATACTGTAATAATTTGTACTTTAAAATCAGAGCTGTCTGCTTTAAATATAATGCATCAGTTTTTACAAGCATTCTTTGCTCAATTGTACTATGTAATAGCTATAACATGGGTTGTCCGCTTGTACATGGAGATAATTCACAAGCTTTAGCAAGTGGATTATCTAATGTACAGATGGACAAACATGGTATAACTATTTTATACCACCTACATCAGTGTAGACAACTTGCACATCACGAGATAGTTTGTGCTAAAGTTGGTATAGGTGGTATAAATTTAATTGTTGCCATTTGGCTGTCCATGTTACTGTCACATTTCCCACAGCATCTTAACACAATGACTGTTTACTGATTATGTTCTATTTATACGGAATAAGAAAACCGAGCTTTCAGTATTGACCTTAAATGTACAAAGTTAATGACTGTATCAACTTTGGGAGTGCAGTGGCTCAGTGGTAGAGTGCTTGACTCTAGATCGAGGGGCCAAGGGTTCGAACCTCACCGGCATCACTGGGTTGTCTCCTTGAGCAAGAACATTTATCCTAGCTTAGTACTGGTTCAACCCAGGAAGACCTGTCCCTACATAACTGAAAGATTGTTGATGGGACGTAAAGAATCAAATATAACAAGTATTGGCCTTAAATTTACAAAGTTAATGACTGTATCAACAAAGGATGTAGATCTATACAATGCAGCATGCCATCATGTTCTGCACTGATTGCTATGATAGAAACAATTTTCAGAGGCCCAAAACAATATAGCTTTTAAATTTCAATCTGAGACCCCATAAAATGTATAATGGAGCTTGCCTAATTTATTGTATCATGCTAGATGGAAGCTCCCAATAGTGAAGAAAGGGTAAAATAGAGAATACTAGGCGAGTGTCTTTGAAATCAAGTTTACAAGGCAAGGCTTTGAGAACGCTTGTTGACATCATGAGGCTTGCCAAGCGAGCCTGGTAAACTTGATATCAAAAGACACAAACCTGGTATTCGATTTATTACCCATTGTTTCACTCTTCAAACTAGCGATAATGACGTAATTTTCGATTTTTGTGTTGATTCAGCGTCATTAGCGACATTATTCAAAAAGTGCAATATCATCATGACCTGATAAAGGCACATGCCGTGAGATAGACAACGTTTATCGGGCAAAGTGCAACAATGCAGTTAATATGCCAGTTATCTGATAAATCATTTTAGCCAGTTCATGAGAATTTGGTACTTTATTAATATTACATATATGCAAAAGTCACCTTTAAATGCCCATGCTGAGTTATCCAGCTGGACTAGATTGAAACTTCTGGCATGAGTCTTCATCTACATCCATACTTTGTATACATGAGCAGCAAAGGCTCTGGTAATGATGTGCAATTGCACAGGCTCATCTGAGCCTTCGCTGCTTCAAATGAGATAAGTACCAAAATCTATCTCTGGGAGCGTGGTGGCTCAGTGGTAGAGTGCTTGACTCGAGATTGGGGGTTTCAGCCTCATCAGATCTAGAGGCACTGCGTTGTGTCCTTGAGCAAAACATTTTATCCTCTGCTAAGTACTGGTTCAGCCCAAGAAGACCTGTCCGGACAAGACTAAAAATATTGACTGAGACGTAAAGAATCAAATCAAACAAACAAACAAACAAACAAATCTTTCTCATAAACTTTCATTATTTTTAATTACAGGTGATTTTGATTTGACTGAAGTTATCAAGTCCACCTACTTCTTCAGCTGACACACGTATAGACACATGTTTAGATAAACAAAAAATTTCAGCGTAAAATTTATAATATTTTCTTACCAATCTGTTTTAACATATGTTTTGGGTGCTCAAAAGAACCCTCTCAATGAGACGGTTCTTTTGAGTACCCACAACATATGTTTTGGTTGAGAAATAAGAAAATTGAATTTTCCTTACGCACTCTTAACTAAAGTCCTGTATAGATCACACCAGGACTAAACGGGACTCTAGAAACAAGATGTCTTGGAATGTTGTGACATATCTGAGAAACCACCAGGCTAGTTGAAGTCCTAACTTCAGCTGACTCAAGAATTCATCTAGACAATACTCACACTAGGACAAAACTGGACTCCCAAAACAAGTTGTCTTGGAATTTGGTGACATATCTGAGAAACCACCAGGCTAGTTGAAGTCCTAACTTCAGCTGACTCAAGAATTCATCTAGACAATACTCACACTAGGACAAAACTGGATTCCCAAAACAAGTTGTCTTGGAATGTTGTGACATATCTGAGAAACCACCAGGCTAGTTGAAGTCCTAACTTCAGCTGACTCAAGAATTCATCTAGACAATACTCACACTAGGACAAAACTGGACTCCCAAAACAAGTTGTCTTGGAATGTGGTGACATATCTGAGAAACCACCAGGCTAGTTGAAGTCTAACTTCAGCTGATTCAAGAACTCATCGAGACGTTTCTGACGCCAGGACAAAACAGCGATGTCTTTGTAAAAGAATTCATCGAGACAACACTCACACCTGGACTGTACTGGATTCTAGAAACGAGTTGTTCCTGGCCTGTACAAGAATTCATTGAGGCGATACTCACACCAGGCAAGACTAAGCTGGACTCTAGAAACAAAATGGCTTTAAATTAGGTGAAACATCTAAGAAACCACCAGGCTAGTTGAAGTCTTAACTTCAGCTGATACAAGAATTAGTGGTGACGTTTCTAACACCAGGACAAAACAATTATTAATCAAGACAACACTCACACCTGAACTAAACTGGATTCTAGAAACAAGTTGTCACAGTACAAGACTTTATTGAGGCAATGCGCACACCAGGACCAAGCTGGACTCTAGAAACAAAATGGCTTTAAATAAAGTCAAACATCTGAGCAAAGACCAGGCTGATTCTTGCTCTTGGACTAAATTGGACTCGCCAAGCCAAGCAAGCTGGCTTTAAAACTGGACTGGCGAAGCATGTGTCTTTGTACAAGAATACATCGAAGCATTACTCACACTAGGATTATGCTGGGCTCTAGAAACAAGTGGTCTTTGAAAAAGCAAGTTGGCTTTTAAACTTGACTTGTGAAGCATGTGTCTTTGTACAAGATTTCATTGAGACAATACTCACACTAGGATTATGCTGGACTCTAGAAACAAGTGGTCTTTGAAAGTGGTCAAACATCTGAGCAACCACCAGGTTGACTGAAAGACCACCTCTATGCTGGACAATAGAAACAAGAAGTCTTTTAACATGGTCATGCATCTGAGAAACCATCAAGCTGATCAAAAGCTGACTATATTGTGCCCTTAAGGAAGGCAGTATGGATCAAGTATCATCTTAGAAACCATATACTTGACTGTAGAAACAACATGCATTTGAACATGAACAAACATCTTGAGAAACTGCTTATGACATAGGCCCAGATTAGATCACAAATTAAATTTGTGATTATTTTATTATTTATCAGTTTAAACATGAGTTTTGGGTACTCAAAAGAACCGTCTCATTGAGACGGTTCTTTTGAGTTCCCACAACATATGTTTTGGTTGGGAACTATTAAAATAAATTTGTATTTATGCACTGCTATCTAAAGGCATAGAAGTCAGAAAGACGATAGACTCAAGTATTCATCTGGCATATTGAAGTCTAACTTCATTGTGCCCATTTGAAAGACATTAGGAATAAACATTTTCCTAGGTTGTGCAAAGCTCACAGAATTTTAATTTCATTGTGTGCATCAAGAAACTCTGATCTGGAATAAAATCAAGGACTCTTGAAATCTGACTTCCATTTGCCCATTTGAAAGTCATTGTGAATAAACATTTTTTAGGACCAAAAAAAAGTTCACAGAATTTTAATTTCATTGGTTGCAACATCAAGCATCTGATCTGAAGGAATAAAATTGAAGGACTCTTGAAATCTGACTTCCTTTTGCTGATCTAAAATACATTTGGAATAAACAATATCTTTGGACCTAAAAAGCTCACAGAATTTTAATTTCATTGTGTGCATCATCAAGCATCAGATCTGGAAAAGAATCAAGGACCCTTGAAGTCTATGTTCAATCACATTTATTCCCATTGAAAGGCAAACCTATGAGAAAATAGAATGACAATTGAAGGATAGCTATGTAGAGAAAACTAGAAAAAAACATCTTTTCAAAAACTCCAGGCTCAATTTGAAATAATTTGGCACAATTGGTCCTTGGGTCATTCTCTACCAAAAATAGAAAACGGTCTTCTTGTGCCAGAGCTATTTTTTCCTATACATGTATTAGGAAAATTTAAAAATCATTTTGTCAGAAAAAAACTGACCAATTTGAATTAATTTGGTACAAATGGTCCTTTCATGACCTTCTCCCAAGATTGTTCAAATTTTTCTGATCCATCCGGTACTTTGGCAAACAGTGAAGCCCCAGATGAAATGCAGCATAATGCTGCATTTCATCAGGGTCTACACTATTTGCTAAGATTAAAACAAGCATCACAGACAAATATACATAATAGTTTTAGTACATTCTACCTGTGACCCCTAAAAATACAACATGGACAATCCCATACATATTGTATCAATATGTTAGGGAAAATCCATCAGTTAATGCTGCATTTCATCAGGGTCTACACTATTTGCTAAGATTAAAACAACCAGCATGGACAAATATACATCATAATTTTAGTACATTCTACCTGTGACCCCTAAAATACAACATGGACAATCCCATACATATTGTATCAATATGTTAGGGAAAATCCATCAGTTAATGCTGCATTTCATCAGGGTCTACACTTTTTGCTAAGATTAAAACAACCAGCATGGACAAATATACATCATAATTTTAGTTCATTCTACCTGTGACCACTAAAATACAAGATGGACAATCCCATACATATTGTATCAATATGTTAGGGAAAATCCATCAGTTAATGAACATGGCCGATAATAATAAACTGCTTTATTATATACCTATAGATGATACATCTTTTGAACTGTCTGTTTTCTGGCTATCTGATACAGAAAGCCTGATTAACAAAATGAGGTATTCTGATTCTGTATCACTATCCTTTAAAACGAGGCTAACGTCGGTTTCCTGTTTTTGCGGTGACGTTACGTAAAGTAGATTTTCAAGCATGGAACCAGAGATGGAAAACATGATGACGTGACGTCAAGAAACGCTACGTAATGGCAAACATTCCCGAAATTTTTGGGGACTAAAGACCAAAACAGGTTATAAAATCAGAATAATGTTAGAAAAAGGTATATAATAAACATATTATCATAATAGTAACTTGATTTGGCGTACAGTATTACATTTCGTGGATGAGATCATACCATCGGTTCACCCTCACGCGAATGGTATGACCTCATCCATTCGACATGATACAGTACGCCAGATCAAGTTACTATTATGATAATGTGTATGAATCATCGAAAATTCTTGAATGAAATGTTGGAAGTGATAATGCTTTCCCCTGACCTTATAAACAATCTTTCTCAGGTGAGTGACCTAGGGCATGAGGGCCCTTATTGGTGTCTTTGTTATACTCACATTCCATATTTGAAATTAGGGGGCTCAGTGGTAGAGTGCTTGACTCGAGACCGAAGGGCCGTGGATTTGAGCCTCACCGGCGTCGCTGCATTCGCTCCTTGAGCAAGACACATTAATTCTAGCTGAGTACTGATTCGACCCAGGAAGACCCGACCCGACATAACTGAAAGATTGTTGACTGGGACATAAAGAATCAAATCAAACAAACAAATATTTTAAATTAAATTTCATATTCATGAATATAAATAGGTAAAGAGATCAAACTCCAAACTATTTTTATTTATTTATTTCCCAACTAGTTTCGGTTTAACCTTGGTCAATATTCATGAATATGCATGCTAGGCTCCACCCACTTTGTATTGTTATACAAATAAATTTTCATGTTGGTACATAGAACAAAAGTGTTACTTGTCAGGTCCACTAGTGGAGGATCAGATATACCATGTTTCGATTAGCAAACAGAGTAGACCCTGACCAGGCAAGAGCTTCCTGATCTGGGTCTGCTCTGTTTGCAAGGTGTCTCTATGAGGTAACGGTTTAAAATCTAACTCTTTCCTTGCTAGCAGGACTTTTGTCATCGGCTGATAACCTTTGCAAACAGTCTGGACCCAAATCAGGACCGACAGAAGGTTTGACACTCTGATAGTGTTCCTGAAAGAATATTTTTAAAAGAAGTCAGCAGATGACAACAAAAGCATGAAAAACTACCCAGCATGCATAGAGTTAAAAAAATGTGTTCTATATGGGCATCGTCGCAAGAAAACCTGTCTTCGGGGTTTCCGACAAAGCGAGGCTCAAATCAGTCTTCTAAACTACAGAGACTTGCTAGAAAATTGAAATTTCGCTTGTAGCAAGCTTTTATATGGTAGTTTCCAAAAAGTGAATAACAAAGGCGCTGATCAGACTGCGATCAGCGCAGGCTGGTCTATGCCTTTGTTGTTCACTAACCTCGGAAGACAGGTTATTTTGCGTTGGGGCCCATATGAAAATGATACTTATCTCAATGATGACCACGGAAGAAGACTTAGAGGAACCTACACTTCACATCAGGAACTTCTGTCACTGCTCACACTACCAGAAATCATGGGAGTGGATTGAAGGTTCCAGCCAACCATAAGCTGAATATCTACCCCCACAGGATAGCTGAACCAAAAGATCCCTATATACAAATCTCTTGAGTGTAAAGTTGTTCACATTTTCTTATCCATCAGTTTTAACATTTGTTTTGGATGCTTAAAAGGACCTTGAGACGATTCTTTTGAATACCCACAGCATACGTTCCCATTAAGAAAAAGTCATTTTTTTTTTTTTTCAATTTCATGTGCTCATCCAGTGGCATCTGAGCCTGAACCTTTGAAGAATGACAAATTGCATACAATATTCCATTAGTATCTTCTTCATCAAGTTGGCATACTCATATACCGTATTCTAATGCACATGCTTTTGTAACACAATGTCTGATTGGATACATCGAAAATTTGGGACAGTATATCCTGCGATATATAGTTTGACGTCATTAATTGTGTCATATTTAGTTGGATGATATGCAGCTTTTTGCGGCTTGCAACATTCCAATTTGAGACAAAACTGCGGAAGTGCATTAGAAAGGGGATAATCATATTCAAAAATTTCATTTGGGATGGTATATAGTTGGATATATGGTAGTCTCGTTTTACTGCTCTGCTGGCGCATCATTGTAAAGCTAAATTTCCAACCATATAACTCTCCAAATGAAAATTTTGAATACAGTTATCCCCTAATTAGACCTAATAGAAACATTTTCTCCTATATTTATAGATTTTTGCACTACATGAACTTCTCATTTGCACAGGGTTTCCACAAGCTCTGGAAATCATGGAAAACCTGGATAATTACAAAAAAAGTTCCATGCATGAAAAAATCATGAAATTTGAAAAAAATAATTTTATGAAAACGTTTTATTTATTTCAAAATGCATGCATGGTATACAAGCATGCTTATTAAGATATATGACTGGTGCTGCATTCCGCATTGTTGCTCTGCGTGGTGAAGATGTCGCTAAAAGGGGAGTTTTGAGGCAGTGCATTAAATAGTTATGGAAATTACATCGTTGATCATGGAAAACTCGTGGAATTGTGATTTTGAAATTCTGTGGTAACCCTGTTTGCAGTGATGCAATGATGTAATTTCATTATTAACCCTTTGTATGCTGGAAACCCCTTAATGAGTACTTTGGCAAACAGTGAAGACCCAGATTAACTGGCATTTCATCTGGATCTGCACTTTTTGCTGAGGTCAAATCAATCTTCAGGGGAGAAAAAATACATCATAATTTGGGAATTCCGACCTATGGCCACTTAAAATATATAATGGACAAAGAAATCCCGTCCTTATTGCAAGGGAGCGCAGTGGCTCAGTGGTAGAGTGCTTGCGGGTTTGTGCCTCACCGGCATCACTGTGTTGTGTCTTGGAACAAGACACATTAATCCTTGCTCTGTACTGGTTCAACCCAAGAAGACCTGTCCCGACATCATTGAAAAATTGCTGGCTGGGAAGTAAAGAATCATATCAAACAAACAAACATTCTTATTGCATTCATCTGTATAGGAATGTCCATCAGAATTCAAAAGGTTAATATGGATTCCAGGGGCGGATCCAGGATTTCTGGAAAGGGGGTTTATGCGTATAAAGGTGTGTGGGGTTCGCTTTGCTGAATTTATCTCATTTTTCTTAAATATCCCATGAAAATGAAATAATTTGTTCTTACTGAGACCAAATTATTTCAATTTCATAGGATATTTATAAACGGGGCAGAGAGGGGGGTTCGAGCGAACCCCCTGAATGTCCTCTGTATCCGCCACTGGATTCATCTTGTTAATGAAAAAGTGTGTATCCGTACTAGCTTGTTTCAAAAGAAACCAACTGATCTTGCTCTAAACTTTCATCAAATGAGGGTAAACATTTTTTAAAAAATTCTTCTGGGCAGTAAGAATTTTTTGAAGAAAGTAATGTTAAAAGATATCTGCAGTTATACTTCCCTTACCAAGTGCTTGACTCAAGACCGAGGGGCCGCGGGTTCGAGCATCATCTGCATCACTACAATGTGTCCTTGAGCAAGACACATTAATCCTAGCTTAGTACTGGTTCAACCCAGGAAGACCCATCCCTACATAACTGAAAGATTGTTGATCGGACGTAAGAATCAAAACATAGAAACTGCCCTCGAATTATCTTGTAATGTTCAAGGACTTCACTGATGTATTTGGTATAAAATAGTTACATCATGGTTGTCCACCTGTACGCGAGATAATCCACTCGCTAATGCTTGTGGATTATCTCCAGGAACAGGTGGACAAACCATGGTATAGCTATTACATTACAATAAAAACATGAAAAATTAGTCAGAATGCAAAGAGATAGATAGTTGTTCAAAACAGATTGTGGCTAAGCACTGGAAAAAGCATTTCATTGAAATTTTGGTACACAATGGTCACATGTTCAGCAATGGCTCTGACAGGCCTGCACATATTGTAAAACACTTATATTTTTGAGGTATTGTTATTTGACACTATTGGCAATAAAACAAAAATTGCCAAAATATAAGACCGCAAACTACAGTTTTGAATTCAGTTATAAAACAATAAGCAATTAATGGACACTCATTAGCATTTTGGTGTCCGTATTAAAAGCCTATATCTGAACGGTAGATAGAGGAAAACCACATCTTAAAATGGGCTTCATTAAAAGGAAAGAATATGCTCCCCATAGGGAGCATATTCTTTCCTTTCAGAGAAGCCCCTACAATAAAAGAAAAAGAACTTTAAAGGGCATTAAATTGAGAAACTGCCAAAATTAAATTACGCCAATATGTCAGTCTTTAAAATAGTCAAATTTTAATGCCTCTAATATTAAGTGGTCTAACAAGCAGTCTAACAATGTCCACACACATAAAGTAACTAAAGTGGATACAGGTTCCGACTGAAAACTAGCCCCACTGGATAGATGTGCATGTCCTTATGTGATAAGAACCATTATTATAAGTAACATTATTATATTGGCCTTGGCGTGAGAAAACTTGTCTTTGCGGTTTCTGACAAGGTCATGCACAACCCAGTCTGCTCAGCTACAGAGACTAGCTAGAACATTGAAATTTTGCATAAAGCAAGTTTAAATGTTATACTTTCTAATAAGCAAATAACAAAGGCACTTATCAGACTCCACAGATGTGCAGGCTGGTCTGCGCATCTGTTGTTTGCATGCAACAAAGTCCAGTTTTCTTGCGATGAGGTCCAATAATGATGACTCTACAGCCTAGTAAACATATGGGCCTTTATTATTTGCTTTTTGGGAAGTATCATATCTAAACTTATTGCCAGCGAAATTTCAATCTTCTGTAGCTGAGGAGACTGCATGTCAGAAACCAGAAGACAGGTTTTGTGGCATCGAGCATCGGGCCATTATCTGTCCAACCAGCGAAATGTCATTTAAAGATGTTTCTCTAATTGGCCAGTGGTGGCTTGAGACTAACCATGAGAGTGTCATATGACACTCGGCATTTTTACACATATACATTTGTAAGTAATTTTCTTGTTAGTGGTGCTTTTTCATATTAATGAGTTTGATAAAATAATATGTTATTAAATTTTTTAAGAACATATGATTTTTTGTTGTAAATTGAAATTCCTTAAGCAAAAGGGAGCTTCAAGTATGATGCCTGAGTCCATACAACCACGCAACTACCAATTTAGCAATATGCTCCAATGATATATCTCAAGATAAGCTCTCAGAGGCATATTATTGTCATCCAGGTGCATGACAAACAACATGAAAACTTGTTTATTTCTTCATGCTGATTTCACTGAATTAACGAAAGTGGTTGAGAATTTGTTTTAAAAAAAAGCGTATGATGAAACATTCATTTGTTGAAAAGACATATGTTGTAGGTACACATTGGAATTGCCTCTATGAGGCAATTCCATTGTGAATCTACAACATATGTTATTGAAAATAAGGAAAACTACACATGTATTTGGAAATTTACTCTAACCAAGAATCATATCCATTGTCTCTGCCTCTTATAAACATCCCAAACTGCCAATCAGTATTAAAGTACCTGTCACTCTACTGCAAATTGTTTATATTTGCATGACAGCTATATCTCCAAATTCGAGTTCATGAACTACATGTACCTCTTTGCTAACCTGGTAGTTGAGCGGATGTAATCTCATCAGCAGTACAGTACAGATATGAAAAACAATTTCATTTGAAGGCAGGTACTTTTTCATTGAGGGAATTTAGACACAGTAAAGGAGCTGATGAGGTGCCCATATGTGCATATGTAATTGTTCCCAAAGAGTTTTAACCCTTATCCTGCAAAAATGTTTTGTTCTAGGTGATGATGCATGGATAAGTTAGGGATCTTTCATGCAAGCCAAACATCTATGTGTCTTGATCCACATCTGAACTAAGGATGAGGTTGGCATCCTGAAACCGGTTCCAGCCCTCCAGCAAAATATTGATACTGACCATTCCAAGGCGGTACTTGGATCATTTGTGTTATTTATGTCTCATGTTTTTCATGCTTTCGTGTCTGTTCATTGCTGCCTTATGGTCATCTGCTGGGAAAGGGCTGACCTCTTGGCTCTTGTTTGTGATGTTTAGTTGTTTTTTTATCACTATCCAATGTGGTATCCTGGGTCAGGTGTGGTACCTGATTGTATTGATTCCTGATCTTTGCCACCTTTCTTACTTTGCCCAGAAAATCATATGCTTATATTCAAATGTACAAAATTGTACACCAGATTAATTTAATCATGAAAGCATTACAGGGTTCCCACAGGCTTGAAAAGTACTTGAATTTAGAGGGCTTTCTTGAAGAGTCCTCGAAAAATTAAATCTTCCTTGAAAAGTACTGAAAAATCACACAAAAGCCTTGAAAAGTCCTTGATTTCTACTATTTTCTGTAGGACTTGGCACTTTTGATAGAGAACTAAATCAGTATAAAATTGTTGTGTCTTTATTTGGTGCAGCAAATGCTGCACCAAATAAAGGCACAACAATTTTATTCTAATTTTCCAGTACTAATGTCTCCATTATCTCAGTTTTGCATTTCTGAAGTAGAATTTTAACACTTAAATCAGGATTTTTCCTAAACTTTTAGTCCTTGAAAACTGTTGGATAGTCTTTAGAAGTCCTTTAAAAGTGCTTGAATTTTACTCAAACTTGCCTGTATGAGCCATGAGCAAACACCATGAATCCTGATGACACTACTCATACCTGGTTCCATATTGTTGGCAATAGAGGCTACCAAAGAACATAAGCAGAAGGGAGAGCAGACAACAAAAATGTAGTGAATAGGAAGCAAGGGGGTTAATATTTTGTAAAACACCTAGCTACAATTTTTGAAGAGCATACAGTAAAACCTGTCTTAACAGCCACTCAAAAATAGACAAAACATAAGAACTTAATGACAAATGGTAGCTTAATGAAGGTAGAAAGTATTTCGGAATGCTCTCATTGGAGCATTCTGCAATGCTTTTGACCTGCACTAAGCAATAATTGGTCTATAAAACCAATATTTAGTCTTTTTGAGAGTGGCCATTTTAGGCAGGTTTTGCCGTTCTTTCACATGTAGTTTGATGGAGAAGATATTGTGCATTTTAATTTACCTTTTGTGCCATTTTTATCCAAATGTAAAAAGATGTGCATTACACTTGTCAAGAGTCCGATTGTTGATAGAAAACATTTCAAATCGGAGCAGCAAGCCAACTTTTTTATAAGCTCACCTAAGCCCTCTGTTTTGTAATGTCTCCACATGGGTGGAGGACGTCAGAAGAACACACAAGGGCCAATGGGCATCAGAGGAACACAGGTTGTGTGGAGAGGTCACAAAGGAGAGGTCATATATTGGGTACCCCTTCCATGGGTTCTTGATATGGTTTGCTTGAGTCTGTCAATGTTCCGAATAAATCTCAGACACACTTGTTAGGTATAGTGTACATAGAACAGGCATTTGTTGGGTATTTATGCTGATTGATAGGTATAAAGGATAGCATTAGGATGGCTAACAATTATCCATTTGTGAGAAAGTCAGCTGTCCATCAGTCAACAATTTGCTTTAAAAAATCAAAGTTAAATAATCTCTTAAACAACTGGGTTGAATTTCATCAGATTTGGCAAGAATTATCCCTTGATGGTCCCCATTTAAAGGGGTTCATATTTCCATTCCATGCAGAGTTCTGGTTGCCATGGCAACAGAAAGAAATGTCTCTAAAATTCATATTAAGAACTACTGGCCCAATTTGAAAATACATGTACTTTGGTACAAAGTTTTCTTCAAGATTGTTAACCCTCTGTATACTGGAAACCCCTAAAGGGGTACTTTGACAATCAGTGAAGACCCAAATGAAATGCAGCATAATGCTGCATTTCATCAAGGGTCTGCACTGTTCCCTAAGATTAAAACAACCTTCAGGGATAGAAAAAACATCATAATTTAGAAAAGTCAACTACACAATGGGCAGTCCCATACTTATTGTAACAATATGTATGGGAAAATCCATCCGAATACAATGGGTTAAAATTAAAAGAAGATAATAAACACTACTTATTCAAATAACCCCATTCAATACTGGTCAATAAGAGACGTACAATCAAAGGTACACCAATTCTGCATGCTTAACCTTTGACCTCCTTTGTATGTGACCTTGTAATGGGGCAACTAGAAATCTGCACTGCATGTTGTCTCATTGAAGTGGACATTTGTGTGAAACATTTTCAAAATTAGATCAAGGGTACCCAGTTTAATGAGATATAGAGCAGACATAAAGTCTACATAGCTATGAATTTGACCTTGAAGCGAGGTGTCTGAAGCTCACTCTGCACATTGCCTTTTAGTTGGAAATGTGTTCGAAATATTTACTAAATCGGACACAGGTTCAGGATATATGGATTGGACCCAAATTCTATATGCGTGACCATTGACCTCCCACTATGACAACCTTGAAGCAGTATGTCTGAAACTAAATACTTTGCATGACATCTCATTGAGGTGAACATGTGACATTGTGTGTGAAATATTTTAAAATATGACCTTTGACTTCCCACCATAACCTTGACCTTGAAGTTGGGTTTCTTACACTTTTGCTCTGAACATTGTCTCAATGAGGCAATATTTTGTGAAAGGAACCAGGAGCCAAGGAGATATGGAAACAAATTCAGTATATATGACCTTTGACCTAACAACTTTTTTAGCTCGCCTGAGCCAATTGGCTCATGGTGAGCTATTGTGATTGTTGGATGTGGGTTGTCAACAATTGCTTCAAATGACATCTCCTAAACTACTGACTGGATTTTGACCAAACTTGGCAAGAATGATCCTAGCCCTGGGGGTCGCATGTTTTACATAGGCTTAATTATATATGAAAAAAAACCTTCTTGTCTGAAACCACAAGACAAAGAGCCTTGATATTTGATATGTAGCATCACCTAGTGGATCTCTAACAAGTTTGTTCAAATTATGCCCCTGTGGCCAAAAATGGGCCCACCAGGGGGTCACATGTTTTGCTAAGGCTTGTACATGTATAGGAATAACATGAAAAATCTTTTTGCCTGAAACCACAAGGCCTTGAGCCTTGATATTTGGTATGAAGCATAGCCTAGTGGACCTCTACCAAATTTGTTCAAATTATGCCCCTGGTGCCAAAAATGGAGGTCACCTGTTTTACATAGGCTTATACATGTATTGGGAAAACATGAAATCTTGTTTGAAAACTCATGGCCTAAAACCTTGATATTTGATATGTAACATCACCTAATGGACCTTATCAAGTTTGTTCCAAAAATGGCCCCACTGTTTATATAAAATCAACTTTTTCAGAATATTGTCACGTTGCATATCAAAATTAAAGAAATTGAAGGCTACAATAACATGCTGGCAAATAGTGGGGTCAAAAGGTCATTTGTTTTAGTTTTGGAAAGTAGGTGTGTTGCATATCAAACTAACGGGAATGAAGCAGAGAATACAAAGCAAGCAAATATACTGCCCTCTTATACACCCACAACCCTTGTATGTGGTCAAAAGGTCATATTTCTGAAGAAGGTCATGTTGAATATCAAATTAAAAGGAACGAAGTGTAGAACATTATACAAGTAAAATGTTTGACCTTGTGCACACTCCTGACCTTTTGGATTGGGTAAAAAGGTCATATATTGAACTTAGTGAATTGATAATCTTTGATTATGATCTGAGAGATACCCAATATAGACTTTGGTGTTGGAGAAATATTTTGTGGTAAACATCCTCTACTGGTGACAAGGATGCAGGTGAGCGATCCAGGGTACAAGGGCCCTCTTGTTTTTTAAGAAAAACTATTAGCCCAATTTAAACAAGAATATGATCAATAGATGGAGTAGGGGATGGGGGCCATTGCAAGTATCTTCATTTACATTAAATACCCCGTAGTTTGACATTTTTGACCTTGACCTTTACCAGCAATCCAAAACCTTTGCTGCCATGTACAAATCATCCCAAATATAAACAACTTGCATCTTGAAATGTTGGCATTGTAAGTCATGTAGTGAGTATGATCAGGAAATACCACAATCACAAACCACAGGCAACCCCATGGCACCACGAGGAAGAGCCACTCAACCATCACGAGACACCAGGAAGACAATTAAGCAAAGCAACCAACTCTCTCTTCCCCATCAAGATGATTACAATACTAGAATGGACATAAAGTAACGTACAACAAAACAGAACAATTACAGACTCCCACAATGGGAGTAACAATAAACAAAAAGTCAACAACAACAGAACCACCGCCTTAGAACGGACAGCCGCCCAAGCCACCGGGGGCTTTTAAATGCATATAACTGGTACCAAACCTTCGTCCTAGATTCTGCTGTTGTTGAAGTACAAGAAGTGTTCAGCTCGCATGGAGGCCTTCTAACTAATGCAATGTATCATCATGGAGAAACACTCTAATCAAATTAACACACTATGATGAAACAAAGAAAAGGGCTCACGACTCGCAGATAGTCAGAGCTAAAGAAAACCTCAAGTTGAGCCACGGTGGGTCCAGCTACAGATAAGCATCATGCACCAACCCACCGATTAAAGCTATATATCAGAGCCTTCATAGAGTGAGGCCTGACCCACCGTCGTGCAATTAAAGTGGAAACCATAGCTATAAACCGTGATTGGGTTTAAAACCAGGCATGCAGACTGTCGCATGATATCCAAGTTATATCCAACCCCTATAATTTCCAGCAATTCTTTTGAATTTATAAACTAAATCACCATAAAAATATAGGTTCTGATTTGCCTTGTTGCAGAAGAGTTTTTAAACCAATGTTGTATTTAACAATTAACTCTGAGTGTCTGTGGTAGAATTAAGAAAATGTTTTTCGAATTTTATGATATCTATAACCTTGTTTAAATAACTTAGCAGTTAAAAACAAGTTTCTGTTGTTGAAGTCATCAACATTAGAACACACTCTAGCAAAACGAATAAGCTGAGAAATATATACACGATAGGAAGGGGAGCGAGGAACATCTCCATCAAGAAATGGGAAATTTACTATTTCAAAATTAAAATCATCCCGTTTATCATAAATTTAAGAAGAAACTATGCCATTTGTTATTGACAAGTTCATGTCCAAAAACGGAGCTTCAGTATCAGAAAAATTAGCCTTATTTAGCTGAAGTTCAGTAGGATATATCTGACCTACCATTTGTTCAAAATAAGGATTGTCAATATTAAGTAAGTCATCTTAAAATCTTCTTGTCTGTAAAACCACAAGGCCTAGAGGCTAATAGCCTTCATATTTGGTATATAGCACCATCAATTGGACCTCTACACAGCTTAAGGTTATTCACTGTGGCCAAAAATGGTCCCGTCATGGGGTCACTGTTTTACATAGGCTTATATATGGAAAACATGAAAAAATATGTTAGTCTGAAATCACAAGGTCTATAGAGCCTTCATAATTTGATATGTAGCATAATCTAGTAGATCTACCAAGTTTGTTCAAATTATGCCCTTTGGGTCAATATATCCCTATCCCCGGGATCACATGTTTTACATGATAGCTTATATAGGGAAACAAAACCAAAAAAATAGTCTGGTACCACTATGCTTACTTAGAGCCTTGATATTTTGTATGTATCATCACTTTTTGATTTCCAAGTTTGTTCAAATTTGGCCCTGGGACCACCCGATGGATCACATGTTATAATTCATATAGGTTTAGAGAAAACATAAAAATATTCTTGTTTTAAATTAATACACATTAGAGCTTTGAGTATTGGTGTGTAACGTTTTGTTGTGGTAGGCAGGCAGGTATAAAAAAAGATAGGTTGATATAGTAGTTGATGAGACAGAGTTTTGGATTAAAAGAACTAGTCTTTACGGTCTGTAATAGCTGAATGGTCAGTTATGTTAAAAGACATAGACATACATAGACATAGAAATTTTATTTTGTGTCGAATATTATACAACATGTAACATAAGCTCTGTAGTGCTTTTACCTCGGCAAACAATGGTAAACAAGCATTTTTAAAACAACAAGTATCACAGCATGCTTATATTAAAACAGTACTATAAGAAACAACGTACAATGTGCAAAATATACCATAGCATGCAGAAATCAATTAAGATATAAAGAGGTAAATTTATAAACCAATAGATATCATCAGCAGGAGCCCACCGCTGACGAGAACTATTAGACACTGCACTCTAGCTAAAAAAGAAAATTTTGAATTAATGAAATTCAGAAATGTTACATTTAAATTGCAGTGAGCAAACACCAAAAAAATCGCAGCCTTTGCAATAAAAGAAAAAAAAGAAAAAGGAAGGGTCGAAAAGCGAAAGCTTGTAAGCAAAGGGAGTGCAATGGAGGTAAAACTGAACTGCAAAAGCAAAGCCCAAACAGAGCCTAAATTAAACATGAAAGACATCCGCAAATGTCACCAATCCATGGATGGAGCAGCCTCTTGAACTTAGGGAAGGACTCAGCCAGCCTCAGGTCATTCAAGAGATAATTCTAGATTCGGGCGGCTTCATAGCGGAATGGCCTTAGCCCATACCTTGTGCTCTTCACTGCTGGAAGACTTGCCTGATTTGTAATTTTGAATTTTTGATGTTGATTAAGTCCTTAATATATTCAGGAGCAATGTCATTAACAATTTTGTAGACCTCAGAAGCCATTTGCTCCATCCTAACATGTAAGGAGGTGGTTTTCGTCGAGGTCAAGAAAGCTTGTAGAGATGGCGTGAAAAAATAAGAACTATATCTAATTTTAACACAGTGGTCAGTTATAGTGCGACCAGCTAACAGAGACTGGTCGTGTCAGACAGAGCTCTGTCGTTTATTGTCAATAGCCTGTGTACGCTTTACCCGTGCAACCAACTGAAGCGCAGACGACAAGACTGACCAACTTTATACGTGAGTATGCCTGGTAAACGTTTATCCTTATTATGCTGCTGGGGATCTGCTGCATTTAATTTTCCGTAATATATATGTTGTGAAAATCTTGGGGGAGAGATAGGTTTGCATTTTCTTCAAAGTCTGTTTTTATGGCAAAATTAGATTTTTAAGCCTGATAGAGTAATAAAAATCACCAATAATAATTCAGCGGGACAAGGGTTAAGTATCTGGGCCATGAGAAAAGGGCTTTCACACATGTGATTGGGTCTTATCGCATATATCCGCAAAAGCCTCCAATAATTGCCCATTCTTGCATGTCGAGGGACTAGTTGTCTAAAAGATGTTTAGAGTGTCCTTCACTTTTCATACTTTGCGGCTGCGAGAAACGAAAACTCTGGCAATGCTATCTGTACGTGCAGGCCCGTCAGAGCCTTCGCCACACGCGATATAATAAGAAACATCATCTCGTGTGCTGACCAATTTATAGTACAAATTAAGTGTGATTAAAATTTCATTGTGGACCATTATTTAATTCAGTATAATAATTTGAATAGTTGAAATTTCGAACCATATATCTAGACCGGTCAGTCTCCTTGCAATCCAAATGCTCTTTTCTCTCAATGAGGCTGAAAACTACTACAGGTATACAGGTTTAAAACGTTTCACAGGTAAATGAATACACTCTGTCTTACCGAGTTTTAAATTGAAATGTCCACAGGTGTGTCTTTGCTAAGAACCGCCCAGTTTCTCTTAACTGGACGTACTATAGGAATGTTGCAAGCCATTAAAATAAGATAAGTTGGCTGTTTTATTGCAGAATTGGCTTCACTGATTTGTATCTAAGACCATCAAAGACTATTACAAGTACACATTCCCCACACCATTGTCCACTGGAACGCCCTTCCCATTTCACGTCCCTATCCTACCTACTGTGGTACAATTCAGTCATGCTGTGTGCCAAGTAGTGCACATCTCACCGTAGATATCAAATATTCTTTTACCTTTTAACTATACTAAACCTCTCCCACTCCCTTTCACTTGTATACTTTTTCTTAATTATTCACCTCTTTTATTCAATTAACTCCCTTTTTACACTTGCATACCGAACCACGTCTGATGTCCTCTACTATGGACGTAGAGGAAGAGAGAAAAGCAGAATAGTACTTCATAATATGCACATGTACATTGTCTAAAATGGCCTGTTAAAACAGAAGAAAAAAACTAAAGATGTAAAATGTTATGTGTCTTCTTTATGCAGGATGATGATTAAATTTTTAAGTTCTGATTTTCTATAAAATTTCTACATGTGCACTGTAGGAAATAAATGAAACTTTACACTGCCACCTATCTTGGTGTATCATTTCAACTGCTTTAAAAGCTATGTTCTGTTGAATTATAATGACCAAGAGAATAACTTCCAACAATAACAGGTTGTAATGTTTAACCTTTATCATTGTAGAGGTGTAATTAACCTGTTTTAGTAGAAAAAAGTGAAAGTATACAGCAAAAGAGGTGGCAGCTCAACTGCCACTTATTTAGGTGCTAAATTACGCATAATATATTATTTTGATAGATAGATAGATAGATAGATAGATAGATAGATAGATAGATAGATAGATAGATAGATAGATAGATAGATAGATAGATAGATAGAGATAGATAGATAGATAGATAGATAGATAGATAGATAGATAGATAGATAGATAGATAGATAGATAGATAGATAGATAGATAGATAGATAGATAGATAGATAGATAGATAGATAGATAGATAGATAGATAGATAGATAGATAGATAGATAGATAGATAGACAAACAGACAGACAGACAGACAGACAGACAGACAGACAGACAGACAGATAGACAGATAGATAGATAGATAGATAGATAGATAGATAGATAGATAGATAGATAGATAGATAGATAGATAGATAGATAGATAGATAGATAGATAGATAGATAGATAGATAGATAGATAGATAGATAGATAGATAGATAGATAGATAGATAGATAGATAGATAGAGATGGGTGTAGATGGATGGGCGGATGGACGCATGGATGGACGCATGGATGGATGGATGGATGGATGGATGGATGGATGGATGGATGGATGGATGGATGGATGGATGGATGGATGGATGGATGGATGGAGGGAGGGAGGGAGGGAGGTAGGGATAGGGAGGCACGAAAAAATATTCCTTTGGTATTTAGCCATACCCATTTAATATGTCATGTGACATTCCAAAGTAAACATGAGAAGCCACTTCCTGAAACTGATTATTGTGGAGAAATCAGTCGCACGCAGCCTCCAGAATTAAAAAGTTAACTTCTGCTATATTCAGCAATATCTCAAGAATATGGTAAATGAGATACTATACTATCACATGCACGCTTACTGTTGTTAAAAGTTATTGGGTAATTTTTTTTCTTGCTTTAGAGGTCTCCATGGACATTGTTCGGTAGTAACTAGAAGTCGGACAAAAATTAATGACCTTTGTTATTCAACAGCAGTGTTCAATCTAGGAAATTATAGAGGGGGTCATTTTCATTTGATTTCAGACGAAAATAAAATACTACCCAGTATTTCCCCATTCAAACAATGTTAAAGATGGCCCGCTCTAGCTGTAGTAAGGGGCCATTTGATTAGAAAGAGGGCCAATGGCCCCATGGCCCCCTCTAGATTGAACACTGCAACAGCTGATTTATTATAGTTGGAGTGACCCAGACATCTCTTTATTTTATTGTTTTTACCATATTAATAAATTTTTCATCAATTCCAAAATGTCCAGCAAATTTCAGACAGTATTTTTTTTATTTGTTGTTGTTTTTATCACTTTACTGGCAGGTCAATTTACTTCTACATTTTCATTGTGATTATTATTGACAGGTTTTCCATGGTAGAAACCAGCATTAAGCAATACGGACAAAGTGTCTTAATTATAGTTTTGTTTATATTCAGTCTGATGCACTGACATACGTACGTCACAGTCACTACATGTATATAGTTTCTACTGCTAGGTACTAAACTCTGATCTTCTTCATGGCAGTAATATTTTTGCTGAAAGTTGGCATCTTTCAACGATAAAGACCAAAGCTAGTACCTCCAACTTAGAGCACTAGATGGCATCTTGAATAGCTGTTTGTGGTTTTTTATGCCAAAAGCGTTTAATTCTTTGCTGACCAACCCTATGGTACAGACAGACAACTCTGCCCTGGATCAACTCAGTCTGTCTGTTTCATTTCTTGGGATACTGTCTTAGAATGCACATATTAGTAAAGCTCAATAAAGAACTCAACACAGCGTGTTGTATACACATCTACTTTAATGAGTACCTAAGTATGAACTGGCAACAACAAGAGAAGCGTGTTCCTGAAGCATGCAGTATGTAAGTATTTAAGGTCATAGGTAAGCTATAGCATTGATGCTGTACAAAACGTTACATTCCCCTTGTTTAAAAAAGATGTCCTCATTGATTTCTAAACCAATGTCCATTTATATAATCCACTACGGTATTGTTGTCTCATTGATTTCTAAACCAATGTCCATGTATCTGATAAACTACGGTAATGTTCCAGAAAACATTATCTGATAATTTTTATCTATAACACAGCATCACAGTTCTTTAATCTTTAACTGTTCTTAGTGTTAATTACAGCCTGGGTATAAAACAAATACATTTCTAGCGAGAAATGTCAAAACTGCTTACGCAGCACACATGTGAAACAAATTTCACATTTCTGTTATCTTTTTTCATTACTATCAAAATTACTTATGCCACACTGGATCACTTAAATATTTGTTGGGAATGACCTTCCTCCCAGCCCTCGTGTTTCCCCTAGGCCCTTTTAGCATGGGCTGGGCCATGCCCTTTTCCTGTGCGCCATACCTTTTTTCTGACCGATCGTAGCCTTTTTTCTTTATAAGAGCGGCCCCTTTTCTTGGTGTGAAAGTCCATTTTCCTTTGTAACTCTAGCTGTTGTCCGAGATTCTTGAGTGTTTTGATCAATACTGTGGCCTGATTACGTAAGAAATATGCATCTGTTTACAGACAGGACAGTGTACATGCACTTGACAAGGTCAAGTTGACATCATTGTCACACCGAATACACAATGACCGTATATACTTCTTAGGTTTATCAAACGTTTGTGGTATTTCCTACTGTGTCTTTAAGTTGGTGATTTTTTTGTTAACTAAATTCTTTATTGCTTGATATGTAATAAAATTGATATGTTAATACCTTTTAAGTAAATTTCATTTTAATTGTGTTGAAAAAGAAATCATATTTCTGCATGAATTAATTATTTTCATTTTTTTTGTATCAACTTACCTCCCTTGACAAAATTATATATTCCAGTAACATTTATTTCCCTTTGACATATTTCCTGCAAAGCGTTTTTGGGGAAAAGGAACATTTTTTTAGATATGAGAGAACAAAATAAATGCTAGATTTTGAGAGGAACAAAGACCATATAAGTGAATAGGGAACATAAGATCTTTTTAGGCTGGGAACAGTTTTTAAAAGGGACATCCATTTGAAGGAACAAAGGAAGGAATGTTGGATTGACAATAATTAAACAGAGAATTAAGAATCTCTTTGGTGTGTGTGTGTGGGGGGGAAGGGGAACGAAGACAGAAAATGTGCCCTTTTTGATTATTATTATTATTATTATTAACAATGTTTTCAGAGGCGAAACACATTTAGCCTATCGGCTATTCTACCATGTGGCCCTCCATAAAAGACATGAAATAAATACATGTATACAAACATCAAATAAATAAAACAACATGCCTAATGCAGACATAACCTTTCAGTGTTCAATAGACAAATTCATCCCAATATGATATTACCCTGATTCAGGTAAGATCTGGTGAAGGTTACTGATTGGCGCATAAAACTTAGTACATTTTTGGGAAAACTTAAATTTAAAGTAATTTCTATCAGAAGCATCTTATACTTGTTAAGTAAAATGCATAAGTTTATCTTTTAAATGTGTCTGAAAGCTAGACAGAGAAGGTGCATTTTTGATATAAGTAGGAAGTGAATTCCAGTATTTTGGTGCTGAAACTGAGAATGATTTATCGTACAAAGAGGTACGCGACCTTGGTACCATTAATGTGCCGTTGACCGATGATCTAAGTGTTCGATCATGAACCTGAGAACATGATACCTAAGCGCGCGCATAAAGTGCCCTTTTTGATCATTCAGGGCGCGCTTGAAGTGCCCTTTTTAGCTCACCTGAGCCGAAGGCTCATGGGTGAGCTAATAGTATACCAGTCACTCCGGCGTCCGTCCGTCCGTCCACAATTTCAAACATCTTCTCCTCTGAAACCACTGGGCCAATTAAATTCAAATTACATATGGAGACTCCTTAGGACGCGGGAACGAAAGTTTGTTCAAATGGTGCTGGTCACATGACCAAGATGGCCGCCACGCCCATATATGGTAAAAACCCTTTAAAAATCTTCTTCTCCAGAACCAGAAGGCCGATGACCTTGGGACTTGGTATGTAGCATTGGGGTAGTGGGGCCTACCAAGTTTGTTCAAATGATGATCCTAGGTTGACCTTGACCTACTTAACGTCAAGGTCAAATTTGCTTCCTAATGCATTTAAATGGGAAAATTTCTGAAAAGTTGATTTTTTGGAAAACTGTGGAAGGTTTAGTCATTATTCTCACTTGATATATTCAACCTAATGAGACAATAGCTTTGAATAAGTTTCAAAGGTCAAGGTTGACCTTTGACCTTTTAGCTAAGTCGCTCATATTGGAGTCCCATCAATATATTAAAACATAGTTTTCTCACAAACCATTGGCCCAATTAAACTCAAATTTCATGTGAAGACTCCTTATGATAAGTTAGCTTCAATTTATGCAAAATACTTTGGTCACATGACCAAGATGACTGCCACGCCCATATATGGTAAAAACCCTTTAAAAATCTTCTTCTCCAGAACCAAAAGGCCGATGACCTTGGGACTTGGTATGTAGCATTGGGGTAGTGGGGCCTACCAAGTTTGTTCAAATGATGATCCTAGGTTGACCTTGACCTACTTAACGTCAAGGTCAAATTTGCTTCCTAATGCATTTAAATGGGAAATTTTTGAAAAGTTGATTTTTTGAATACTGTTGAAGCCAAAGTCATTATTCTCACTTGATATATTAAACCTAATGAGACAATTGCTATAAATAGGTTTCAAAGGTCAAGGCCACCACACCCAAATATGGTAAAAACCCTTTAAATATCTTATTCTCTGGAACAAAAGGCCAGTGGCCTTGGGACTTGGTATGTAGCATTGGGGATGTGGTCTCTACCAGGTTTGCACAAATGATGAATCTAGCTTGACCATGACCTACTTTATGGCAAGGTCAAATTTGATTCCTAATGCATTTATATGGGAAAAATCTTGAAATGTTCATTTTTCTATAACTGTTTAAGCTGAAATCATAATACTTTTGAGAAATGTTAACTTTTATGAGACAATGGTTTTATATAAGTACCAAATGTCAAGCTGACCTGTGACCTTTTATCCAATGCCACCCATTTGGACTGCCACATACCTATCTAAACATTGGTTTCTCAGAAATCACTGGGCTGTTTGATGGAGTATTCATTAGATTGTTTTAGGTCACTTGACCAAAATGGCTGCAACCCCCATATATGGTAAACAAAACATGTTTTATATATAAGCTGTAAAACTTGACCTATTTTAACATTATTAAAGAGATCAGGTGAGTGCCTCAGGACCTTCAGGTCCTCTTGTTTATAAAGTTACCATGCCCTTTTTTGTTCCTGGGGTAAACACTAAGCCCTAGTGATATAGCTGTCAGAGTCAAGTTTCGAAGGGGGGTTTATCTCTCGCGAAGTAATTAATTGTGGAGGTTCTGTTATTTCGCTGTGAGTCTGACTCATAAGGCTTTTTTATCTTTGTGTTACTGTACAAACTATTCAAACAAAGCTTTTTTCTGTTCAAATTCACTGAAGCATGTGATCGAGTTTTGCAGGGGACAAAAATATTTCAATATTGCACTTGTCCTGCAGGATGCGTGACTTACAATTTCCCTTGTCCAACAAACACATGCAGGTGTCCTTTAAAAATGTATGCAATATAGAACATAAGGGAGTTATATGTAATATGACTAAGACTTCCTTGAGTAATTCTTCCCAAAGCACTCTTCCTACAGGACGAGTCCTTTGGGAAGATTTACTCGTCCTTTCCAGATTTCACTCGTAATTACAAGCAGAAGAGTGGAATTTTGTCCCCAGTTTTGGTTTCTGTTCAAGGTGATGTGATACTGACACCATGTCAGATGACCCTGGATATGATGATGCCATCTCAAGGGCAACTGGTTCTCAGCTTGTTCCTGGGCCATCAGGACAGACTGAGGAGGAGCTGGTATACAGTGTTGTTGTAGAACCACAGCCTGCTCAGTTAAGATATGATGATGGTGATATTGACGAAGCCTTAAAGATCTGTCAAGCTGTAGAAGACGCAGTGACCGGTGATGCTCAGAACAGTAACGATAATGCTTTTGATCAGGATCCAAATTATCAGGGCACAGGTGCAGACTGGGGCCGGCAGTATTCAATGACATATGATGCTGGTACTATAAAAGCAAGAGCTGAAAACTGGAGTGGTAAGAGTTATAGCCCTTGATACATACTTCTAAATAAGTAAATATTTTCAGCGCATGATTTCCATTACAGTAAAACCTGTGTAAAATGGCCATTCAAAAATAGACAAAACAAAGATCTTTTAAGATCCTTGGAGCATTCTGCAATACTTTTGACCTGCATTAAGCTATAATTGGTCTTGAACACCAATTTTTGTCTTTTTGAGAATGGCCGTTTTAGATAGGTTTTACTGTAATTTCTTATACATCAGTCTAAACATATATTGTTGGTGCTCAATAGAACCGTCTCATTGAGACTTTGTGGTTGAGAAAAAGGAAACAAAGAGTGGTGTTCCTCTTATCTGGAGGCCTTATCCCAGAAAATATGTCTTGGGTTAGCAACCAGATCAGCTACTTAGACATGCTATAAGTGTGTCCGTCTGTTAACAATTTATTTAATTATGTGCATTATATGCAACAGTGGGAGCGCAGTGGCTCATTGGTAGAGTGCTTGACTCGAGACAGAGGGGCCGCAGGTTCGAGCCTCATCTGCGTCACTGCTTTGTTTCCTTGAGCAAGACACATTGATTCTAGCTTAGTACTGGTTTAACCTAGGAAGACCCGTCCCTACATAACTGAAAGATTGTTGATGGGACATAAAGAATCAAATCAAAAACAAACAAAAAATGTAACAGTTATTGATGTGAGTGTCAAAACTTGCATAATAGTTGTCCTCTGCATGCTTTTCCACCTGTGATCTGCTGACCTTGACCTTCATTTCATGCTCCAGTTACTTTGACACCTGACAGGTGTGACACCATCTTCTGCTGATTCTTGTTAGAAGTAATAACCCTCATCTTCATGTTTGATAGTACAATGTAATTGGTTTATGGTTTACATGTTCATTATACAGTCTTTGACACAGCTATTTTCACCCAACTTAATGTCAAAACAGTTTCATTTGTTATATTTACTTTGCATGTTTTTGCATGAAACACCAAAATGAATTTTTCACTCAGATTATATGACCTTGATTAATGAAAATGTTCACAGTTTGATCTTGATCTGTTTTCAAGGTTATTTGGGCCTCGATGCGAGAAAACCTGTCTTCGGGTTTTCGGCCAAAGCTAGACTCAAACCAGTCTCCTCAGCTACAGAGACTAGCTATAACAGTGAAATTTCACTTGTAGCAAGTATTGATACGATACTTTCCAATAAGCGAATAACAAAGGCCCTGATCAGACTGCGCAGAAGCACAGTCTGGTGTGCGCCTTTGTTGTTCGCAAATGTCGAAGACAGGTTTTCTCACATCAAGGCTAATTTGAATATGCTACATGAGTTCACACCATGCACCTTCTGTGGCTAAATGCCAAATTTTGATATCTAGATTTCTATTTTTCCTTTTGTCCATGGAAACATTTGAAGCAATGATACAGGTGATTTTCTGCCCTTCTATAGAGGCCAAATTTCGGCCCCACTACCAATCGAAAATAGCCACCTTTTTCCCAATACCATGTCTGTTTTTCCCAAATAAAGAAAAGTATAAATTTTTATTTTTTTTTTTCACTTTTTTTTAGAGACCACTTCTACTTATGAGAAACAATGACCCATATCAGAATGATACTTAAACACTTGGGCTTAAGTGGTATGCTTGGCATTATACAATCTAAAATAACTTGATTTTTAGGATATATTTTGCTACCCTATAGTTATTTCTATGTTTTCTCCCAGTTTTGATGTTAAGTCAATCATTTTTCCCCAATTTTGGCCAGGGGCTTTTTCCCAAAATTGCTGCAAAAAGCCCTGTGAGATGCTTCTGATGAGTATCCCAGTTAAAGTTCCCCTCTTTCAATTGAAAAGGTGTTGCATCTAAAACTTTAAGTAATCAGATTATCAGGGGTGAAGCTAAAACTCTCAGTCAGGGAGAAGTTCAGCCACTTTATGGAAGAACTTTGATATGCTCCCGCAGTTTAAAATAATGTAGGGAGACGTGACCCAAAATGGGAAAATGTTCCCCCCTCTACCTTTATATAGCCCTTGTAAATATATATGAGCCGTGACATGAGATTTCCAACAATGTGGTATGTGCAACCAGCAAAGGCTCTGATCAGAGCCTTTGCTAGTCACTTGAATATTATATGACTGTTAAGCTACTGACTGAACACCATTTTGAGTTTCTAGGCTTAATAGGAGGCTGCACAGGCTCTTCTGAGTCTACACTTGTCAAAATGCCACATTGTTGGAAATCACATGACACAGCTCATATACTTTTACCAGATCCTGTCTATACAGATGCTAGTGAAAACATGAACTTTGGTGAATCTCATCAAAATAATCCTGACATGACAGACCCACAATACATAGTCTTTGAAGCTGAACCACCTGGTTACGGTGTTAATGTCCATCACACTAGTGACATGCTGGAACCAGTCTACCAAGATGCTACAGAAACTCTAACAGGAGATGTACAACTGAGAGAAACAGTTTCTAGATACCAAGATGGTAACGCTAATGTTTACTCTTTTGCAAAAGATTCCGGAACTCTGAGTCAAATCATTGACAGGAGACACGGTGTTCATGGTGAACATTTATCAGTTCTTCCTGGCGACATTGATGGCTTATTTGTAGACGTTAATCAAGAAGCTGGTAATCTGAATTTAGATGAGATTCCGAATGCTTATGTTACCTTGAAGGATGTGACTGAAAACAATGATTCTAGTACATTTGTTTCCCATCTAAAATCACCAGGTTTTGGTCTGGTTTCGGAAGCTGAGAAAGACAATGCAGCAATAAATAATGTGAATAATTCAGAAACTCCTGTGAATGTTGATCACGAAGGTGAATATGAATTTGTAGACTATGCTAGGGTGAAGAAGTCTACAAAAGGGCAACAGAGACATGAGGCATTGGTGCAGAAGAAGGGGTATGGTCAAAAAGCGGGTGCTCAGTCACAAAAGGCGCCAGTTATCAGCGAAATGGATCGAAAGACTGCCAGGCAAAAATCGAAGGCATTAAAAAGAGGTAAATTGGGTATTTATTCAACTAATTTATTCACTTATCAGTGAGCGCTGAATTTCAAAAATGGACTACCTGGACTAATCTTCCCTTGTGATCAATAAATAATTTACTAAAGAAAGCAAACAAATAGTCCACATAGATCCAGATAAGGAATTTTTATGAGGGTAAAATTGTACTTATTTCCTTACCCATCAATTTAGACATGTGTTTTGGGTGCTATAAAGAACCGTCTCACTGAGACGGTTCTTTTGAGTACCCACAACGTATGTTTTGGATGAGAAATAAAGAAAATAGTTTTCCGATAAGCACTCTTATCTAGAGGCCTGAGTCCCTGATTAAACTGCTCCTCTAGGAGCATTTTGTCTGCACATGCTTTTCATGTTTTAATAATTTAATTCTGGCATGCAGTGAGTCATTGAATGCTTAGTTTTAGAGATTGGGATTGTAAAGTTTTAAATATTCTCTGGGTTTACAATATTCCGACGCATTTTTGATTCTTACATACACTCATACAGTCATAAAAAATATGGATGCCAAAAAGAGCAGTCTCATAGAGCAAATAGGTTGAGCATTAAATAAAATTGTGATTATTTTCTTAATCATCAGTCTAAAGGTATTTATCGTATGACATCGCATCTGGGAGTGAAATAACGCCATGCAATAAAATCGATAAACCACTAGTGGTTTACAGATTTTCAGGAAATGTTTTGACGTCTATAGCAACGTTGCGTACATAATGACAAAATTATAACGTTTTTACGGCAGAAATGAGATTTCAAAGTAATCTTAATGTCGTATGATAAATAGAATCTAACATTCATGCTCTTTTATTATGAATTTATTAAATCTGTTGCAAAAAAGAGATAAAATGCTCAGCAAGCCTCGCATTTTATCTCTTTTCCTCAACTTGTTTAATAAATTCAACTAGAACACATACGATGGCACGCCATCACAAATCCCCACGCTCTCAAAGATATCTAATGGTATTGGATCCTTTGACCCCGTCCCAAGGTCACCAGTTTGATCCTAGGGTTAGACTTTTCAGTGTATCCTGGTCTGCTGCTCATCCCCTTTAATTTGATATGCCACATGACCATGTTCATAACATTAAATTTTTGACCCCCAGCACCCCCAAGTCCTAAACCCTGGGGCATGCATGACCCAGGGGATAGAATAAAAATCCCGTCTAATATGTTTTATATCTTTCATTTGTGAGAAGACACACAAAGTTTAGATAAAAAATCTTTGAAATTGACTTTGTAATTGAGATTTAATGATATTTGACCTTTTGGCCCCTCCCCAAGGCCCCACCCAGGAGGCGGGGACCCAAAAACTTGTGCCGTTGCATGTGCCATTCATGTAAGTAACTCACACACCAAATCTGGTTGAATTTGGGAAAAAAGTTTTTGGACCCCCCAACCCCCCACGGTGCCCCCAAGTCCCACCCCTGGGGCATGACCCAGGCGACAGAATGAAAATCCCGTCTGATATGTTTCATATCTTTCAATTGTGAGAAGACACACAAAGTTTGGTTAAAAAATCTTTGAAATTGACTTTGTGATTGAGATTTAATGATATTTGACCTTTTGGCCCCTCCCCAGGGCCCCAGGGGGTGGGGACCAAAAAAATTGTACTGTTGCATGTGCCATTGATGTAAGTTACTCACTTACCAAATCTGGTTGAATTTCGGAATTTTTTGTTTTGGACCACTCAACCCCCCACGGTACCCCCAAGTCCGACCCCTTGGGCATGACCCAGGCAAGGGAATGAAAATCCCGTCTGATATGTTTTATATCTTTCATTTGTGAGAAGACACACAAAGTTTGGTTTAAAAATCTTTGAAATTGACTTTGTAATAGAAATTTAATGATATTTAATAACATTTGACCTTTTGGCCCCTCCCCAGGGCCCCAGGGGGCGGGGCCAAAAAAAATGTGCCGTTGCACACCCTTTCCATGTGAGCAACTCACACACCAAATTTGGTTGAATTTCGTCCAACGGTTTAGGAGGAGATAGCGTGACGGACAGACAGACGGACGGAGGCAATTGCAATATCCCCGACGCTTTTTTAAAAAAGCGTGGGGATAATAAAACATGAGCACTCATGTAATATCCTCTATGTAATGGATGCTCAGAAGAATTGTCTCATAGAGAGTATCCACCTCCAGACTGTTCTATAAGTTAGTTTTAGTACCCACAACATTAGTTTAGGCTGAGAAGTAAGAAAATAGTTTGGAATGGCCCTTTTAACCTACATTGTAGAGGTCTGTGCTTCTTTGCTTTTCGTACATTGTACCCACTTAAAGATGTATTTAATTGTTGTTATTGTTATTTTCATTCTCAGAGAATTAGTGTGAATTCCCAAATATGTGCAGCTTATCCCATTAAATTAAATGGATGTGAATCAGAGCAGACTCTAGTACCAGTACTTCAATAGACAAGAGCACATGAGCCAGGGCATTAGATAATGTTTATTTTGTTATTCATTGCATAGTCCATGAGCAGCTATGTCTCATACAAGGCTGCATATCCACACAGTCTCAGCAGAGTTGTCCCTGCTTGTATACCGGTATTCAGAGTGTAGAAGTAGATAAAGCTCAGACCAAAATTTAGATGCCTAGGCTAGTTCTACTGGACAACTGAGCTTGAATGTTTTATGAGGGACTTTTTTTGCGTGCAAAGTCAATCTGTACCAGGCCTTTAGTCAATGGTGCGGAACACAAAAAATTATTTTCTTATTTTTAAATCAAAACATATGTTGTCACTTGTTGGTGCTCAAAAGAACTGTCTCAATGTTAAAACTGATGGGTAAGAAAATATTTACAGTTTTACGCTGAAAATATTTGTTTATTCAAACCTGTAGATAAGTGTCTTATCAGAGCTTTCTCAATTGTAATTAGATGAGTTGTTTTAATCTGAAGTACTTACTACTTGACCTCAAGAGAAGACAGTCATTTCTTTGTAATTCAACTCTTGGCATGCTGGGTAATTTTGCATGCTTTTCTGTCGTTTTAAGATTTTTAAAAAAAATGAAATAAACATTCAAAAAGATTTTTTGGGAATACTATCAGTGTAACCAAACAGTTTGGATCCAGATCGGGCCTGATCTGGGTTCAAACTGTTTGAAGGCCATAAGCAGGCAAAGAAATGATGCCACTTGGGGGGGGGGGGCAAGAGTTTAAAGTGTAATGAGAGGAAAGGATATGATAGAAGCCACTCAATGAGAAAACCTGCTTATGGTGTAGGCCATGTTAAAAGACACGGGCACAGGTCAGCATGCATATCCAAATAACATAATAACTACATGTATAACATTGGCTCAAAATTTTATGATTAGCCATCATGCGTGGATCCAGAAGGGGGACAAGGGGTCTGGAACCACCCTGAAAAATCACAAAAATATAGGGTTTCTTAGCAATACTGGTCCGGTTTCCCTGAAAAATCACAAAGCTACTAAGCCCTGCCAGCGAAACGCCATTTAAATGGTATTTCACTGGCAGGTTGATGATGGCCGGCTTACAGTGGTATTTGGATCCTCAAACAAAAAATAATAATAAAGTTGTCAAAAGTTGGACCTCCTGAGTCCTCTGACAAAACATTCTGGATCAGCGCACTGCCATTCTCTTAAATTCTATGAGAATTTATTTGCTGCCTGAGAAAACATTAAGCATAATGTGAAAGATTACAACAGTTTAAAGTATTTTTTTCCATTTGCACAATTTCAGTGAGCCCAATAAAAAAGAAACATTAGCAAGTAAACTGTAAAAGTGCTTATTCCATCCATCCATCCAACCACCCACCCACCCACCCATGAATAACTTGTGAAATATTTACATGTACACCATAAGATGAGATGTGAGCAACATTTCTATCCAGAACATTCAATATCGAAAGTAACTTGTTTATTGAAAATTTTAGATGAATCTATACCATTTGATATGTACATATCCCAAAAAGGTTTTATCGTTGAGCTTAACCCTTAAAGCGCCAAGAAAAAAATGCATCTGAAAATGTCGTCTGCTGAAGTCGTCTGCTGCAAATGATTGCCTAACATTACTGACGAATTAAGTATAGAAGCAAACAGCGTGGACCCAGAACAGACTGCTCCTACAGGAGCAGTCTGATCTGGGACCACACTGTTGGCCATAGAGACTTTTTAAGCATTTCAGCAGACGAGAAAAGCAGACGACTTTTGTTGCAATTGGCGCATTAAGGGTTAGATTAGTCTGTGTTTTTTCAGGGCACCCATTCACTCAGCATTCTGCTTTGCAAGATCCAAAAGATGGAGGTGAGTAATTTTTTAACTCTTTACCTACTACTTGTAGTGTCTTTGGCTGTTAACTTTTGCAAACAGTTTTGACCCAGATAAACTGTCGAGCCTGATCTGGATCTAACTGTTTGAAACTCTGATGGTATTCCTGAAATAACTTTTTTTCAAAAAAATCAGCTGACGACAAAAACACATGGAAAATTACGCAGTTGAGGCAAAGAGTTAACCAAATTATGATGAGTTAGAATATCTCATTTGGGTCAGCCTATGAAATAATTGAGCTTGTATCATGGTCTTTTCTATAATGTCAATAGAAAAGGTTAATTCATTATTTTTCAAATACAGTGCAGTCCCTTTATAACGCTTTGTTTGGGATACATAGAAATGGGCCATGTTTTAAGCCAATCCTTTTATAAAAGGACAATTTTGGAAAGGACTTACATGTATAGGAATGGCCATTTTTCTATACATGTAGTTCCTTTGTGAAATTACATGGTAAAAATATTTGGCAGCCACAACATGCTATATCAATACCCATGTTATAACGAGGTGCGTTATAAAGTTAAAGCACTGTACCTTTAATAAAGCAGTGATTTCTCTAAGCTTTGGAGTAGCCGGCAGACATTGTCATGAACCTGGCCTAATTCACTGCTTTATAGTATAACCTATGGACCAATTTATCAAAATGGCCGGCACAGAGGGCAAAGTAGGTGGCTATTTTTGCCGTCTGCCGCCTCTTAATAAAAACACTGATAAAGGTAGATTCAAGAGGTCAGACAACTGTGCCAGTTCTTGAGATTTTGCTATCAGGTATTGTGTGCAGCAAAGGCTCACACCTCCCTGCACAAACCTTCCTGCACACAGCTGCAGTATCACCAGAGTCAGAGGTACTGTGTTGTGTCCTTGAGCAAGACACCTTATCCTCTGCTTAGTAATGGTTCATTCCACAAAGACAGAAAATCATTCTGATATGACTGGATAATTATTGACTTGGGCATATTTTTTAAGCAACAACACAAACACAAATTGTTTCGGCCAGGAACCTTTTTTTATATACTGGCCTGTCTGATTTGAGCATTGGGGGTACATGGTTGTGACATATTTGTTTACCAAATGCGTCGTCACAAAGTCATGTGATTCACCTGATTGGCTGATTCAATCTTGTATACTGAGCTACGTCGTCACATGTCTCTGAAACAGCTTCTATGAAAATACCATGTGCAGAATGTTTTCAAAAATGTTTTAGTGCATAAAATATGATCAGTCTATGGCTAAATATTGTAATACCAATCATTATTATGGTTTGGCTATCAAAGATGACTAGATATCTACAAAGAAGTGTTACTTAAAGGCATTTATTGTTTGTTACTTTTTAACGTAGGTGTTTTGAGTAATGCATATCAGGTAACAACACAAAATCCGATTTTTCGGGCGTGATGTGCCTTAGCAGACAGGTTAATCCATTGAGTATCACGCCTGCACAGATAATGCACACACACATGCTCTTTTAAGTGCATACAGAGTTCTTTTGGCGTAATGAGTCAGGGCTTACCCTGGCTCAGAATTTGTCGTAGCGAACACTTTAGCCAAATCAAAAGAGTTTGAGCCATATGAAATTGACTTTAGCCAAGGGTTAAGCTAGAAAGTAGTATCAACATGTTGTTCTTATCTAACTCTTTTCCAACTAGTGGCGACTTATGTCATCTGCTGAAACCTTTGCAAACAGTTTGGACCCAGATCAGGCCCGACATTTTGTCGGGCCAGATCTGGATCCAAGCTTTTTGATACCCTGATCACTGTAGTCATACCACTACGGCAATTTGGGTCTCGTCACTTATTCCGGTGTTAAGGTAACTTTCTCATCATGTTCAATTTCTTCATTTAATCCAAAATGCTTGGGTTCTGATTATTTTTGTTCATCAAATTCACATTGTATCTTTTAGCTTTAAAATTACATGAAAACTTTAATGTTTGATGTCTAGACATGAAGTAACTAATTACGGTTTCGTCATCGTGGACAAGTAATCAATGGCGAAACTGTATAATTGTGACTAAACCGTACTTGACATTTTTTTTAAATATAACTTTAAGAAATACATTAAAAATCTGTTTTTATCTCCGTTTTGGCGAAACAATACAGAGGTTGTTAACTAGACGATGCAATCTCGAAGCAATCATATTAGAAAGTTCTCATTTTGTCAGCCTTTATTTGAAGGTAATTTTACTATAACACCGGAGTGGGTGACGAGACCCAAATTGCCGTAGTGGAATGACTACAGTGGTGATGCTATTGAAAAAAATCCAGCATCCAAAGAGTTAATAATTAAGTGTGAAGGAATAAAAAGCAATGATGGAAAATTCAAAAGCTGATCAAAATACACTTTTTCGCAAATATGTAATTTTTCAACCGCCTAGTTTGTACTTTTAGCCAATGACATATTTGTAGCCACTCTACAATTTTAGTAGCAAATGGGTACAATGGCTAATGGCAGGGTGAGACCTGTGGATGCTGCATCAACTTCTTATTTCTTGCACACCGGATAAGGATATCTGAGATTTTACCCTGGGATAGAAAATCTTTTCTTGCACACCGGATAAGGATATCTGAGATTTTACCCTGGGATAGAAAATCTTTTCTTGCACACCGGATAAGGATATCTGAGATTTTACCCTGGGATAGAAAATCTTTTCTTGCACACCGGATAAGGATATCTGAGATTTTACCCTGGGATAGAAAATCTTTTCTTGCACACCGGATAAGGATATCTGAGATTTTACCCTGGGATAGAAAATCTTTTCTTGCACACCGGATAAGGATATCTGAGATTTTACCCTGGGATAGAAAATCTTTTCTTGCACACCGGATAAGGATATCTGAGATTTTACCCTGGGATAGAAAATCTTTTCTTGCACACCGGATAAGGATATCTGAGATTTTACCCTGGGATAGAAAATCTTTTCTTGCACACCGGATAAGGATATCTGAGATTTTACCCTGGGATAGAAAATCTTTTCTTGCACACCGGATAAGGATATCTGAGATTTTACCCTGGGATAGAAAATCTTTTCTTGCACACCGGATAAGGATATCTGAGATTTTACCCTGGGATAGAAAATCTTTTCTTGCACACAGGATAAGGATATCTGAGATTTTAGCCTGGAATAGAAAATCTTTTCTTGCACACCGGATAAGGATATCTGAGATTTTACCCTGGGATAGAAAATCTTTTCTTGCACACCGGATAAGGATATCTGAGATTTTACCCTGGGATAGAAAATCTTTTCTTGCACACCGGATAAGGATATCTGAGATTTTACCCTGGGATAGAAAATCTTTTCTTGCACACCGGATAAGGATATCTGAGATTTTACCCTGGGATAGAAAATCTTTTCTTGCACACCGGATAAGGATATCTGAGATTTTACCCTGGGATAGAAAATCGTATCTAACACATGCTATCTTACCCAGGCTGTCACATGAGGGCTACATACATTGGTTGTATTGGAACCCATGCACATTGTCGTCAAGTGAAGTCATTCTTATGTTGAAGTGATGTCTTCATGTGAAATTGTATCTTAGCGTATTCAGGGGCTTCTGGAAGCTTTTTTTTTAACAAAAACAGCGTTGAGCAAGAAAAAGAATCCATTATTCGTGTGAGGGTAGGATAGAAAAATCTGTCCCTCCAGATCACCGTTTGTCATCACTCAGCAAGCCTCGTGATGCCAAACTGCAATCCTTGGGACAGATTTTTCTATCCTACCCTCACACTCATGATAGATTCTTATAATCTTACCCATGTTACCCAGGCTGTCATGTGAGGGCGTCATACATTGGTTGTATTGGAACTCACGTACATGGTCGTCAAGTGACGTCAGTGTTATGTTAATAGGACGTCATCATGTGAAATTGCATTGAAGCATATTCAGGGACTTCTGGAAGCTTATTTTAAAATATAAAAAAACAGTGGTGAGCAAGAAAAAGAATCCATTATTCGTGTGAGAAAAAAACAATCCATTATTCGCCCTCGGGATCACCGTTTGTCATCACTTGTCAAGCCTCGTGATGCCAAGCGGTGATTCTTGGGATGAATTTTTCTATCCTACCCTCGCACTCATGATAGATTCTTATTTCCAGCCTATTCAGTGGTACAATTTGATTAGAAATCGCTGAGTTAGAAATATTGATTCAATGTGTGGGTGAATCACAGTTTTGATCCGGATCAGCTGGCTTCTGATGAGGATCCACACAGTTTTCAAGAGGTTATATTATTTTAAAAAATTTAGCACAGTGTGCGCTTCTTTGGTAAAATACGGTATTTTATGTACTCTCCAGCTTTAGAAGAACTTGAAGAAAGTCACAACATAGCACACTGTGTCAACCCATTCAATGTGTCATCGGACTCCGATTCCTACGAAAGTTTCACGGATTCCTCATTTGATAGTTGCAACTCAGAATTTAGTGATGGGTCTTTCCACTCTGGCGATGATGGCCCACCAACCAAACCTCTGCCGCAACCACCAGAGAGAAAGAAAAAGGTAGGTTTTACATACATGAGCCAGGTAAAATGGTAGATATTGTAAAATTTGGAATGCTAGTTGCCTGCCTAAAAAGGCATAGACAAACAGGGCAGACCTGAAGAAGCAGTCTGATCTGGATCTTCTCTGTTTGCTATTCTGACAAGCATTTTGTGAATCTCAAATTGTAAAAAATTGATTAGATATTTCATTACTTGACATTTTGACCACTCACATGGACCACAGAGGGTGTGGCTTATTAATACTATTTCTTAGCACACTCTTATGGTAAAAGCCATATACTAAATTTGATTGAAATCCATACAGAGGATTACTAGGAGGAGATAGAATGACCGGCAGATGGACAGACGAAGGTGATTTTAATTACCAATTCGCCGTTTGTAAAATACAATGACAATGCACAAGGAGATAGTAACAAACTATTCTTAAAATAACTTTAATGTTTAACCCTTAAAGCGCCAAGGAAAAAATGCTGAAGTCGTCTGCTGCAAATAACTGCCTAGCATTACTGACGAATTAAGTTTAGAAGCAAACAGCATATACCCAGAACAGACTGCTCCTATAGGAGCAGTCTGATCTGGGTCCACGCTGTGTGTCATAGAGACTTCTTAAACATTATTGCAGACGAGAAAAGCAGACGACTTTTGTTGCGATTGGCACATTAAGGGTTAAAACAATGTTCATTTATTTTATCTGTAACAATTAAAAAAGATATCTTAACTCTTTGCTTACCGGGTAATTTTGCATGTTTTTGTCGTCTGCTGATTTTTTTTCAAAATCAACTTTTTTCAATAATTGTTTCAGGAATACCGCAAGTGTCAAACAGTCTGGACCCAGATCAGGCCCTACATTTTTTCGGGCGTGATCTGGGTTCAAACTGTTTGTAAAAATTATCAGCAGACGACACTAGTAGGTAAAGAGTAAAAGTGAAGCCTAAAAATTACAGCAGATAACATTTGCATAGGTCCAGGAAAAAAATAAATTTGAACGTAAAATTGTCATTACTTTCTTATCCTTTGGTTTAAACATTTGCTTTGGGTACTCAAAAGAACCATCTCATTGAGACAGTTCTTGTGAGTTACCACAACCTATGTTTAGGTTGAGAAATAAGAAAAATAATTTTTCAATACTCACTCTTGTCTAAAGGAATAATTTCAATCAAAATTTGCATATTAGGTTATAATGATCATTACAGTAAAACCTGCCTTAAGCAGCCACTCAAAAAGAAGACCAAAAATTGTTTTTCACCTCCGATTATCGCTTGATGCAGGTCAAAAGTATATCAAAAGTATGCATTCTGCAATAATTTCAACTTTTATGCAGAAGTGTGCGCAAATGAAGGAAAGAAAGTGCCGAAAAGATAAAATGAAACTTGTGTGCAAATCCAAAGCCCTGTGCTGAAGTCATTGTTGACACTTAATCCTTTATCTCATTGCATGCTGGGTAATTTTTCATGCTTTTGTGCCGTCTGCGGACTTTTTTCAAGATAAACTTTTTCAAAAAGTTATTATAGGAGCACTATCAGAGTGTCAAACAGTTTGGATCAAGATCAGGACCGACTTTTTGTCAGTCCTGATCTGGGTCCAAACTGTTTGCAATGGTTATTAGCAGACGGCAAAAGTAGCTGCTAGCAAGGAAAGAGTTAATTGCGTTTCACTTCAAAAAGGAAGTGAAAATAAGTAAATTTTTTTCCTTCCTTGTTATACTGTGGAAATCAAATTACAGCAGTAGCAGTAAAGCCCTATCATGAGTTAATGGCACTTTTTGTCCTCCATAAGTTATTCTGTGGGGCTTCTTATCTTGAGCAATCCTGCGTTTGATAAATTACCTCATTTACCTGCCAGTTTTGTCTGCTGATAAGCTTTGCAAACAGTTTGGAACCAGATCAGGCTCAACAGACAGATAATCCAATGATTTTTCTGAAAGAATTTAAAAAACAGTTGATTTTGAAAAAAAAATCAGCAGACCAGAAAAAAGCAAATTACCAGCATGCATAATATGACAGAGTGTGTGCTTTATGCTTAACTCTATGTATACTACATGTAGGTACGTCATTTGGAAACAATGTGTCATGAGCACATTTGATCACTCTTGCTGACTCAAATTTTGAGCTCTCTCCCTTGATCTGAAATCCTGCATTTCAAATCAGTTCTCAGGCCATATCTTGTGTATTGCTTGGAATTGTGTCATGAAACTTCAAAAGGAGAAAGTGTGTTGCAATTTAACCATAAAGGTCACTCTCCATGACTTGGACGTTGAACAATCTCCCTTGGTATGAAATCTCATTGTCGAGAACCATATCTCATATTCCAATAGGGATTATGTGAAACTTCAATTGTATTGCAAATAAGAAAGGCCACTCTTGCTGACGTTGAAGCGCAGTCTGTAACGTGTCTCGCAACAGATGGGAGTCTGACTGCAGATCCAGGGGTCGAGAGTTCGATCCTGGCCCGGTCCCATACTTTCGTGGAGATTGATTATGAAAAAATTTCTACAGTCATTCACCTCCCTTCTGCTGTTAACCTTCCAAACAGTTCTGACTTGGATTAGGCCCAACAACATGTTGGGCCTGATCTGGCATCAGACTATTTGATACTTTGATAATATTCCTGAAAGAATTTTTTAAAAAAAGTTAATTTTGAAAATAATCAGCAGACGACAAAAAGCATACTTAATTACCCAGCATGCAAAGAGTTAAGAAACCAAGGAAGATAATTGTGTAATTTAGACAATAAACAATAGGTTAAGATAAGCAAGCTTTTCCGCATAAAATTGTAAATATTTTCTTACCTATAAATTTTAGCATATGTTTTGGGTGGTCAAAAGAACCGTCTCATCGAGACGGTTCTTCTCATCGAGACGGTTCTTTTGAGTACCCACAACGTATTTTTGGGTGAGAAATAAGAAAATCATTTTTCTGGTACACACTCTTAACTAAATGCCTGAAAAGTGTTATTCAATCTTAATAATCAGTCTGGCATTTAACTTAATGTCATAAAAGATAAAAGGGAGGATGTAACAGTCTATTCTATTTTTAACTTTTGAGAGGATCAGTTTGCTAACTATATGTGAGCATGTGAGATCAGGGATTTACTTACCTTTCTGAAGTCGGGGCCAGGGGCCTTTAAAATTTTGGAAAAAAGCATTTTGATCATCAAAACTGGGAAAATGTGATGCAGTCTGAAAGAACTGGGCCTCATTTTAAATGGATTAAAAACCATAAGAAACTGTAACATATTTGTTGCTTTAATTGCCCATTATAAAAATTCATGAATATTTGCATAAAAGTGTGAACGAAAACATGTTTTCATTCACATTTTCATGCAAATTTTCATGGATCTGTAACTTTTCTTTTTTTGTTCCGATTTTCATGAAATTTTCACCAATCTGTAGAACTAAGGTATTGGGAATGATATACACCATTTTGGGTAGTTTTGCTCAATTTTGAATCGGGAAGTGGCCGATATTCGAAAAACTCCTGGAGATACATACCAAAATCTGAGCTGGTTCATTTACATATTTCGAAATCATGAGATGAACAAAAAAAGTTGGACATAAAATTGTGAATATTTTATTACCCGTCCGTTTGAACATTTGTTGAGGGTAATCAAAAGAACTGTCTCAATGAGACAGTTCTTTTGAGTACCCACAATTAGAAAGAAGAAGATTAAATTTTTATTCTAACACACCTCGCCTATAGAGCCAACGGTAACAAACTGTGATATATCGCACAATAATTCACTGCTAAAGTGTGTGATAGCTGACGTCACTAGAAAATGACGTCATTCATGGCGTTAGACGGTGTAACGTCGTTTTTACGCTTGAAAGACGTTACAATTACATGCAAATGTATGCGGCGTAGTCTAAGAATTGGCGGGAGTTCTTCAGTGCAATGGCAGAAAGAAGGAAGAAGCTGAAGACTTCGAATGTGTTTACGTCGTTTACTGCGTGTTAGAATCGAAATAGATCAGCTCCAGTGGGTGAATTGTTGAGTAATAATTCACTGTTTTTCGGTCAGTTGTCCGACGATAAATCACTCGCGCTGCGCACTCGTGATTTGATCTTCTTTACAACTGACCTCCAAACAGAGAATTATTACTCAACAATTCACTGCTGGAGCTGATCTATTTCTTAAGTATAACACACTCAATTATGGGGGCCTGTCATATATACCCGACAAAAAGAGAAAGACACCGCTTAGAACTATTCAACTCTCAGGATGATCACAAGTGATAGGCCAGTTTAGTTTATATCAGTGCAAAGGTATGTCATGTACGGTTGCGTCACACATCTTCTGCAATCTGGCGAAATTGTGTTAAAGAAAATTGGTCATGAACAAAGTGGGGGTCAAATTGTAAAGTCACAGGAAATAAGCGTTTTTATAATGCTCTCTTGCTGGATAAGTTCAAGCAATTGGAATCATCTCAGTATACCAAATTGTACCCAGACACTTATTCTTTGCAAATTCTATCTTTAAATTCATAGCATGCGATAATTGAACGCTAGTTACCCCATGTATTGTGACTACCCTTTGGATAATGATTCCACACTGGAGATAAACCTTACAAAACATGTAAAGATTTCAACATTGCTTTAATTAATTCAAACGATCCTAACTGATGAAAATAAATTTTGGAATTACAAAATAGCATCAATTAACACATTGGTTGTCTCACATAACACCAACATATCGTTTTCATACTTTGCAAATTTAAAACATACTTGGAATTCGATGCAGACAGTAGCGTTGAATTAACGCTTCCAAAACTTGTTAACCATTCACCTTGATGTGTTTTGTGTCTACACAGGGAAAGTACAGATACTCATCTAAGCCACACTCAAGTTTTAGTAAGATTTGATCAGAAATGAATATTTTATGACAATTAACATTTTCGTATTAAACGGAGATCTTAATGGGGAAAATCGTAGTGGTGCGTTTCTTTTTTTGTCGGGTATATTTTTAGGTATGATCACTGATTAAAAATGTATATTTTTTTTATATTTTTAACAGTGCAGCAGGTTTTTGCATGATTGCCCAGGTCTGTAGATAAGCGTGTATATTTAAAAAATATTTTTCTTATTTTCAACGAAAACATAGTAGGTTGTGGGTACTCAAAAGAACTGTACCAATGTTAAAATTGATGGATAAAATTTTCACAATTTTTAGGCCAGAATTTTTTATTAGTTGATTTATGGGAAATTTTTTTCAGATTTAGGGTTGAGGGGGGACGAAAAAAAAAGCTCTGAAAAATTTTCAGAGCTTTTTTATTTATATATCTCCAGAACAAGCACTGTAAAACTAGTTAAGTAAACCAACAGTCTTTATTAAATCTTTAAATAGTTCATAATTTTCCTGCATAGGACAATTACTTTTAACAGTGGCACTCTTGAAAATATACAAACAAAAAATCAAAAATATATTATTTTTTTCAATAAAACAAATAATGTTTAAATAAAGATAATTTCAGAAATTATTATTTTTTCTACTTTCCGGAAAATTACAGTTGGAGGGTTCGTAAATCAACAAATAAAAAAATTCTGGCCTTATGCTAATTTTTTTTATTATTGCATCTGCATATACAATGTTTGCCAATGTACCAGATTATAGCAAATTCCAGTCAACAATGGGTTGAATAAGATATTCTGTTTTCTGCCTACGTAACCTATAAAACCTATTAAAAAATGACCATGTTTGCTGATGGTTTAATGTGTGATACTGACTACTTGGATCAACATATTGAGAAACTTCGCTCGGATCTTAAACAGTTTATTGAATTCGGAGATGATGTTGTGTTTGACACGGATTCTGCAGATAGAAATAACAATGAGGTATATATTGTTTTTTTAATCTATCAGGCCTCAGGATACATGGTTTAATAGAAATTATTATCAAACGATGTTGCATCTGGGAGTGAAATAACATGTATTAAAATCAATATACCACAAGTGGTTTCCATGTTTAGTAATGTTGCATAATGATGCCCACAAAATCTTAGCGTTCTCATAACAAAAAAGCCATTTCAAAGTATTTTTAGGGTCATATGATAGATAGAATCTAACATTCATGCTCCTGTATTATTGAATTATTAAACTTGTTGCAAAAAGTGACAAAATGCTTGGAAAGCCTCACATTTTATCACTTTTCCCCAACTCATTTAATAAATTCAATAATACATGAGCACTCATGTAAGATCCTAAATTTTTACAGCTTTATTTAACCCATATAAGCCTAGCATCTTTTTTGTGGGACATAGGCAAATAGTGCAGACCCAGATCAGACGCCGCATTCTGCGGCGTCTGATCATGGTCTCAACTGTTTGCTTGCAGAATGTTCTATTAAATTTGAATAAAAATGAAAAATACCACTCAACATTGCTTATAACATAATCGGACTATTCCAATTGATAACGATGGGAAATTCCATTCGGCATAAATGGGTTAAGCTGGTTGTTAAGAAGAAAACAAGAATACAATTTTATGCTGAAAAAAGTTGTTTTTCTAGACATCTGCCCTGTCAAAGAATCAGATGAGCAATTTTTATAGCAAAAGTTGGTTATCATTTTTACTCACTTGAGCACAAAGTGCTAAAAGATGAGCTTTTGTGATCAGTCTTTGTCTGGTGTTTGTCATACATTTGCAGGGTTCAAGCTGGGCCCTGACAGTAGGGAGAAGTGACTTCTCCCTCAAGGAAAATTAGGGAGAAGTGACAGTCAGATAGGGAGAAGTTATAGCGCAAAATTACGGCATTTTCTGCCAGTTTAGAAGCAAATTAGCCATTACACATACTAATTTGGCATTAAAATAAAGGAGAAATACGATGCAGCGGTAGTATATTGTCACCATTTCTTGTGTTCGTGTGGTGACAATGAAAATGAGTCTCCCTAAAAAAAATATTTTAGGGAGACCTTGGTCCCATTAAGAGCGAAATTTTGGCCCCTAGGGCGACTATATCACCCTAGTCGCCACCTAGCTTATTCCCTGCATTTGTCACACATTTTAATAAAACACATTTCTAATGGAAAAGTCAGTAGCAACATATCTTTTTCTATATCTAATATCATTTTCCTAAGAAGGCAAAAAAAATTCTGGGTTAAATCATCCTTTGTATTTGGGAAACCCCTAATGCTGCATTTCATCAGGGGCTTCACTGTTTGTAAAAGGTAAAAAGATCTTCAGACAAAAGAATACAATTTCTTTTTGAAAATTATAACCCAACACTCTTAGATATGTACAATGGACTATCCCAACTCTATTGTATCAAACTAGAAGGAAGAATCCATTAGTATATAAAGGGTATCATATGATAAACAAATTCTTACACTCATTGTAATTTCACATAAAGGACGTGTAACGGTTTTGTATTACAAATGGCCCACTTTTACAGTAAAAAATTAATTGTAAAGAAATCCCTCAAACATATTACCAAATGATACCTAAGAGTCTCTAGTTTAATGTCCACAATTTATTTTCTTCATTAAAATGTATTTTTATGATAAATTTTGGGGTTAAATGCATGCCCTATCAACCACACTTAACACTAAGTCTATGGTAAAACCAAACACCCTCATATACTTCGTGGCTCAATAACATACATGTCCACACGCGGAACCGGATAAAACTATTTCTCATTTTATTGTGCATATAATATTACACCATAAAATTGTAACTCTGAGTTGGTTCCGCATGTGGCAAATACCGTAAAAAAACTTTTTCTGCAATTTTTTCCTTAAATATACTATTCAATTCATACTTATCAAAGCATTGAGAGTACTAACATCACTGGAGAGACGTAAGATTCCCGTCCAAAAATGGAATACAATGTACATATTAGCAAGCTCGTATCAATATTATTTCTTTCAAAAAGTCTTTGGATATATTGCGTTTGAAAAGCAAATACAACAACATTTCAGTAAATGCGAGTCTTATTTGAGAGAGAGAGAGAGAGAGAGAGAGAGAGAGAGAGAGAGAGAGAGACCAGCGAAGAGAGAGGGTGCAAGGAGACAGTTTGATGTGCCCCCTTCTTTAATTGATACATAGATTTCTGGAGACATTTCTTTGGTACAATCTGCTTTTAAAAAGACAGCTCACTGCCACTTTTGTTTTGGCATGGTCCATTGCTTTGAATTAAGATTGTCAAAAATGGCGAATTATGCGATCATTCTTTGGAGCATGAGGAAAAAATTATCAATTTTTTTGTATTCTCAAATAACAGGACAGACACTGTTTAATATGGCCATACTAGAGTAGTTAGGAATGGAAAGTATATAACATTAGATGGAGTTGTCCCCCAACCACTTAAAGGAGTTGTGTGACGCTTGTGATCTTGGAATTAAGGTCAACGCTACCAAATTCTAGTCATTCATTAAGGTCTTCCCAATGAATTATCTGTGTCAGTTTGGTCAAAATCTGGTCATTGGTTAGGAAGATAGAGTACAGACAAGCCTTTTTTATATATGTCCCTGGTGACCTTGTAAATATGGTCGAGGTCACCAAAATCTTATAATTCGTTGTGTCTGTCCCAGATAAGTATCTGTGCAAGTTTCGATGAGATTCATCTAGCGGTTTATAAGGTAGAGCAAAAAGCTACTTCACAGCACAGATATAGGAATCATTTGAACTGATTCCAAAAGTTTGATAGAACTGTGTTAGTTTAATGGTAATATTATTAAAGTGAGTTTATTTGAACAAAAAGAAGCTGGTGTGATGTATACAAATGCACACTCTCAACATATATTGTAACTGACCCTCAAAGCTAACACCTATATATATTTTTTGAAGTTCGTAACTTCTCATGTACATATATGATGTATATAGGTGGCGCAGATATTGTCGCAAATAAACCAATGTAATTCTTTGATTTAGTTTTGTTCTTTTCAATTCATTGTTATTTATGCAAGAAAGCATGTATGAAAACAGCCAATGGCCTGAATGTGAACGCCACAAGTATTTTATTCATAATGAGTGTAATGCGCTTTTCATGCTTACGTGTGCACAATATCTGTGCTAAACTGTTTGTTTCCTCAATGAATATCGCTCTCGTAAAGTGTTTGCTAAAATAATGCAGTATATATACAACAACCACTTATCTGCAGATGGTAAATAGTCACTGGTACCAACAAACACATACATTTAATATTCAAGGATCGAAAAACTCTATTTTAGATGTTCATTCACCTTTATCAAAACACATTGTAGGTTGTTCAAACGGTTCCGAAATCCCTGCTTTGACGGATGTTGTCACCCTTGAAATAGATGTCTGCACCATAAATGCTTGAAACATGACTAAGTATTTTAATGCTCTACGTCATTGCTCTGCGTTACAGTGCACCATATTTCAGTCATGACGTTTCCTTGGTTGAACATGTATTACGCAATAAAGATGAAGGGTCTTGCACAATGACACAAAACATATGTTTCTTCGAGATTGTGAACTGTGATCTCTCAGTCACACATAAGATAATAGGTAAATAATATAGACCACAGGGCTATCACGGCTGTTGGATATCTGAGCTGGGACATGCGTAAACTATGGAGCAGATATGCATTCTGTACATGTAACCTATGACCGCCTGCTTTGACATTGCCTTAAAGTATTCATTTATTCTGCATTTTCATCTACAAAGATGCACAGTTTTGTGAATTAATCTTATAATCGAATTAGGCGTTTGGAAGATACGTCACAGACACAAAAGGGTGACATACAGAAGGACTGTCAGATGAACAGACAGATATACAACACTCACATGTATCTATTAAATAATTGTGGCTGTGAGCAAAAAAAAAGTGTTCAAAGTTTCCATTAATATTTCTGTAGCTTTTTAACTATTTATATTCATGTTTCATACCAATCCAGCAAAAAAAGGTTGCGCATGTAATGCCGCGTTTAACATGTTACATGCACGCTTGTATACATGTCGTACTGATTATATTGATATGAATAAACCGGAAAATGCTTGTTTGAGCTATTGATTAACTGGAAAAGGCGATAAAACACTAAATGTTCAATATATATTACACCTAAAAACAACATATCATCAAGGTAATCGTAAACACAGTATTTAGCCTAGTTTTAGCATAATTTTTAATTAATGATGGTAGTGTTAGCTCAAATTACGACATAGACATGACGAGTATGAACACACGCATGTTTGGTATTATGTTTGAGGTCAGTTTGCTTGTTGCATCTTTAAAAATATCCACATTCATGAACAAACCTCTGTTTATACACACTAGTGAGAAACTTTAATTCATGTGACTGCATATGCCGTCGTTAATTCAAAAACATGCTCATGTGAAAGGGCAAAGATCAAACCACCATATATTTAAATTTCAGCCAAATCCATCGTGGGCCAAAAATCGGCCAAACCGTTACACGTCCTTTATGCAACAAGCTAAAGCAACTTTTTTTGTCTGCTCCTCTCATCTGCTTACGATCTTAGGTAGTCTATTTTGTGAACATTATGGACCCAGATCAGACTCCTCCCATAGTGTTTGCTTACATGAAAAAGTCTAGTCTGAAGTGCATTTGAATATTAGCAGCAGACGTAAAAAGCAGACATCATTTTCAGGACAAATAGTAGTGGCAGGATAAGGGTATAAGGACCTCTACAGGTTTAGACAAACATTTTTTTTAGCATAAAATTCTTAATATTTTCTTACCCATCAGTTTTGACAGATGTTTTGGGTGCTCATTGAGATGGTTCTTTTGAGTACCCACAACGTATGTTTTGGTTGTGAAATAAGAAACTTATTTTTTCATTACGCACTCTTAACTAAAGACCAAAACCTCTCTTGTAAGCTCCTCTATCTACACGGGTGGGCATCAGCGGAACTACCGTGAAATTGCGTAAACGTAACTTTGTTCCTTCGTCACAATCGGGACCTTTCGCGGTAGTGGCATTGTCATGGAAAAGCCAAACAAAGGTAGGGACTCTCACTCGTTTTGATTTTTTGTAAAGAATTAGCTAACTATGTAAAAATCCGGCAATGCTATTCCATGTAGATATGATTTACCTTGCTAAACAGGTCAAACGCGATGTTGAAACAAGCTTTGCTTTGAGATGAGAACCGTAACCAAATGGAATCCAGAGAAAGTATGCAGATGTTTTGCCAGTTTTAGCTCAGAACAAGAGCATTTTACACATGGCATGTACATAACAGCCCTTATTCGTCCTTCAGACGTTAAAAAAATCGAACCGATCATGTTCTATGGAGGAATAAATGCAAAAGTTTTCAGGCGCAGTATCACCTTCGCCATTGCGGTAGTTGTAACATCACGCTCTAGTTTCTTAGAGTATACCATATCAGTACAAACAGTACATGCAGGCGCGGAGAGAAATGTGTGTAATATTGTAGTATCCACTGAAACACCCCCAAACTTCCACCAATCCATCTCAAACCTTGCTCCCTGTGTGCAAACTAGCACACTTACCCCTGCCCCACCCCAAGTCCTCAGCTCCAAGACCTCCACAACGTTTAGCTCAGCCTTTTGCGCAGATGCGCTACAGATGTAAGTATCAGGTCTCGTCTACCGGCCCAAATATGCTTGAAGTGTATATCATTTATCTACATGCATATATGTGTCAGTACATGAAAGTTCTGGTGAAACTTTAAAAATGCGCAAGCTAATCTGAGTCGTGGCACATGCGATAAGTGACAAAATCTCATGTAAACAGAGTAGACCCTGATCAGGCAGCTCTTGTAAGAGCTGCCAGATCTGGGTCTGCTCTGTTTGCAAAAGCTTCAAAAGGCATCTCTATGAGGGAAAGACTGTTGATCAGACAATTCTGTTGATTTCAGGGACCCCATCTGAAGGGTCTTATACACCACAACCATCAGTCTACCGGTACTCTAGAAGGGGGTGCGGAAGAAACCACAATCCTTCCTTTTGTGAGTAACAGACCAAGGCAGCCACCAGCCCTGCCTGACCCACCAGGGACCATGACAAAAGGACAGGTCTGTACATGAACCATACTTATCAATGTCCACTCTTGTTAACTAAAAGTCTTGAGGATTATAGTTTATATTTTGAGCTAACAACAATTTTTGCAGGGGTAACAATTTGCTTCAGTACCCAGATATCAGAACCATTTTATTTTCCATCATTTTGAATGAATGCTTTACATATTGCGGAAACATTATTAATTTCAGTAAGGAAATATGGACACAGTAAAGGAATGATTGCCATGCCTACAAGTACAAAATTAATGAGGGAGCTTAGACAGTGGTAGAGTGCTTGACTGCAGACAGAGGGGCAGGGGGTTCGAGCCTCACAGACGTCACTGTAGTGTGTCCTTTGGCAAGACACATTTATCCTAGCTTAGTACTCATAGCACCAGATAAGGATTGGAAGCAATTGGGTATTTACCCACCTCTTTTTTGGCTTAACTGGGTAATCTAAATTTTAAATTGGGTATTTCATGTTTTTGTATTGGGTATACATCTGAAAGCAAATAAATAAGCAATGAAACTTAGTTTCTCCTGATTTTTGTTTACTTTTGGTTACACTTTTAGAAAGCCCACTGACAATACTGCTAAGTATATCTGAGACCTCTATTTCCGACTTATTTCGAAAATCCAACATATTTATCAAGTCATCTATGATTCTTCAAACCTTCAACGCAGTATTTAAATTGCGTTATGAGACAGTTAATATTCTTGCTTTGGGGCTTTTTCGCCCATGTTTTTCGCCATTGTTATCATAAAGTGAGACAAATGTCGTATTTGTATATATATTGGGTATAGCGTAGATTTGGCACCACGCGGCGTATAGCTTAACAGCAATAAGAATTATCCTGGACTGGTTTTAAATTTGATATACTAGATTTGGCACCACGCTGTGTATAAATTTGTACCCAACAATTGCCTGTAATGTATGCAAAAACGGCAATTGCAAACCGAATACTATGGCGAAATACACTATGAAAAAGTTCAGAATTGAGTATCAAGGATTTTTATTGTGTTTTTGTACGCACAGAAATTAATTTAAATTGCGTTTTCAGGTCCAAACAATTGCGTAAATACGCAATACGCAGCCGTATCTGGGTCTATGGTACTGGTTCAACAAAGGAAGACCCGTTCCTTTATAACTGAAAGATTGTTGATGGGATGTAAAGAATCAAATCAAACAAAATAATCATTGCATATTGTAACTGTTCATTAAAATCAAGTATGACCAGGAAATGCCACAATCAAAGACCAGCCCATGGCACCATGAGGAAGAGACACAGGACACCAACAGCCACAAGGCAGCAAGAACATAATTAAAGTAAAACAACAAGGGCTATCTTTCTCGGCTAGATGAAGGACACTTTAGCTCTTTACTCCACAGGCCATTTTTAGATCATGACATCAATTTCTATTTTTGGACAACATTGAAAAAATTCAAGAAAAAATTAAGTAAAGTTTTGAATACTTTTGAAAATATTATGGAAAATAGAGCATTTGCTCCATTTTCCATAATATACTGACGACTTTAAAACGCAACACTTGGATAACAGCCTTAATTTATGTCTCGAAAAAGAAGGCCGAACAACAATTTTGATTGTATGATAAAGAACATTCATTTTTAAGTAGACCATGGAAAACTTGTCCAACTAAGATGAATTTAATGCATTAAAATGTAAACTTTTTGAGATAGGGTCAACTGTTTCATGTGACCAAATGTTATGGATGAAAGATTCCCTACTTCTTTAAGTCAAGAAACACTAGAAGCATCAAACTTGTATCATGGACTTTGTTAGTCATCGAGAAATCACTCTCATATTGATTGGCAGGTCTGCGATACAGCTTATTTGCGTATATGACGTTTATCTGGGTGTACCCTTTCATACGGAAGCCCTGGAGGGACATTTTTACTTCTTAGTTATCACTTATTACTTATTACTTATCACTTATTATTTATTACTTATTACTTATTACTTACTACTTATCACTTACTACTTATTACTTATCATATCATTTATCACCCCTATAACGGCGGGAAACCCCATTGTACATTACCTGTAATAGCCGTAGAGTACGGAAGCTCTTACTTACTTGTTAGTAGTAGTAGTAGTAGTAGTAGTAGTAGTAGTAGTAGTAGTAGTAGTAGAAAAAGTGGTGGTTGTAGTAGGAGTAGAAAAGTAGCAGTAGAATAGTCGTAGCTGTTTTTATTGCTGTAGTAGTAGTATTAGTAGTAGTAGTTGTAGTAGTAGTAGTAGTAGTAGTGGGGGTAGTAGTTGTAGTAGTAGTAGTAGTAGTAGTAGTAGTAGTAGTAGTAGTAGTAGTAGTAGTAGTAGTAGTAGTAGTAGTAGTAGTAGTAAAACTAGTAGTAGTAAAAGTGGTAGTTTAAGTAGTATGATAACTGGTTGATATTGATGTTGTAGAAGTGTATCAGTAGAATAGTTATAGTAATAGTTTGTAGATGCTGTTTGGTGCTGTAGTATTGTTGTTGTAATAGTGGTGGCTGTGGTGGTGGTGGTTAATAGTAGTAGTGGTGGTTATACATATGACTTTTTTGCTATAACTTATGACTTATTTATTATACCTTTTGACTTATCAGTTATTACTTATTACTTACTAGTAATTACTTAATACTTATAAGTTTTTAGTTATTACTTATTACTTAATATTTATTAGTTATTACTTAATACTTATTACTTATTACTTATTACTTAATACTTATTACTTATTATTTACCTGTAAGCAGTAGTAGTAGTAGTAGTAGTAGTAGTAGTAGTAGTAGTAGTGTATCAGTAGAATAGTTAGAGTAATAGTTTGTTGATGTTGTTTGATGCTGTAGTAGTGTTGTTGTAATATTAGTGGTAATAGCGGTGGTATTATTACTATTACTATTACAACAACACTACTATAGCATCAAACAACATCTACAAACTATTACTATACTTATTTTACTAAAACACTACTACAACATCAATCACAACCAGTTTTCCTACTACTTAAACCACCACTTTTACTACTACTCGTTTTACTACTACTACTACTACTACTACTTCTACTACTACTACTACTACTACTACTACTACTACTACTTCTACTACTACTTCTTCTACTACTACTACTACTACTACTACTACTACTACTACTACTACTACTTCTACTACTACTACTACTACAGCAAAAACAGCAACACTAAAGGCCATTTCACATACACACCGAAACCGAACCGAAACCGAACCGAAAAAATAAAATGCCTTAAACCCTATGAGCGCTTTCACATATGCGCCGAAACCGAACTGAAACCGAACGCCGAACCGAAAACGTGCACGAATTTGATTTTATTTTTTTCGGTTTCGGTGGCCGAATTTCAGCAAACACGACAGGTAATTTTGATAAAATCTGCAAATACACAACCACGTGCGTTGTATATAACTGAGTAATCACGAAAGCCATTGACGGATTGTCCAGCCAGACAATTGTGTGATTATTTTACAAGCACAATACTATTGACTACAGAATTTTGTGGGACAATACCCAGAGCGACTATAAAGACCACGAACTTAATGCAGTGACATGACACAATTTGTATTGTAAAGGTATTTCTGCTATCTGAGAGGAAAATTAGTCCAAATTTATACAGATATTTTCTTACATTTCGTCCACGGATTCGGTTCATATGTGAAAGGTCTGCCAAAAACAAAACGGTGCAAGTCGGTGGCCGTTACGGTTTCGGTTCGGTTTCGGTTCGGATTCGGTGTATATGTGAAACAGCCCTAACTACTCATATACTACTACTACAACTACTACTTCTACACTACTACTAATACAGCAAACAAAGCAACACCAACTACACATATACTACTACTAGTACTACTACTACTACTACTACTACTACTACTACTACTACTACTACTACTACTGCTACTGCTACTGCTACTGCTACTGCTACTGCTACTGCTGCTGCTGCTGCTGCTGCTGCTGCTGCTGCTGCTGCTGCTGCGGCTACGGTTATTACAGGGAATGTACAATGGAGCTTCCCGTCGTTATAGGGGTGATAAATGATATGATAAGTAATAAGTAGTAAGTAATAAGTGGTAAGTTGTAAGTAATAAGTAATAAGTGATAAGTAATAAGTAGTAAGTAATAAGTAGTAAGTAAAAAGTGATAAGTAATAAGTCAAAATGTCCCTCCAGGGCTTCCGTACTTTCATTTAATAGCTTAAAATCTCCTCTACTTAAGAAATATTTAAATGGGTAAATTCTAACGGAGCAAATAACGTTGTCCAGTTTAGTTGTACATTTAAAACTAAAGTGTTTGCTGAAGAAGCCAACCCAAAATGACATTATAGAATCAAAGGAAGTATACATTCAACAGTCTTCAGGAAGATATAAGGGGAAGTTAGTGTTGCGTAATTAAAGTCCGTCAGTATCTTTTCAAATACAGATATTTCAAAAGCCTCAAAAAGGTGTTATTATGGAGTAAAGGGTTAAGTACAACATTGCAATACAAGGAGGAAACTCAAAAGCTTGAAAATTATAGAGACACTTTGAAGATCATTCATAAAACAGCAAAGAGTTAGGGAAAAAATGTGTTTAGGGATTCCCAAAGCTACCTAGAAAAACGCTGCCCACCCTTATCTTTTTATCCGCTACAATCAAGAAATAATCTGTTTTGTGCAATTTTGATAGAGAAGAGGACGGGGGAGGGGTAAGGTGGAGCTTATCATTCATTGATGCAGTAACCCTATAATTATTATCTTATGACTGTCCCAAACATATATATTTCAGATGAAAATGGCACAAGTATTGGAGAGTCTGGCAAATAGTGAGAAGTCTTACATAGAATCCCTCGAGAGATTACACACTGTGAGTTAGCACCATTTATGTATAAGTTATGCCCATGTTATGCCCATGTATAAAGTATACTCAGGCCTTCACATAACTTAAGAGGAGACAGTAATAGTTTAACTTTCTTATTGAAACTGCAACACGAGAAAACCAACACTCTTTTGAGCACCCAAAACATGTTTAGACTTATGAATAAGAAAATGAATACCATATTTGCACTGAAACATTCTGTGAGTTAGCATCAATTATGTTTAAAATATACTCAGATCTCCATGTAAGAGTAGGCAAAAAGGAATTGATTTTTTATTTCAGAACCAAAACACATGTTGTGGGTATTCAAAAGAACTGTCTCAATTAGATGGTTCTATTGAATACCCAAAAACATATGTTTAGACTTACGAATAAGAAATAAGTGCAATTTTGGCTGAAACCTGAGAACGCTTATTTGAACCAATACATGATTCATCTCATTTCATGAATTGATATTTCCTGTTTCTCAAGGAAGTTATTAAAGCTTGTGTTTATATACCCTGCAGGGCTCGAAAATAGCACTCGTTCGCTCGTATTTACGAGTGCCTCAGGCAGCAGGGCAAGAGAAAATTTTGATATTTCTAGTGAAAATTAAAAAATTCCAATGTATGCCAATATTTTTTGTGATGCAGGGCAAGTGCCTATTTTAAGATATTTTGAGGCCTGCCCTGTGACACTCAACTGGTATCACTAGCTACTAACTGCCCGACTTGAATATGCAGTTGGTAGGGAATAAATTCTTCTGATATAATGGCATCTATCCTTGTTATGGGACCTGATGCATTTTAAACTCATTGTCAAGTCAATGTGAGCTATTATGATCTCTGTGTGTGTGACATAAAGTTTCCCCTTAAATGATATCTACAGCAATATACAGTATACAGTATTGTATTGTATTGCTAAAAACACTGACCCTTTCTCGCGAATGTTTCCTACGTCCAACAGTGTTAAAATAGTCTTGCTTTGCAGAACAAAAAGGTTGCGGGCTAATTATCAAACAATCTGCCAACAACATCTCATAAACTGCTGACCCAAGTTACCGGGCCGCGTAGCGCAGTCAGTAACGTGTCTGGCTACAGATGCGTGTCTGACTGCAGATCCAGGGGTCGCGAGTTTGATCCCGGCCCGGTACCATACTTTCGTGGAGATTGATCATGAAATAATAATAATAATTTCTACGGTCATTCTCCTCCCTTCCGCTGATTTATTCAAGAAGGGCTGTTGTCAGTTACAAGCGAAAGTATGTGCACAAATTACTGGTTAACCGCTTGCTCAAGTCTGCCCAGGAAAAAGTGTGGTTAAGTTAACTGACCGTCCCGCAATGACCATAGCTGTTGACATGGGACGTAAAGCAACAAAAACAACAACAACAAAATAGTTTGACATGATGCATCTCCTGTTGCCATCTGCCGAGAACGACCCAATTGTTCTACTTCACTTAACAAAATGTGACTAGAGCTGAAAATAGTTTTAACAACATCTGAGCTGTTGACCCAAGTTCAAAATGATTTTAACAAGTGTTCCAAAAGGTGAAAGTTTTCGAGATAATTCCCGAATTCAGGATTTTGAGACTGACTTTCCACACTAAGGTTATGTAATGACATCCACAATAACATTACATACATCTTAGCAATTTCATGCTCAAAGTGTCAGTCTTGTGCCTTGGTTAATGCCACACTCTAGGCACAACACTGAAAGTGTGATTACAAAAATGAATTTAATGTCACATGATAATTAGAACCTAGCATTTTTGTGTTTGTGTATTAATGGAACTAATGAACTAGTTGCTAAAAAGTGATGAAATGCTCGGCAAGCCTCTCATTTATTTGCTTTTTTTTCAACTTTTCTATAAATTGAATCATTCGTGAGAACTCATGTAAGATCCTCAATATAACTCTTTAACTCTTTACCTCGTAGTGACGCTTTAACAAAAAGAGCGGACCCGATCAGGCAGCTCTTTTAAGAGCTACCTGATCTGGGTCTGCTCTATTTGCGTATTGAAATAAGATTAGATATGATATTGCACTAGTTGACCTGACAAGAAATTAATTTGTTCTATGGACAAACATGAACATTTATTCTTATAATTATTCATAGTGGGCGGAGCCTAGCGTGAATATTCATGAAAGGAAAGGGTTAAAGAATGACTTCACAGAGAAAAGAAAATACCATTCTCTCGTGAAATGTCACAAATTTTGTGGAAATTTTTTCAGGAATACACACCACTGTTTGAGAAGTATGGACTACTGACGAAATCCAAAGTTAACAAATTGTTCAAAACTGTTGGGGACATTTTGAGCATCCATAAGATTGGACAGATAGAAATGTGTGAGAAGTTTGACAATTGGTATACACATGAGAAGATAGGAGCTTTATTTAGTTATGTAAGTATATCAAGACCCACAGGTTAAGATAAGCAAATTTTTTAGCGTAAAATTGTTAATATTTTCTTACCCATCCATTTTAACATATGTTTTGGGTACTCAAAAGAACCATCTCAATGAGACCATTTTTTTGAGTACCCACTACATATATTTTAGTTGAGAAATTGTTGGGGTTATTTTGAGCATCCATAAGATTGGACAGATCGAAATGTGTGAGAAGTTTGGCAACTGGTATACTAACGAGAAAATTGGAGCTTTGTTTAGTTATGTAAGTATATCAAGACCAACAGGTTTAAATAAACACATTTTTTGAGCGTAAAATTGTAAATGTTTTTTTACCCATCCATTTTCACATATGTTTTGGGTGCTCAAAAGAACCGTCTCAATGAGACGGTTCTTTTGAGTACCCACAACATATATTTTGGTTGAGAAATTGTTGAGGACATTTTGAGCATCCATAAGATTTGACAGATAGAAATGTGTGAGAAATTTGACAACTGGTATACTCACGAGAAAATTGGAGCTTTACTTAGTTATGTAAGTATATCAAGACCCACAGGTTTAGATAAACAACTTTTTTTACCGTAAAATTGTAAATATTTTCTTACCCATCCATTTTAACATATGTTTTGGGTACTCAAAAGAACCGTCTCAATGAGACTGTTCTTTTGAGTACCCACAACAAATATTTTGGTTGAGAAATTGTTGGGGACATTTTGAGCATCCTTAAGATTGGACAGATTGAAATGTGTGAGAAGTTTGACAACTGGTATACTCACGAGAAAATTGGAGCTTTACTTAGATATGTAAGTATATTCTGATGAGATCTGAATGATTCAACATGCTTTTGAGTACTTTTTACAGGCCTCCAGAAAAGAGTGCATATTTGAAAACTTTTTTCCTTATTTCTTTCTTATTTCTCAACCAAAACATGTGTTGTGGGTGCTCAAAAGAACAGTCTCAATGAGACATAAATCGCCACGAACATAGACAATTACATCATAATCCCTGGTTTGTAGAGTGAACCAATTTATAAACTGATAGATAGAATACCAGGTTTGAGTCTTTTGCTATAAAGTTTACCAGGCTTGGCTCGGGTTCGAGAACAAGCTTTCTCAAAGCCTTGCCTGTTAAACTTGATATCAAAAGACACTCATCTAGTATTCTCTATATCTGATGTTTTCAGTTCATTCTTGAAAGTATTGACAAAGTGCATCAAGCTTTCTACTGTCCTTTGGTTAAGTTATATAAAGCAACCCACACAATGGATACCGGCAAATAGGCAATTTTGAAGATTGTTTTACATCACAAAAAATTGACTATTTTTGGTGGGAAATGTGCCCACATTTTTCATCTTTTTAACATCATTTTGCAGCTTAATGGCAAAAAATATGCCAAAGATTATAAAACATTGTTCATGCTCAACTGAACTGTGCTTGAAGTTTCAGCTGCTTATTAAATTTAAAATGCTGAAATTTATTTTTCTTGCTTTTAAACTCCCAGATGCTGTATTAATCCTGCTAATAAAAATTAAAATGCCAACAATTATGAGTGGAATAAATATCATGCTCATTTCAGTTAAGCTTGAAAGAGTTTTATTATCGTATTTATTAGTTTAATATTTATGAGCAAGATAAATTTCATGCTCAGTTGAGTTAAGCATGTAAAAAGTTTTATAATCTCAAGGCCTTGTCTCCATAGTGGTATGAACAGTTAAACACTATCTCAGTGATAAAATTTATTTGCTATTTTGTGGAAAGCAGTTATTCCACAAAGTACACATACAGTGAAATGGTCTGAAATTCAAAACTTCAATTTTTCGAAATACTCGCTAATTTGAAAAAAAATGAGAATATGACTTATTCATGATCTATTTTAATAGCTGTCTATAATATCATATGTTTCATTGAAAAAGACAAAAACGATAATTATTATTATGGTTTGTTTTTTTATATGTCTTCTTCCCTATAATTCGAACTACTGATAATTCAATATAAAACCTCTAGTCCTGAGGACTTTTTTTAAATTTACAAGATTTGACTGTATGTCTTTTTTTCTTCGCAGTTCTCCAAAGACATGGTGATTGGCCCATACAGTGAATATGTGATACATTATGAAGCTGTCAGCGAGATCATCAAAGAAGCGATGAACTCTAAATCTGCATTTCTTGAAGAGCTCAAGGTTGGTACCACGTCATTGTCTTTGTAACATGTATGACACTGTCTGTGTGCCATCGGTAGCAAGTCCAATTGCTGATCCAGGGGTTGGAGTTGATCCCAGCCCAGCTCAATTGATCATGAAATATTTTCTATGGTCATTCTCCTCCTTCCGCTTTTTCAAGAAGAGCTTTTTAAACTTTGTCAGTTACAATACAAAGTATGTGCACTGAGTACTGGTTAAGTGCTTTGTCTAAGTATGCTCAGGAAGAATTATGGTTAGGTTAACGGACGGTCTCAACATAACCATGGCTGTTGACATGGGCGTTAAACCACAAACCAAACAAAATCATTAACCTCCCACAAATATTTTTTGTCTTGAAAATGTTTCTGCTTTTAATGTCTGTATATATTCAAGTGCACTTCAGGCTAGATTTTGTCATGGAAACAAACACTATGAACCCAGATCAGACTGCTCCCTTGGGGGTCCATATTGTTTGCAGTTTAGGCTACCTAAGAACATAAGCAGAAGAGAAGAACATACTACAAAAGTTGTGACTGGCGGAAAAAGGGTTAAGTATGATTCCACATTTATTTGGACAACAACTTTTTTATCATTGACTGACCTCTAAACACAGGTTTAGATAAACAAAAATTTTGAGCGTAAAATTGTGAATATTTTCTTACCCATCAGTTTTAACATATATATATATGTTTTGGGTGCCCAAAAGAACCGTCTTATCGAGACAGTTCTTTTGAATACCCACAATGTATGTTTTGGTTGAGAAATAAAAAAAAAAAATTCTGTTATGCAATCTTATCTAAAGGCCTGCCCCTAAAACAAGTTATCCTTTGCTTAGCACTGGTTTAATCCAGGAAGACAGGAACTTGTCCTGACATGACTGAAAAATTGATTACTTGGACGTAAAGCATCAAAACAAACATTGACTGTCCCATTTTGGTTATTTTCAGGTAAAACAGTGTTCTAGTCCTGATAGACTTTCATTGGCAGGCCTCATGTTGAAACCAATCCAGAGATTTCCACAGTTTATTATGATCATCAAGGTACTGATTATAAATATAGAATACGGTAATATATAAAAGCTGAATAAATAACAAACCACAAGCTTGTCAACATGGTGAAATAAAGCCTCCTAGCTTGAAAAGAAAAAACAGTCAGTATTAACTCTTTTCTTGCTAATGGCAATTTTTTTTGTTGCAAACAGTTTGGACCCAGATCAGGACTGACAAAATATCGGTCCTCATCTGGATCCAAACTGTTTGACACTCTGAATGTGTTCCTGAAATAATTGTTGAAAAAACTAATTTTGAAATAAGTCAGCAGACGACAATAAAAGCATGAAAAATTACCAAGCATGCAAAGAGTTAAATCACAATGTTATCCACTCCGTAGCTGGTTTTCTAGCTCCCCTCGTTAGATGTCTGATATCCTGTCAGTCACATTGGCACTTTTGTTATTCCCATTTTGCTAAAATGCTCATGTAAGGTCGCTTTTTGTGCATATTTCTATGTGAATATAGTATGTACTCCAGGGGTCAAGCTGGGCTCTGACAGTACGGAGAAGTGACTTCTCCCTCCAAGAAAATTATGGAGAAGTGACAGTCAGATAGGGAGAAGTTATGGCACAAAATTATGGCATTTTCTGTCAGTTAAGAAGCAAATTAGCCATTACACAGACTATTGCCATTAAATGGAAGGAGAAAAATGATGCAAAAGATTGTCACCAAAGCTTGTGTTTGTGTGGTGACAGAATGAAAATGAGTCTACCTAAAAAAATGAAAACAATTTTTTTAGGGAGACTCCCACTTCTCCCTGGGTCCCATTTGGGTGAAATTTCGGCCCCTAGGCTGACTATTTTGCCCTAGTCGCCCCTAACTTATTTCCTGTGTACTCAATCTGATTCTTATTTCAAATGATTATTAAGGGGTTTTTTTTATGTCAAAGCTTCTGTAAATCCATTATCAACAGCTGGTCATCTTTAATGATAAATGACATCTGCCATAACTTTGAAGTACATAAACTCTGTTTGGCATTATTACTGAAAATGTTTGTTTAAAAAAAATCTCACTGAAACACTATGTTTACTCTGTTTCAAATTTTCGGCCACTTGGCCTTTGATTTCAAATTTTCGGCCACTGTTGATGACGTAAAAACATGAAAGTTTTCATGATTTTTCCTGAATTCAGGAATTTGAGGCTGACTTTCCATAGAAAGTCAGCTTCAAAATTCTGAATTAGGGAGATCATAATAAGTTCTCTGATTTATATTTAGTTGTCTAAAGGCAATTGACCATATAAACATCAATTTATGAATATTTAGTGGGCATACTGCAAGTTTTGAGACCCGAGTTTCTAAAGTTCAGGATTTTGGAAATTTCGAACTTTCACCCGTGTATTACCCAGCATGTAAAGAGTATAGAGTAACACAAACAGACAATCATTCGGGAAAGTCTGTCACAATTTGAGAATCAAATTATGCCTCGGGTGTATATAAGGAGCACTACGCGTAGTACTATGTACCAAAAAGCTCCATTTTGTTAGCCGGAACTGGCGTATGAAAAAATAGTCTTGTAGCATGGGGGTTCAGCTCTATTAAAATCGTTTATTCTGATTATCCGAAAAGTTTAATCAGCAGAATAATGAAGTGTATTTATTTTTCAATAAAATATCGCTATAGCGATATTTTATTGAAAAAAAAACATAAACTTCATTTATAACCGTTTGTTTTGTTGCAATCACACATGTTATTGTCTTAACATGGTTTCTGTGACGTCAGCATCACGTTATATAACGTCAGCGCCACGTTATCACCCGTGTTATCAAAGTAGATCCTCAATGTACATCCGTGGTCTGATTCCACGGAATTTTGCGGAATTGGCCGAGGCAGTTCCGATTGACAGACAATATGTCTTTTAGGATATTCTCAAGCATACACCAAGGAATCACCATGACAGGGAACACATGCAAGAGGGTTTGACAGGGATAGAAAATGTAGCTCATCAACTTAACGAGGGCAAGAGACATAGTGAACAGAAGTTTCATGGTCAGGAGATCCTCGCTAAACTTTCGGCAAGGCTTCAGCCGGACAAGAAAGCATTTTTGATAAGACAGGATGATGTGAAGCAGATTTCTGAGGTAAAGATAAAATCTACCATATACAGTAAAAACTGTCTTAAGAGGCCGCTCAAAAATAGACAAAACAAAGGTCTTAAAGACAAATGGTAGCTTATTTTAAAGTTGAAAGTCTGCAATAGCTTTGACCTGCATTAAGCAATGATTGGTCTTGAAAACTAATTTTTGGTCTTCTGGAGGCAGGTTTTGCTGTATGTTATACAGCCTGGCCCTGTAGGGCAATCAGTAGCTAGTCCGATTGCTGATTTTGATCCCAGCCCGGGCCCATACTTTCATGTAGATTGGTCATGAAATATTTTCTACTCTCTTTCTCCTCCTACAGCTGATTCAAGAAGGGCTGTTGTCAGTTACAAGCGAAAGTATGTACACTGAGTACTGGCTTACCTCGTAGTCTAATTTTGCCCAAGGAGCGTGGTTAGACTTAAATGACAGCCTCATCATGACCATAGCTGTTGACTGCATAGGTTTAGATAAACTAAAAAATATCAGGGTAAAATTGTAAATATTTGCTTACCCATAATTTTTAACATACGTTGTGGGTGCTCAAAAGAACCGTCTCATCGAGACCCACAACATATGTTTTGGTTGAGAAATAAGAAAAATATTTTTCTGTTACACAAAGTTAACTAAAGGTCTGTGACTGGGATGTTAAACCACAAGCCAAACAAAAAAAACAACAACAAATATTTGAGATACAGCATGAGAAACCTGTTATTTTTTCATGTGAACAACAAAAGTGTAAATTAAATTAAGGGATTGAAGAGTAGAACAAATTGCAAGCTAAATCTTGATCTTACCCTCACCTTTGAACCTTGGTGGGTCAAGGTTCATCTGAAAGCAATGTTGTATAGTGATTTGTTTGATAGAATTATTTTAAACATGCAGTGCAGATTGAATACTGATGAATGTTAAGTGTTTATTTTGATGGAATGTTTTGTTTTATTTAGGAGGTTGTCGGAGGCCATCAGAACCAGACTAAAACCAGACGTCTTTTCTTGCTGAATGATAAATTGATATCTGTTAGTGTATCACAGAGGTTAGTATCTCTTATGGCAAATAAATTGATATCTGTTAGTGTCTCACAGAGGTTAGTATCTTTTGTGACAAATAAACTGATATCTGTTAGTGTCTCACAGAGGTTAGTATCTTTAATGATAGATAAATTGATATCTGTTAGTGTCTCACAGAGGCTAGTATATTTTATGACAAATAATTTGATATCTATTAGTGTCTCACAGAGGTTAGTATCTTTAATGATAGATAAATTGATATCTGTTAGTGTCTCACAGAGGTTAGTATATTTTATGACAAATAAGTTGATATCTATTAGTGTCTCACAGAGGTTAGTATCTTTTATGACAAATAAATTGATATCTGTTAGTGTCTCACAGACTGAGGTTAGTATCTTTTTTGGCAAATAAATTGATATCTGTTAGAGCCGCTTAAATATTTGTGTTTCGTTAATAATAAAATGATATCTGTTCAGGTCAAACAGAAATATTAGCTTTTATAATTAAATGATATCTGTTGATGTCACTCAGATGTTAGTGTGTTTTATAAATAATAAATTGATATCTATTAGTGTCTTACAAAGTCTTTAATAACTGATGAACTGATTCCTGTTAGAGTCACAAAGAGGTTTGAACCTACAGTAAATCCTGTCTTAAGCGGCCACTCAAAAATCGACAAAACAAATATCTTAATCAACAAATGGTAGCATAATGAAGGTCGAAAGTATTGCAGAATGCTCCCCTTGGAGCAGTCTGCAATACTTTTGACCTGCATTAAGCGATAATAGGTCTTGAAAACCATTTTGGTCTTCTCTTTGAGTGGCGGCTTAAGACAGATTTTACTGCATTGTAAATGATAAATTGATACCACCATTATTCTGTCAAATAAATCATTTTACAGTCTCACAAAGGTTCATACTTAATAGATGATAAATGGATATCAACTAATAAGTAGCTTAAAGGTTCATATTTTCTTGCACACTGGATACGGATATCTTGGATTATTACCCTGGGATAGAAAATTTTATCTTACCCATGCTTCTTACCCAGGACGTCAAGTAAAGTCATCATGTGAAATTGCATCTTAGTGTATTCAGGGACTTCTGCAACCGTATTTTAAAATAAATAAATGAATAATTAAATAAAAACAGTGGTGAGCAAGAAAATGAATCTGATCCATTATTTGTGTGAGGGTAGGATAGAAAAATCTGTTCCGCGGGATCACGGTTTGTCATCACTCGGCAAGCCTCGTGATGCCAAACGGCGATCCTCGGGACAAATTTTTCTATCCTACTCTCATACTCATAATGGATTCTTATATTCTATAGATGATGAACTGATATAATATGTTAGGGTCACAGAGTACATTGCCTTCTAGGGTTATTATATGGGTAAATGTCTACAATTGACTGTCTTAGGGGTTTTGTGACCAGTAAAAGCTCAACTTAGCCTGCTTAGCTACAGAGACATGTTAGAATAATGACTTTTTGCATATAGTCACTTTTATTATTACTATTTCCAAAAAGCAGCCAACAAAAAAGGTGCTGATCAGACTGCACAGATGATATTGACATGCAACAAAATCAAGTTTTCTTGGACAAGGTCAAATGACAGGTTTATAAGACCCCCCAAAAATGTCTTGTTTCCGGAAAAGGGGGGCCTACTCAAAAATTTTTTAGACATCTAAGATATTTTTTCTCTTTTTTGGTGTATTTTGAATGATTATCATGCTTTTCCCATGTAAAAATAAATCTTCAAAAAAAGTTTTTTGCCTACCTACCGACCCTAAAAAATATTCAGATGTTTCCGGAAACAAGACATTTTTATTTTTTGGCCTAAACAATGGATAGACATTTTTTTCATCAATTTATAAGCATTGAATGTTTTTTAGCTATAATAATTACGCCACATATCACCTTTGATGTGCAAACTTTAGCTTCTTGTAGAAATTCTAAGAAATCTAGGTAAGTCGCCTATCCCGTTGTGTGGTCATTTTCTCTCTGAGTATACACCTGTGTGTGATTTATTTTTCACCTTGTGACACTCTTTTTTGGTTTATTGTATGAATATTACATCAAAATTCCCTTTAATCAATTTACTGACATCAATAAACAGATCATTATCATCCTCCTAGTATTTCAATCAACTATTTGTTTGCTGGAATTTTTTTTTTCATGGTTTTGTTGTCGTCTGCTGACTTTTTTCAAAATTATCTTTTTCAAAAAATTCTTTCAGGAACACTGAATACCATATTTAGATAGTACCGACATTTTGTCGGTCCTGATCTTGGTCCAAACTGTTTGCAAAAGTTGTAAGCAGACGACACAAGGAAAGAGTTAATTTTTTATAATTGAGAAAAAAATGGGAAGCCCAGCAAATTCAACCTTTTCACCCTTTTTATGCCAAATATATCATTCCATCTTTAACTTTTCAATTATATATTATTTAATTCTCTATTAGGGGCTTATGGTCAAAAGTCACAAAGTATTTTGTTTTTGAATATGGTTTAAATGATAGCCTGCTGTACTGTGTAGACCAGGGCTAGAGAAATTTTCAAAACTGATTCAGTCCGAAAAAACGTCGATACAAATTTGATTATATCAATCTGATAGAAAATCACATTAGTTGAAAAAGGATAAAATACCATTGCCTCACACTAATTGATTTACTAAGATTTGATATATCAGATCTTATTATGGTAATATATACCCTCAATATATGGAATGGATCATCCAAACCTTATAATATAACAACCTGATGGAAAAATTACATTAGTCTAAAAATAGTAAAATACCCCTGCCATACACTAACTAACCAACTAAGATTTAATGTATCAGATCCCATTTAGATAATACCATATTCACCCTAATAACCACATATTTTAATAAGGCATACCGGAGGTTTCCTATGATATACAGTACTCTATATTTACAATCTCGTTGTTTCATATCAATCGTGTGATGGTTGGCCAAATGATTTTGCAGGTGCTGGGTGCCATAGACAGATCACAGACAGTTTCCCAAATATCCAAACAGGTGTGATTGATCGTAAATATTGCTAAGCAGCAGTGTGATGCTTGTACAGCTATCACAGGGGTCACACAGTGTTAACAAGGCTGTTATACAGAAATCACAAAACATTTTTGCGACTCGCAATGTTTATGCATTCAATTAGGGGATTACTTGCGCATTACTGTAAAACTACATAATCAACCGAATATTTGATAATATACCTCTCTAATTAAAAATTTTGAATACAATTATCCCAATTCTAATGCCCTTCTACAATCTCATCTCAAATTGAAGTGTTGCAAGCCACACAAATGCGTACATCATCCAACAAAATGTAACATAATTAATGACTTCAAATATAATCCACAGTATATACTGTTGCAAATTTTTGACGATATCCAATCAGACGTTGAGTTACAAAAGCAAGTGCATTAGAATGTACATTAGTCGTAAAAATTTGACCTGAAAGAAGGATTCATGTATAAATACAAGGGTAGGGGCAAACAGCAATTAAACCTTATCATAGCTTGGTGAACAGTGTAGATCCTGACCATCTGGTCCCTCAGAAAAGAATTCATCATGTCGTCGAGGTTGGGAGTGATTTAACATCATGCATTAAAATGGATAAACCACTAGTGGTTTACAGATACAGATCTAGTAACGTTATGTAATGACGTCGTAACAGCGCCGGGTATATATGGCAAAATCTTACCATTTTCATGCAACAAAAACCCCTGCATTTCAAAGTTGTTTTAGGGTCATTTGATAAAAAGAATCCGACAGTCGTGCTTCTGTATTATTGAATTTATTAAACTCCTTGCGAAAAAGAGACAAAATGCTCAACAAGCTTGGCAAACCTGGCATTTTATCTTTTCGTTAACTTGTTTAATAAATTCAATTAAACTTGAGCACTCATGTAAAATCCCCTATATATGAGGATGGGATCAAAAATTATGCCACTGGCTAATTTTCACCGCAACTGTTGGCGGGAAGATGAAGCCCACACCTTGTATGTGTTCTCCATTCTCCCACCTTTCAATCGATGTATCAACTGCACATGTAGACACAATATCTCTCGTGAAATTTACTTTTGCACAAAACCTACTCATAGGCGGTTAAGCAAAATGGTTGGGAGAAGCGTTGAAAATGAGATCGAAATCAGGGCTGACATTAAGACTTGCGCATTACTTAGCAGAGGTTCAATGGACATTTATGCTGACATATGTACTGTTTATGTTAGTAATTCAATGTAATTTTCCACAGTTTGCAGACAGGTTAGGGATTTCAGTGCAGGCGTAGGGTCTGTTACAAGTGCTCCAAAATAGTGTAGATCTAAATCTGCAAGTAGTCCAAAGATTGTTATAAAAAATTATATAGTAAAATCAGACGCAAAGATATACTTCTCAGCAGATTGCGGACATGGTTGGCATTTCAAAGGCATTTGCACTGCGCTTTTGGCAAAATATTTTGAAAATGAAGAAGGAAAGCACTTGGTGGGCCCCACATTTGCTCAATGAGGAGCAAAAATACACGCATGTTAGGACGGCGCGCAAACTGTTAAAACAATTTCCAAGATATGATCAGAAATTATTTATGAATGTAGTAACATATGATTAGTCTTGGATGCACTATTTCGAAAAATAAGTAATTGAGTATGGCTTACCAAAATGCAAGAAAGTCTTGTATTGCCAAAAGGATTACCAGTGTAAAAAAGGTTATGTATGCCATATTTTTCACTCCTAACAGACTGGCAATACAAGTCTCTATACCCAAAGGCAAGTCAATGAATACAAGGTTTTACAGGAACAAAGTTTTTAGAAAATTTGTCAAATTCTACCAGAAATGTTGACCGAAGATAGGCATCTGTGGTATTTATTTGTAACATGACAGGCCAGAAGTGTGGCGTCGCTTTTGGAAAGAACAGGGGGTCTATGTCCTAGAACATTCACCCTATTCCCCTGATCTAGTCCCCTGTGACTTTTTTCTCTTCCCTCGTCTCAAGAAAAATCTTGCTGGCAGAAATATACCTCCTGCCAAAAGTTAGGTGTCTCCATATTAAACCTCCTTAGAGGTATACCCCAAAAATACTATGAGAAAGTCTTCAAGGATTGAATTAAAAATTTGAAAACTTGTGTATCTGTGAAGGGATGGTATTTTGACAATTTGAAATAAACACAAATGCAATCCCACCTTTAGTTGTCATTTAACATCATTGGTTGCATTACTTTTGATCCCACCCTCGTATTTGGGTTTAGCATTGAAAAGGTTAAGAGAATAAACAGTGTAGATCCAGATCAGACTGCTCCTATAGGAGCAGTCTGATCTGGGTCCACGCTGTTAGTGTTCATACTTATGTTAAACAATAAACAGACACTTTCAAATGTAGTTATTTTGCTGGCATTTTAAAGTTTTAATAATTACTATCTTTACTAAGCTGTTATGGTACATATACAATGATACAGTTACCTCAAATAAAATCACACCTCATTTTCAGCTTTTACCCATGTCTAAAGTAGACCAGTCCTATTTACGCATTCATGAGGTACCACCTTTACAGTAACCAAAAAGTTCAATAATATAATCTGGGCTGTTTGGGTTTTCTGTCAAAGCAATACTCAAACCATCGCCTCAGCTACAGAGATTAGCTAGAAAATTCAAATTTCATCTGTAGCAAGTTTACATATGATACTTTCCAAATAGCAAATAACAAAGGCACTGATCAGACTGCGCGGATGTGCAGGCTGGTCTGCCCCTGTGTTGTTCGCAACCCCCCGAAGACAAGTTTTCTGGCGTCGTGGCCCATATAATTTCTAATTGCACTGAACACTAAAGTCTTATCAAGGTCTATACAATAACCTCTACTCTTCTCATACCATTATTTTATTACCTACTTTATCTTTTCACCATAAGCTAGATTCTTAGCACGAAATTGAGTTTGATTGCTTTTCTAGGCAAAATTTATATGGTACTTATTTGCTTGTCTGATGTTGTTGCTCATATTTTTAACTATTGATGCACCAACAAAAGTTTGATTCAGATTATGTTTTCTTTTTTCCTCCTGTTTAACACAGTTAGGAAACTTCATAAACAGTACCCCCAGTACTGTATATGGAGGCTGAAATTGCCTAAAAATGTGGAGGTTTTCCATTCTGTGCTTTTATCATGTAAATAAGCGAAAAAAGGAGAATGTAGTGCTCTGCTCTGGTCATTCAACTTCTAATCTCAGCCGATGCGAGCTGCAAATTGTGTAAGATTTTATCTGAATTGTTTTGTCATGAGGTAAACAACTTTAATTACTTCTAGACAAAAAAGATTCAGACAAAACCCTACAGAATTTGCAGCTCGCATTTACATAGATGAGAAGTTAAAAGATCATAGCAGAGCACTATATTCTCCTTTCTTTGCTATTTTACACCATAAAAGCACTGAATGGGAAACTTAAAGTTTCTCGGCAATTTTTTTTCAACCTCCATATACAGAACTGGAAAGAGCCTCATAAGGTTTTCTTTTCAGAGCCAACGGTTCTGTTAATGAAGTTTCCTACACATGTTCAAGAAACCAAATGAGCTGTGACATGTGATTTCCAACAATGTGGCATTTTGACAAGTGTAGACTCAGAGGAACCTGCCCAGCCTCTTTTTAAGCTTAGAAACTCCAAATGATGTTCAGTCAGTAGCTTAACACTCATAGAATATTCAAGCAACTAGCAAAGGCTCTGATCAGACTGCGCTCATGCGCAGACTGATCTGAGGCTCTGCTGGTCGCACATACCACATTGCTGGAAATCTCATGTCATGGCTCATTTGGTTTTCTTCTATTCTTTATAGTGTAAAACTTTATATTTGACATAGAATTTGTATGAAATTTTTGCATTGACATCCAATCTGATTAAATAGAAAACATTTGCTAAATTTATGAATATGACTATCTGGTGTTCACGAATATGAAGCTGTAATGTGAATTGGCCTACAAATGGCGAAAAATATTTCCAGCATGCTATATCATTAATATGTAAGTGTTTAAATCTTTAATGGTTAGCTGCATATTTTGAACTTTGCAAACAGTTTGGACCCAGATCAGGCCCGATATTTTGTAGGATCTGGGTCCAAAATGTTTAATGCTCCGATGGTATTCCAGAAAGATTTATTTTGAAAAAAATACCCTTTTAAAAACCCATATACAACAAAAAGCATGCTAATTTTGCATATACATCTGACCAGGAGAAATTGATCAAGAATTGTTTACATGCAGGTACACATTATGGCACATTTTAAAAATATTTGGTTTAAGACTGCCTTGATGGGATATAATTCTAGTTTTATTTCTGAAAATAATCTATCTTTCACCCCCTAGGGAGCAAGACGGAAATTGTGTGGAAAAGTTTACCTATAAATGGAGCCAGAAACTGGAGGACCATAGGCTATTTTTAGATCATTGCATCATGTTCTATTTTCAGACAACATTGAAAATTTTTGAAAAAAATTGAAGTTTAAAAATATTATGGAAAATGGAGCATTTGGTTAAAAAGAGCAAATTTTCCATTTTCCAGAATATTTTCAAAAACAAGTTATATTTCAAAGGCATCAAAATGCATTATTATGGAGTAAATATTTGCTTGAATTATCTATCTTGTCTATCTTGGCATTTGCTTAAAAAGAGCAAATTTTCCATTTTCCAGAATATTTTCAAAAACAAGTTATATTTCAAAGGCATCAAAATGCATTATTATGGAGTAAATATTTGTTTGAATTATCTATCTTGTCTATCACCACCCAGGGAGCAAAATGGAAACTCTGTGGAAAAGTTTACCTATAAATAGAGCCAGAAACTGCAGGACCATATGCTATTTTTAGATCACAGCATCAGTTCTATTTTTAGACAACATTGAAAAAATCCAGAAAAATTGAAGTTTAAAAATATTATCGAAAATGTAGCATTTGCTCGAAAAGAGCAAATGCTCCATTTTCCAGAATATTTTCAAATACATGATATCTTAAAGGCTTCAAAAGGCGTTATTATGATTAAATTATCTATCTTTTGCCACCCAGGGAGCAAGACGGAAACTGTGTGGAAAAGTTTACCTATAAATGGAGCCAGAAACTGGAAGACTTGGAACTACACATGTCCACTATTATGCCACATATGGTTACAAAGGTTGTAGGCCCTCTCCCCACTAGTATCGTCACTCCTAAACCTGGTTAGTAGCAACATGTCAACTATTATGCCACATATGGTTACAAAGGTTGTAGGCCCTCTAACCACTAGTATCGTCACTCCTAAACCTGGTAAGTAGCTTCTTGTCAACTATTATGCCACATATGGTTACAAAGGTTGTAGGCCCTCTACCCACTAGTATCGTCACTCCTAAACCTGGTAAGTAGCAACATGTCACCTATTATGCCACATATGGTAACAAAGGTTGTAGGCCCTCTACCCACTAAACTCCGTTCATAAATTGTGTGGCACCGGTTTTTCGCGGTTCATGCTTTTATACGGCATTTAAGGTCCTACATCGCTGCGAGAAAGTTACTCGTGTAGGCCTCCCCTTATTTCTCCAGCAGGTTCTGTGTATGTACAAGCTTCTGGCAAAGCCCTGATATCTTGGGAAAAATCATGAAATTGAGAAATACGCCAGCAGACTAAGACAATTTGACACATTTGAAACGCCCTTTATGAACGTATATGGAAATGACAATGTTTTCATTATAATATTTGGGAGTGGTTATTCCAATTGGCGAGAAATTCGTGGGAAATTATAAAGCGTGACTACACACCGTATATCTGGAAAATTTAAACACTGATCTGGCGCTTAACGCGCCGATATTAGTAAAATACTATTACAACTGAAGGCAAATATTTCTCCAGCATAAATATTAATATTTCTACCTGTTATTCTTGTAGTTATTCTGCGGAACAAATGCATTTGACAGAGCATAGCTTTTAAACCGTCAAAAGGCACGCAAAGATCAGTGGCAGTTCAGCTGTTATTAAATTTATTGTAAAACTCAAACTAAATTTTAAGGTGTACGTATTCGAAAAATTGCTCGTTGTCTGATATCGTTAGAAAAAGACTGGATTCACATTTTTTAAACGGGTATGGAATCATAAAGCACAAATCAAGTTGTATTGTTGATAAAACCAAGCGATATAATGCCCCATTTAAACTATGATTTAATAATAACATGCTGATAATGTCTTGTTACCAAGGTCCTACCTTTATTGTGTCTTTTTGTGAGCATAGCCATTTTACTAATATGTAATGGGGCATTCCTGTCGAAATAGCATTACATCGTGCTTGTCACATCCATGCGCTATTGAAAATATTGCGCGTCAAAACGTGAGTTTATCACATATACTTGCTTGACCATTGCATTGGAAGGACGCTCCTAGAACTAATAACTAATTGCCACCATTGCAGATCCTCGAGTCCCCTTACCAACCCCTGCCAATCCTTACTTTCACGTGTACCAGGACTGGTAAAACTTGAGGATACTTTTTTGTAGAATAAAGATTCGTTTTTATTGTAACTTGTTATCAAACCATTTGATATTCGAGTAAAGGGTGTGTTGCATTTCAGCAATTTTAAAATAGACTCAAGAGACGTGAAGCATATCGATGAATATTGATGTATTTTATGTGGCAATCTTCGTCAACTGGACTTAGTCTGTGGGCGCATTTCTGAATTTTCTAAATTTTCTCAAGATATCCGGGCTTTGCCAGAAGCACGCACTGCCACAGAACCTGCTGGAGAAATTAGGGGAGGTCTTCAAGAATAACTTTCTCACAGCGATGTATGGCCTTAAATGACGTATAAAAGCAGGAACCGCGAAAAACCGGTGCCACACAATTTATGAACGGAGTTTAGTATCGTCACTCCTAAACCTGGTAAGTAGCAACATGTCACCTATTATGCCGCATATGGCTACAAAGGTCGTAGGCCCTCTACCCACTAGTATCGTCACTCCTAAACCTGGTAAGTAGCAACATGTCATCAATTATGCCACATATCGTTACAAAGGTCGTAGGCCCTCTACCCACTAGTATCGTCACTCCTAAACCTGGTAAGTAGCAACATGTCAACAATTATGCCTCATATGGTTACAAAGGTTGTAGGCCCTCTACCCACCAGTATCGTCACTCCTAAACCTGGTAAGTAGTGTCATTCTGCAATACTTTCGACCTTCATTAAGCTACCGTTTGTCATTAATTTTTGAGGGGCCCTTTTTCTGTATGCAACATATGGTTACAAAGGTTGTATGCCCTCTACCCACTAGTATCATCACTCCTAAGTAAGAAAGGTGGCAAAGATCAGGAATCGATACAATCAAGTACCACACCTGATAAGGAGCGCAGTGGCTCAGTGGTAGAGAACTTGACTCGAGACGGAGGGGCTGCGGGTTCCAGCCTCATCGCTGTCACTGTGTTGTGTCCTTGAGCAAGAATATTAATCCTAGCTTAGTACTACTGGTTCATCCCAGGAAGACCCGTCCCTTTACAAGTGAAAGATTGTTGATGGAATGTAAAGAATCAAATCAAACACTGGGCCGCGTAGCGCAGTCGGTAACGTGTCTGGCTACAGAGGCGTGTCTGACTGCAATTCCAGGGGTCGCGAGTTCGATCCCGGCCCGGTGGAATACTTTCATGGAGATTGATCATGAAATAATTTCTACGGTCATTCTCCTCCCTTCCACTGATTCATTCAAGAAGGGTTGTTGTCAGTTACAAGCGAAAGTATGTGCACGAATTACTGGTTATCTGCTTGTTCAAGCCTGCCCAGGAAAAAGTGTGGTTAGGCGAACTGATTGTTCCGCAATGACCATAGCTGTTTACTTGGGACGTAAAGCAACAAAAAAAACAAACAAACAAAAACAAAACAAATCAAACAAATCTGTCAACAATTACAGTAAAACCTGTGTAAAACAGCCACTCTCAAAAAGACATAAAATTGATTTTCAAGACCAATTATCGCTTAATGCAGTTCAAAAGTATTGCATTCTGCAAACATTTGACCTTCATTAGATTACCATTTGTCATTAATTTTTTAGTTGCTGTTTTACTGTATGCAGCATATGATTACAAAGGTTGAAGTCGCTCTACCAACTAGTATCGTCACTCCTAAACCTGGTTAGTAGCAACATGTCAACTATTATGCCACATATGGTTACAAAGGTTGTAGGCCCTCTACCCACTAGTATCGTCACTCCTAAACCTGGTAAGTAGCAACATTTTCACTATTATGCCACATATGGTAACAAAGGTGGTAGGCCCTCTACCCACAAGTATCGTCACTCCTAAACCTGGTAAGTAGCAACATGTCAACAATTATGCCACATATGGTTACAGAGGGTGAAGGCCCTCTACCCACTAGTAACATCACACCTAAACCTGGTTAGTAGCAACATGTCAACAATTATGCCACATATGGTTACAAAGGTCGTAGGCCCTCTACCCACTAGTATCGTCACTCCTAAACCTGGTTAGTAGCAACATGTCAACTATTATGCCACATATGGTTACAAAGGTCGTAGGCCCTCTACCCACTAGTATCATCACTCCTAAACCTGGTAAGTAGCAACATGTCAACTATTATGCCACATATGGTTACAAAGGTTGTAGGCCCTCTACCCACTAGTATCATCACTCCTAAACCTGGTAAGTAGCAACATGTCAACAATTATGCCACATATGGTTACAAAGGTGGTAGGCCCTCTACCCACTAGTATCATCACTCCTAAACCTGGTAAGTAGCAACATGTCAACAATTATGCCACATATGGTTAAAAAGGTTGTAGGCCCTCTACCCACTAGTATCATCATTCCTAAACCTGGTAAGTAGTAACATGTCAACTATTATGCCACATATGGTAACAAAGGTCGTAGGCCCTATACCCACTAGTATCGTCGTTCCTAAACCTGGTAAGTAGCAACATGTCAACTATTATGCCACATATGGTGACAAAGGTCGTAGGCCCTCTACCCACTAGTATCATCACTCCTAAACCTGGTAAGTAGCAACATGTCAACTATTATGCCACATATGGTTACAAAGGTTGTAGGCCCTCTACCCACTAGTATCATCACTCCTAAACCTGGTACGTAGTAACATGTCAACTATTATGCCACATATTGTTACAAAGGTCGTAGGCCCTCTACCCACTAGTATCGTCACTCCTAAACCTGGTAAGTAGCAACATGGCAACTATTAGGCCACATATGGGAACAAAGGTCGTAGGCGCTCTACCCACTAGTATCATCACTCCTAAACCTGGTAAGTAGCAACATGTCAACTATTATGCCACATATGGTTACAAAGGTTGTAGGCCCTCTACCCACTAGTATCATCACTCCTAAACCTGGTAAGTAGCAACATGTCAACAATTATGCCACATATGGTTACAAAGGTGGTAGGCCCTCTACCCACTAGTATCATACCCCTAAACCTGGTAAGTAGCAACATGTCAACAATTATGCCACATATGGTTACAAAGATTGTAGGCCCTCTACCCACTAGTATCATCACTCCTAAACTTGGTAAGTAGTAACATGTCAACTATTATGCCACATATGGTTACAAAGGTCGTAGGCCCTCTACCCACTAGTATCGACACTCCTAAACCTGGTAAGTAGCAACATGTCAACTATTATGCCACATATGGTTACAAAGGTCGTAGGCCCTCTACCCACTAGTATCGTCACTCCTAAACCTGGTAAGTAGCATAATGTCCACTATTATGTCACATATGGTTACAAAGGTCGTAGGCCTGCTACCCACTAGTATCGTCACTCCTAAACCTGGTAAGTAGCAACATGTCAACAATTATTCCGCATATGGTTACAAAGGTGGTAGGCCCTCTACCCACTAGTATCATCACTCCTAAACCTGATAAGTAGTAACATGTCGACAATTATGCCACATATGGTTACAAAGGTTGTAGGCCCTCTACCCACTAGTATCATCACTCCTAAACCTGGTTAGTAGCAACATGTCAACTATTATGCCACATATGGTTACAAAGGTCGTAGGCCCTCTACCCACTAGTATCGTCACTCCTAAACCTTGTAAGTAGCATCATCCTGGGAGCACCATGTCCCTTTTATACCACTAATGGTTTCAAAGGTTGTAGGCCCTCTACCAACTTGAATCTTCACTCCTAAACCTGGTAAGTAGCAACATGTCAACTATTATGCTGCATATGGTTACAATTGTCGTAGGCCCTCTACCCACTAGTATCGTCACTCCTAAACCTGGTAAGTAGCAGCATGTCGACAATTATGCCACATATGGTTACAAAGGTTGTAGGCCCTCTACCCACCAGTATCGTCACTCCTAAACCTGGTAAGTAGCAACATGTCAACTATTATTCCGCATATGGTTACAATTGTCGTAGGCCCTCTACCCACTAGTATCATCACTCCTAAACCTGGTAAGTAGCAACATGTCAACTATTATGCTGCATATGGTTACAATTGTCGTAGGCCCTCTACCCACTAGTATCGTCACTCCTAAACCTGGTAAGTAGCAGCATGTCGACAATTATGCCACATATGGTTACAAAGGTTGTAGGCCCTCTACCCACCAGTATCGTCACTCCTAAACCTGGTAAGTAGCAACATTGCAACAATTATTCCGCATATGGTTACAAAGGTTGTAGGCCCTCTACCCACTAGTATCATCACTCCTAAACCTGGTAAGTATTATTATGTCAACAATTATGTCACATATGGTTACAAAGGTTGTAGGCCCTCTACCAACTAGTATCGTCACTCCTAAACCTGGTAAGTAGCATAATGTCAATGATTATGCCACATATGGTTACAATTGTCGTAGGCCCTCTACCCACTAGTATCATCACTCCTAAACCTGGTAAGTAGCATAATGTCAATGATTATGCCACATATGGTTACAAAGGTTGTAGGCCCTCTACCAACTAGTATCGTCACTCCTAAACCTGGTAAGTAGCATAATGTCCACTATTATGCCACATATGGTTACAAAGGTTGTAGGCCTGCTACCCACTAGTATCGTCACTCCTAAACCTGGTAAGTAGCAACATGTCAACTATTATGCCACATATGGTTACAAAGGTTGTAGGCCCTCTACCCACTAGTATCATCACTCCTAAACCTGGTAAGTAGCAACATGTCAACTATTATGCCACATATGGTTACAAAGGTTGTAGGCCCTCTACCCACTAGTATCATCACTCCTAAACCTGGTAAGTAGCTTCTTGTCAACTATTATGCCACATATGGTTACAAAGGTTGTAGGCCCCCTACCCACTAGTATCGTCACCCCTAAATCTGGTAAGTAGCAACATTGCAACAATTATGTCACATATGGTTACAAAGGTTGTAGGCCCTCTACCCACTAGTATCGTCACTCCTAAACCTGGTAAGTAGCAACATGTCCACTATTATGCCACAAATGGTTACAAAGGTTGTAGGCCCTCTACCCACTAGTATCATCACTCCTAAACCTTGAAAGTAGCAACATGTCAACTATTATGCTGCATATGGTTACAATTGTCGTAGGCCCTCTACCCACTAGTATCATCACTCCTAAACCTGGTAAGTAGTAACATGTCAACTATTATGCCACATATGGTTACAAAGGTGGTAGGCCCTCTACCCACTAGTATCGTCACTCCTAAACCTGGTAAGTAGCAACATGTCAACTATTATGCTGCATATGGTTACAAAGGTTGTAGGCCTGCTACCCACTAGTATCGTCACCCCTAAATCTGGTAAGTAGCAACATTGCAACAATTATGTCACATATGGTTACAAAGGTTGTAGGCCCTCTACCCACTAGTATAGTCACTCCTAAACTTGGTAAGTAGCAACATGTCAACTATTATGCCACAAATGGTTACAAAGGTCGTAGGCCTGCTACCCACTAGTATCGTCACTCCTAAACCTGGAAAGTAGCATAATGTCAACTATTATGTCACATATGGTTACAAAGGTCGTAGGCCCGCTACCCACTAGTATCGTCACTCCTAAACCTGGTAAGTAGCTTCTTGTCAACTATTATGCCACATATGGTTACAAAGGTTGTAGGCCCTCTACCCACTAGTATCATCACTCCTAAACCTGGTAAGTAGCTTCTTGTCAACTATTATGCCACATATGGTTACAAAGGTCGTAGGCCCTCTACCTACTAGTATCGTCACTTTTAAACCTGGTAAGTAGCAACATGTCGACAATTATACCACATATGGTTACAAAGGTTGTAGGCCCTCTACCCACTAGTATCATCACTCCTAAATCTGGTAAGTTGCAACATTGCAACAATTATGTCACATATGGTTACAAAGGTTGTAGGCCCTCTACCCACTAGTATCGTCACTCCTAAACCTGGTAAATAGCAACATGTCCACTATTATGCCACATATGGTTACAAAGGTTGTAGGCCTGCTACCCACTAGTATCGTCACCCCTAAATCTGGTAAGTAGCAACATTGCAACAATTATGTCACATATGGTTACAAAGGTTGTAGGCCCTCTACCCACTAGTATCGTCACTCCTAAACTTGGTAAGTAGCAACATGTCAACTATTATGCCACAAATGGTTACAAAGGTCGTAGGCCTGCTACCCACTAGTATCGTCACTCCTAAACCTGGAAAGTAGCATTATGTCAACTATTATGTCACATATGGTTACAAAGGTCGTAGGCCCTCTACCCACTAGTATCGTCACTCCTAAACCTGGTAAGTAGCTTCTTGTCAACTATTATGCCACATATGGTTACAAAGGTTGTAGGCCTTCTACTAACTAGTATCGTCACTCCTAAACCTGGTAAGTAGCATAATGACAACTATTATGTCACATATGGTTACAAAGGTTATAGGCCCTCTACCCACTATTATCGTCACTCCTAAACCTGGTAAGTAGCAACATGTCAACTATTATGTCACATATGATTACAAAGGTTGTAGGCCCTCTACCCACTAGTATTGTCACTCCTAAACCTGGTAAGTAGCAACATGTCAACTATTATGCCACAAATGGTTACAAAGGTCGTAGGCCTTGTACCCACAAGTATCGTCACTCCTAAACCTGGTAAGTAGCATAATGTCAACTATTATGTCACATATGGTTACAAAGGTCGTAGGCCTGCTACCCACTAGTATCGTCACTCCTAAACCTGGTAAGTAGCAACATGTCAACAATTATGCCACATATGGTTACAAAGGTTGTAGGCCCTCTACCCACTAGTATCATCACTCCTAAACCTGGTAAGTAGCATTATGTCAACAATAATGCCACATATGGTTACAAAGGTCGTAGACCCTCTACCCACTTGTATATTCACTCCTAAACCCGGTAAGTAGTGTCATGTCAACAATAATGCCACATATGGTTACAAAGGTTGTAGGCCCTCTACCCACTAGTATTGTCACTCCTAAACCTGGTAAGTAGCTTTCATGATGATTGATATGCCGCCCCAAATTAAGCGCAAATTCACCCCACGTCCAAAAGTGTGGAAGCTCAGAGATACTCAAACGTGTAGCCGATTCCAGGAAGTCTTCAAGGCACATGTGCCCGCTGTGGAAACTGAAGCGGCTACTACTACTGAGGAAATCTGGGCGAAACTCAAGACAGGTTTGCTGAAGACAACAGAGGAGGTGTGCGGCACAACAAAGCCCCACCGATGGCGACGTGAAACTTGGTGGTGGAATAAGGAAGTAGATGATGCCATCACAGCCAAGCGCCAAGCTTTCAAAGCATGGAAGGCTGGCAAATGCACATGAGCATCATATAACACTGCCAAGCGCATCTCCAGACGTGTGGTGCACCATGCACGCCACGAAGCAGACAAGGTGGTCTATGAGGGCATTAACCACAAGTCGTCTGATATCTTCCGCCTCGCCAACCAGATGAGGAAAGAGAATGTTGATGTTGTAGGCGACAAGCCAGTGAAGAATGACACTGGGGAAATGTCAATGAGTGAGGAGGCAAAGCAGAATGCATGGGCTGATTATTATGAAAGGCTTCTCAACGTTGAATTTGATTGGGACCCTGATCACCTGTCCAATGAACCTCCGTTAGAAGGCCCACCTATCCCAATCACTATTGACATGGTGAAGAAGGCCATCTCAAAGATGAAGTCGGGCAAAGCTGCAGGTCCATCAGGCATAGTGGTGGAGATGATCAAGGCAGCAGGTGATACAGGTGCCACCATGATCCGAGATCTTGCTACTGCGATTATCCGTGATGGCAAGGTCCCAACTGACTGGGAGGAAAGTTTCATTGTCTGCCTTTACAAAGGCAAGGGTGATGCTTTGGATAGAGGCAACTATCGAGGCCTCAAGCTGACTGAGCAGGCCATGAAGATCCTAGAGAGGATTGTCGATGGTCTCATAGGACAGGTGGTGTCTATTGACGACTCCCAGTTTGGCTTTGTCCCAGGAAGAGGCACTACAGATGCAATCTTTGTGGTCCGGCAGCTGCAGGAAAAATACTTAGCAGTGAACAAGAGGCTTTATATGGCCTTTGTGGACCTAGAGAAAGCATTTGACCGTGTCCCTCGGAGGGTTATCTGGTGGGCCCTGAGAAAGCTAGGCGTTGAGGAATGGATTGTGCGGTTAGTCCAGGGAATGTACGCTAATGCACGAAGCCGTGTTCGTGTTGGCGAGGGTTTCAGCAAAGAGTTTGAGGTGAAGGTCGGGGTCCATCAGGGATCCGTACTCAGTCCCTTGCTCTTCATCATTGTGCTGGAGGCCTTGTCACGTGAGTTTCGGGCTAGTGTTCCCTGGGAGGACCTATATGCAGATGATCTTGTCATCATTGCTGACTCCCTAGAGGAATGTGTCAGGAGGCTCTTGATATGGAAAGAAGCCATGGAGAAGAAGGGATTGAGGGTGAATGCAGGAAAGACAAAAGTCATGATCTGTGGTACAGGCCTGGACCTCTTGCAGAGTTCAGGCTAATACCCATGCGCTGTCTGTCGTACAGGAGTAGGCAACAACAGCATCTACTGCAATGGCTGCAAACTTTGGGTGCATAAGAAATGCAGTGGGCTACAAAGACTGACACCAAATCCTGATTATAGGTGTGCACGGTGCATGGGAAATGCTCGCCCTATTGACGGCAGACCACAGAGTGAAGTCCAGGTTGGACCTGATAAGCTTGAGGTGGTAGCTTCCTTCTGCTACCTAGGTGACATGCTTTCTGCTGGTGGAGGCTGTGAAATGGCAGTCACTACTCGTGTGAAAACGGCCTGGAAGAAGTTCAGGGAGCTACTACCAGTTCTCACATCCCGCCACCTCTCTTACAAGACCCGTGGCCATGTGTACAGCTCTTGTGTGCGGAGCGCCATGCTCCATGCCAGTGAAACTTGGCCACTTACCAAGACGAACCTGCAGCGCTTGCAACGCAATGACAGGGCCATGATCAGACAGATCTGCAGTATCAAGCCAGAGGATGTGGCCAGGGTAAGGTCAAGCGAGCTACTGGCAAAGCTTCAGCTTGAGGACCTCGACCTCATTTTGAGAGAGAGAAGGCTTCGCTGGTTTGGGCATGTGGCGCGTTCGAGTGGTGCAATCAGAACAGCATATGATATGCAGATTGACGGCAAGCGGGGGGCAGGGAGGCCCAAGCAAACCTGGAAGAAACTGACAGAGAAAGACTGCCGTGAGTGGAAGCTCACCACAGTTGACCCTCAAGAAAGGAGCACCTGGAGATCAGGTGTGAGATCTGCTATGCGTGCAGCTAGCCAGTTACCTGGAAAGGAGCCCACTGATGTGGATGATGCCCCTGCACCTGCACGTTAATCAAAAATCCGATTATATGATATGAAACCCGGTAAGTAGTGTCATGTCAACTATTATGCCACATATGGTTACAAAGGTTGTAGGCCCTCTACCCACTAGTATCGTCACCACTAAACCTGGTAAGTAGCAACATGGCAACTATTATGCCACATATGGTTACAAAGGTTGTAGGCCCTCTACCCACTAGTATCGTCACCACTAAACCTGGTAAGTAGCAACATGGCAACTATTATGCCACATATGGTTACAAAGGTCGTAGGCCCTCTACCCACTAGTATTGTCACTCCTAAACCTAGTAAGTAGCAACATGTCAACAATTATTCCGCATATGGTTACAAAGGTTGTAGGCCCTCTACCAACTAGTATCGTCACTCCTAAACCTGGTAAGTAGCAACATGTCAACTATTATGCCACATATGGTTACAAAGGTCGTAGGCCCTCTACCCACTAGTATCATCACTTCTAAACCTGGTAAATAGCAACATGTCAACTATTATGCCACATATGGTTACAAAGGTTGATGGCCCTCTACCCACTAGTATCGTCACTCCTAAACCTGGTAAGTAGCATTATGTCAACTATTATGCCACATATGGTTACAAAGGTTGTAGGCCCTCAACTCACTAGTATCGTCACTCCTAAACCTGGTAAGTAGCATTATGTCAACTATTATGCCACACATGGTAACAAAGGTTGTAGGCCCTCTACCCACTAGTATCGTCACTCCTAAACCTGGTAAGTAGCAACATGTCAACAATTATGCCACATATGGTTACAAAGGTTGTAGGCCCTCTACCTACTAGTATCATCACTCCTAAACCTGGTAAGTAGCAACATGTCAACTATTATGCCACATATGGTTACAAAGGTTGTGGGCCCTCTACCTACTAGTATTGTCACTCCTAAATCAGTAAGTAGCTTCTCGTCAACTATTATGCCACATATTGTTACAAAGGTCATAGGCCCTCTACCCACTAGTATCGTCACTCCTAAACCTGGTTAGTAGCAACATGTCAACTATTATGCCACATATGGTTACAAAGGTTGTAGGCCCTCTACTCACTAGTATCGTCACCCCTAAATCTGGTAAGTAGCAACATGTCAACAATTATTTCGCATATGGTTACAAAGGTTGTAGGCCCTCTACTCACTAGTATCGTCACTCCTAAACCTGGTAAGTAGCAACATGTCAACTATTATGCCACATATGGTTACAAAGGTTGTAGGCCCTCTACCCACTAGTATCGTCACTCCTAAACCTGGTAAGTAACTTCTTGTCAACCATCACAGTAAAACCTGTGTAAAACAGCCACTCTCAAAAAGATCAAAAGTTGGTTTTCAAGACCAATTATGGCTTAATGCAGGTCAAAAGTATTGCAGAATGCTCCTAGGGGAGCATTCTGCAATGCTTTCGACCTTCATTAAGCTACCATTTGTCATTAATTTTTGAGTGGCCATTTTACTGTATGCCACATATGGTTACAAAGGTTGTAATATCTATACCCACTAGTATCGTCACTCCTAAGTAAGAAAGGGGGCAAAGATCCGGAATTGATGCAGTCAAGTACCACACCTGACCCAGGATACCACATGGGAAAGTGACAAAAACACAATTTTAACACACCTTGCCAATAGAGTCAATGCTAAAGAAGTGTGTTATATCAAACAATAATTCACATTTCTGAAAGCGTGAGGAAAGTGTGTGCTTGCTGACGTCATTTGCTTGCTGCTGGAAAATGAAGTCATTCATGGCGGTAGATGGTGTAATGTTGTTTTTACGCTTGAAAGACGTTTCAAATACACGTAAACAAATGTGGCGTAGTCTAAGTATTGGCGAAAGTTTTTCAGTGCAATGGCGGAAAGTTAGAAAAAACTGAAGACTTCAAATGTGTTTTCGTTGTTTATTGTGTGTTAGAATCAAAATAGATCAGCTCTAGTGCGTGAATTGTTGAGTAATAATTCACTGTTCGTCGGTCAGTTGTACTAAGATAAATCACTCGCGCTGCACGCTTGTGATTTGATTTTCTTTACAACTGACCTCCAAACAGTGAATTATTACACAACAATTCACTGCTAGAGCTGATCTATTTCTTAATTAAACATCACAAACCTGGTAAGTAATGTCATGTCAACTATAATGCCACATATTGTTACAAAGGTCATACGACCAGTACCGACTAGTAAATAGTTATCATCTCAAAATGAAACACAATTTTTGCAAAAAAGCTCCTGAATGCAAAGCTTTAATATTGAGGTGCCCTTGTAGGATGCCTTATTATTCCATCACCAGTTTATCATTAATAGGTCGAACACTGTTAATGAATTTTAAAGAAATGAAGACTATAATATAAGGTGAACATACAAATGTATGTATATGTTGTCTTCACATTGATATTCCTAAATATAATAATCTTACCTTAAGGTATGTGAACATCATGTTTGATCTGGATCTAAACTGTTTGAGGCTCTTAAGGTATTCCTTGTTAAAAGAACTAAAAAAAAATGAAAAAAAAATCAGTAGAGGACTAAATATTTTGAAAAATTTCACATTCAATTTGATTTGATTTATCCGATTATGATGATATGATGATGATGTTCCTTTTGTGATGATACATTAAGATTAAAATTAGAAAGCTTCTGTTAATGTGAGTAGAATGAATTATATGTTTAAACAACAGAAGAATCTTGGCCAATCTGGAATTAACCCTTTAATCCAACACCTTTTGATGTCTTTGAAATATCATGTATTTGAATAAATTATGAAAAATGGAGCATTTGCTTTGAATGCTCCATTTTCCATAATATTTTCAAAATTCAAAACTTTACTTAATTTTTTTCATGAATTCTTCTATGTTGTCTACAAAAAGAAAATGATGGTATGATCTAAAAATAGCCTATGTAGTAAAGCATTAAAGTATATTTTATCCACCATCTTATGTCTGTAATCTATAATTTTAACTAATAACTTTATTTACAGATGCAAAGGAAGAAGACCCATTTCAGCTAGCGAATGATCTCAGTGACATGTTACACGATGTCAGCGTTCTCGCTAGAATAAGTCATCTAGCGTCCACACTGAAATGCTCATATCTGGTAATGCTTTACAACAATTTCAGAGCTTTTCCAATGAATATGTCTGTTTGAACAATGCTACTTTTTATGCCAACCAAGTTGAAGGGGCATATTGCTTTGGGCTTGTCCTTCCCTCTGTCCGTTTGTGCATCCATTGCAAAGATTAAGTTACAGTTTTGAAATTTCATAAATAGATTTGTCAACAAAAAATAGTTGACCCGTATTTTTTTTAGACCGAATTATCACCCGTTGTGGAGTTATGCCCCTTTTAAAGTGTCATAATAAAATTTTGTAATCAAGATATCTCAAATTATGCCACCAACTTTGAAAAAGTTTAAGGGGCATATTGCTTTGGGCTTGTCTGTGCGTCCTTCCGTCTGTCAGTTTGTGGGTCCGTTAAAAAATTAAGTTACAGTTTTGAAATTTCATAGATAGATTTGTCATCATTTTTTTAGTCTGAATGAAAGGATCATAATGAATTTTGTAATCAAGATATTTCAAAAAGTATTTTTTTTAGTTATTGCCCTTCGAAAATGGGGATATAGAAAACTTGATTACTCAAAAACTATTACACTTGGGAGCTTCACACTTTGGCAGCTGATGGAGAATAAGGAGTAGATTACCTGGTGAAAATTTAAGAAAAAGTTATTCTATTTTTTCAAGTTATTGTCCTTTGCATTTTTTCGAGTTATTGCCCTTTGCAAATTTGGACATAGAAAACTTGTAATAAAGATAATTTTATCTTGAAAACCATTAGAGCTAGTAGCCGCAGATTTGGTCAGCTAATTGAAGATGGTTAGTAGATTACCTGGTGAGATCATCCTTATGGACAAGCATATGGTTGGGGGCACAGTGTTTCATAAACACAATTTCTAGTTACCTTATCTTAATGTTTTGATAAAAAAAGGCGATATGCCCCCTCCCCTAGACTTAAAAAAGGAAAAAAGTCGTTTAAACCTTATTCCTTTAGATCTTGAGTCTAGTCACCACTTCGTTTCTGCTCTCTGTCTTGAGCTATAGATTTTCTTCAAACTTTATAATAGTTGATATTAAGGAGGAGTGGTTTGGGATTGTCAATGGGTAAACTTTCTTCGTGTAGAAAGTTCATTCTCGCTCATTTTTTGGCTGATTGTATATGAGTTGATATTTAGGTGGAGTGGTTTGGAATTGTGGCTAGATAAATTTCATCAAATTAGCACAGAGTTATTGCCCTTGATTTATGTTAGAATTGGTTTCCATGCTCTATCTTGGGCATTTTTTGTCTTATTGACTTTGAGTGGTTTGGGATTGTAAATGGGTAAATTTTTGTCAAATAAACGCAGAGCTGTTGCCCTTGATTTATGGTGAAAATTGGTTTTGGTGCTTGATCTTGGGCATCATTCGATGAATTTTCTTCAAACTCTGCATGTGAGTTGATATTATGAAGGAGTGATATTGGATTGCATATCATTTAATTTTCAAGAAGATATAGAGTTATGGCCCTTAATTTGAAAATATGCTGAAATTTGTATAAAAGATCTAATTCCAGACAATTGCATTTAAGTTTTCATCTGAGTTATGGCCCTAGATTTATGTATTGTTTTTGTATCGAAAATATTTCTTAGTGGGGTATGATGCATGGCTGCAGCGCTTTTATTTCTCTTAGCCTGATCCTCTCTTATTTAGAGCTCTGGTTTGTGTATGTTGCAGGAATTTTCCGAAGATATGGTTGAAAAGTTGATTGTTGACCTTCAAGCCCAGATACACAACAAAGATTATCAGTTGCAGCTCATTAACTCAAGTTCCATAATCCTTAGAGACAAAGTCAGGTAAAAATCTTTCAAGGTCATCCTAATCATTGTTGACCTTCAAGCCCAGATACACAACAAAGATTATCAGTTGCAGCTCATTAACTCAAGTTCCATCATTCTTAGAGACAAAGTCAGGTATAATATTTAAATATACAGACTGAGTGCTGTCCCTTTATAACACACCTCGTTTTAACATGGATTTTGATATAACGCTGTCATGTTGTGGCTTTATTTGATGCTTAACATCCAAGTCAACAGCTATGGTCATGTCGGGAAGTTCAGTTCACTTAACCACACTTTTTCCTGGGCAAGCTTGACTAAGCGGTTAACCAGTACTTCGTGCACACACTTTGGCTTGTAACTGACAACAACCCTTTTTGAATCAGCGGAAGGGAGGAGAATGGCCGTAGTAATTATTTCATGAAGAATGGGTCCCGGCTGGGATTGAACTCACGACCCTGGATCTGCAGTCAGACATGTATCTGCAGTCAGACACGTTACCAACTGCACTACGTGGCCCGACGTAATGTTGTGGCTCCCAAATTTTCTATACTTAGAATTTTGGTTTAATCAGTGTTTATTTCGTAGATTTGTTACATACATTTCAAATAGCATAGTATCAAAGTATCAGGATTGGAGAACAAGCTTATAGTCTATAAGTATCCTCCCCTGAATCCTGTCCATAGAATTTTTACAAAAAAGTATAGGAAAATAACCATTTAATGGTCATTTTCCTATTATTCCTTTGTAAAATTGTCCCTTTATAATACAATTCACTTATAAAATGGTCAATTCCTATGGACCACAAACGTAGCATTACAAGGGTCTTCATGAAGGGTATGCTGTGTTAAATTTTGTTATGGCACTAGAGAAATGTTCATGTTAAGTGGATGGCACAACTTCACTTGACCGGGCCGCGTAGCGCAGTCGGTAACGCGTCTGGCTACAGATGCATGTTTGACTGCAGATCCAGGGACTGCAAGTTCGATCCCGGCCCAGTCCCATACTTTCGTAGAGATTGATCATGAAATAATTTATACGGTCATTCTCCTCCCTTCCATTGATTCATTCAAGAAGGGTGGTTGTCAGTTACAAGCGAAAGTATGTTCACGAATTACTGGTTATCCGCTTGTTCAAGCCTGCCCAGGAAAAAGTGAGGTTAGATGAACTGACCGTCGTGCCATGACCATAGCTGTTGACTTGGAACGTAAACCAACAAAACAAACAAACAAACAAAACAACTTCACATGAGGCCAAAACAAATGTTAAACTCCAAAATCGTGTGGTTGAATGTTAATATTACATGCTCTTATGATATTTTTATTCTTTATAATGTCTCACGCCACAAATTCAATTGTACAGCAATAATACAGTTCAAGGGGGAAAGCCATGTTTGAAAGTTTTCAGGATTATTCCTGAATTCAGGATTTTGAGGCTGACTTTCCACGAAAAGTCAGCCTCAAAATGCTGAATTAGGGAGATTATAATACCTATTCTGATTAATTTTCAGTCTGTCTAAAGACAATTGACCATTTAAACTTGAAACTGTGATTATTTAGTGGGCATACTGCAAGTTTTAAGGTTGGGTTTTTGAAAGTTCAGGATTTTGAAGATTTTGAACTTTCACCCATGGAACACCCACATGATGGTGAACAGCAAAAGGTTGACTTGCAGCAGCTGAGAGTTTTTGTGAAGAGAAAAAGCTATTCCTCTGATATCAGGTGGCCTAGTTCCACTAAATTTTAAAAGGAGTGATCATTGCCTTGCCTAGTTGTGCATATATTATCAACATGTTCTGGTTCATTGAATTTCTGAAGAGTTAGTGCCCTTGATTTATAATTTTTTCCTGTTTAAAAGTATATATATATATATATATATATATATATATATATATATATATATATATATATATACAGAGGGATATAGTGAATCAACTGAGCCGATAGATGCTGTAAATTTTTTGCCTCTAGCGAGATTCGAACCTACGACCTCGACAACACCGCCTAGCACTACACCAGACATTGACGCTACCAACTGCGCCACTGAGACATCCCCAAAAAAAAGGATGTTCAGGAAGCGCTGATATTGACAACGCCTGATGCAGTACATGTCGTATATTGGTTCCTTTTCAATGCATGGCATCTATTTCGTTCGCAAGTGAAAGCCTGATGGATCCAAGGATACAAGTGAAATTAGATAAATATCAGAAGTGCGGAAATACAATTTCACAAACATCATTGCTTTCGAGCTACACAGGATCAGAAACTGATGCAGATTCAGGCAGTATATAAATACAGAGGGATATAGTGAATCAACTGAGCCGATAGATGCTGTAAATTTTTTGCCTCTAGCGAGATTCGAACCTACGACCTCGACAACACCGCCTAGCACTACACCAGACATTGACGCTACCAACTGCGCCACTGAGACATCCCCAAAAAAAAGGATGTTCAGGAAGCGCTGATATTGACAACGCCTGATGCAGTACATGTCGTATATTGGTTCCTTTTCAATGCATGGCATCTATTTCGTTCGCAAGTGAAAGCCTGATGGATCCAAGGATACAAGTGAAATTAGATAAATATCAGAAGTGCGGAAATACAATTTCACAAACATCATTGCTTTCGAGCTACACAGGATCAGAAACTGATGCAGATTCAGGCAGTATATAAATACAGAGGGATATAGTGAATCAACTGAGCCGATAGATGCTGTAAATTTTTTGCCTCTAGCGAGATTCGAACCTACGACCTCGACAACACCGCCTAGCACTACACCAGACATTGACGCTACCAACTGCGCCACTGAGACATCCCCAAAAAAAAGGATGTTCAGGAAGCGCTGATATTGACAACGCCTGATGCAGTACATGTCGTATATTGGTTCCTTTTCAATGCATGGCATCTATTTCGTTCGCAAGTGAAAGCCTGATGGATCCAAGGATACAAGTGAAATTAGATAAATATCAGAAGTGCGGAAATACAATTTCACAAACATCATTGCTTTCGAGCTACACAGGATCAGAAACTGATGCAGATTCAGGCAGTATATAAATACAGAGGGATATAGTGAATCAACTGAGCCGATAGATGCTGTAAATTTTTTGCCTCTAGCGAGATTCGAACCTACGACCTCGACAACACCGCCTAGCACTACACCAGACATTGACGCTACCAACTGCGCCACTGAGACATCCCCAAAAAAAAGGATGTTCAGGAAGCGCTGATATTGACAACGCCTGATGCAGTACATGTCGTATATTGGTTCCTTTTCAATGCATGGCATCTATTTCGTTCGCAAGTGAAAGCCTGATGGATCCAAGGATACAAGTGAAATTAGATAAATATCAGAAGTGCGGAAATACAATTTCACAAACATCATTGCTTTCGAGCTACACAGGATCAGAAACTGATGCAGATTCAGGCAGTATATAAATACAGAGGGATATAGTGAATCAACTGAGCCGATAGATGCTGTAAATTTTTTGCCTCTAGCGAGATTCGAACCTACGACCTCGACAACACCGCCTAGCACTACACCAGACATTGACGCTACCAACTGCGCCACTGAGACATCCCCAAAAAAAAGGATGTTCAGGAAGCGCTGATATTGACAACGCCTGATGCAGTACATGTCGTATATTGGTTCCTTTTCAATGCATGGCATCTATTTCGTTCGCAAGTGAAAGCCTGATGGATCCAAGGATACAAGTGAAATTAGATAAATATCAGAAGTGCGGAAATACAATTTCACAAACATCATTGCTTTCGAGCTACACAGGATCAGAAACTGATGCAGATTCAGGCAGTATATAAATACAGAGGGATATAGTGAATCAACTGAGCCAATAGATGCTGTAAATTTTTTGCCTCTAGCGAGATTCGAACCTACGACCTCGACAACACCGCCTAGCACTACACCAGACATTGACGCTACCAACTGCGCCACTGAGACATCCCCAAAAAAAAGGATGTTCAGGAAGCGCTGATATTGACAACGCCTGATGCAGTACATGTCGTATATTGGTTCCTTTTCAATGCATGGCATCTATTTCGTTCGCAAGTGAAAGCCTGATGGATCCAAGGATACAAGTGAAATTAGATAAATATCAGAAGTGCGGAAATACAATTTCACAAACATCATTGCTTTCGAGCTACACAGGATCAGAAACTGATGCAGATTCAGGCAGTATATAAATACAGAGGGATATAGTGAATCAACTGAGCCGATAGATGCTGTAAATTTTTTGCCTCTAGCGAGATTCGAACCTACGACCTCGACAACACCGCCTAGCACTACACCAGACATTGACGCTACCAACTGCGCCACTGAGACATCCCCAAAAAAAAGGATGTTCAGGAAGCGCTGATATTGACAACGCCTGATGCAGTACATGTCGTATATTGGTTCCTTTTCAATGCATGGCATCTATTTCGTTCGCAAGTGAAAGCCTGATGGATCCAAGGATACAAGTGAAATTAGATAAATATCAGAAGTGCGGAAATACAATTTCACAAACATCATTGCTTTCGAGCTACACAGGATCAGAAACTGATGCAGATTCAGGCAGTATATAAATACAGAGGGATATAGTGAATCAACTGAGCCGATAGATGCTGTAAATTTTTTGCCTCTAGCGAGATTCGAACCTACGACCTCGACAACACCGCCTAGCACTACACCAGACATTGACGCTACCAACTGCGCCACTGAGACATCCCCAAAAAAAAGGATGTTCAGGAAGCGCTGATATTGACAACGCCTGATGCAGTACATGTCGTATATTGGTTCCTTTTCAATGCATGGCATCTATTTCGTTCGCAAGTGAAAGCCTGATGGATCCAAGGATACAAGTGAAATTAGATAAATATCAGAAGTGCGGAAATACAATTTCACAAACATCATTGCTTTCGAGCTACACAGGATCAGAAACTGATGCAGATTCAGGCAGTATATAAATACAGAGGGATATAGTGAATCAACTGAGCCGATAGATGCTGTAAATTTTTTGCCTCTAGCGAGATTCGAACCTACGACCTCGACAACACCGCCTAGCACTACACCAGACATTGACGCTACCAACTGCGCCACTGAGACATCCCCAAAAAAAAGGATGTTCAGGAAGCGCTGATATTGACAACGCCTGATGCAGTACATGTCGTATATTGGTTCCTTTTCAATGCATGGCATCTATTTCGTTCGCAAGTGAAAGCCTGATGGATCCAAGGATACAAGTGAAATTAGATAAATATCAGAAGTGCGGAAATACAATTTCACAAACATCATTGCTTTCGAGCTACACAGGATCAGAAACTGATGCAGATTCAGGCAGTATATAAATACAGAGGGATATAGTGAATCAACTGAGCCGATAGATGCTGTAAATTTTTTGCCTCTAGCGAGATTCGAACCTACGACCTCGACAACACCGCCTAGCACTACACCAGACATTGACGCTACCAACTGCGCCACTGAGACATCCCCAAAAAAAAGGATGTTCAGGAAGCGCTGATATTGACAACGCCTGATGCAGTACATGTCGTATATTGGTTCCTTTTCAATGCATGGCATCTATTTCGTTCGCAAGTGAAAGCCTGATGGATCCAAGGATACAAGTGAAATTAGATAAATATCAGAAGTGCGGAAATACAATTTCACAAACATCATTGCTTTCGAGCTACACAGGATCAGAAACTGATGCAGATTCAGGCAGTATATAAATACAGAGGGATATAGTGAATCAACTGAGCCGATAGATGCTGTAAATTTTTTGCCTCTAGCGAGATTCGAACCTACGACCTCGACAACACCGCCTAGCACTACACCAGACATTGACGCTACCAACTGCGCCACTGAGACATCCCCAAAAAAAAGGATGTTCAGGAAGCGCTGATATTGACAACGCCTGATGCAGTACATGTCGTATATTGGTTCCTTTTCAATGCATGGCATCTATTTCGTTCGCAAGTGAAAGCCTGATGGATCCAAGGATACAAGTGAAATTAGATAAATATCAGAAGTGCGGAAATACAATTTCACAAACATCATTGCTTTCGAGCTACACAGGATCAGAAACTGATGCAGATTCAGGCAGTATATAAATACAGAGGGATATAGTGAATCAACTGAGCCGATAGATGCTGTAAATTTTTTGCCTCTAGCGAGATTTGAACCTACGACCTCGACAACACCGCCTAGCACTACACCAGACATTGACGCTACCAACTGCGCCACTGAGACATCCCCAAAAAAAAGGATGTTCAGGAAGCGCTGATATTGACAACGCCTGATGCAGTACATGTCGTATATTGGTTCCTTTTCAATGCATGGCATCTATTTCGTTCGCAAGTGAAAGCCTGATGGATCCAAGGATACAAGTGAAATTAGATAAATATCAGAAGTGCGGAAATACAATTTCACAAACATCATTGCTTTCGAGCTACACAGGATCAGAAACTGATGCAGATTCAGGCAGTATATAAATACAGAGGGATATAGTGAATCAACTGAGCCGATAGATGCTGTAAATTTTTTGCCTCTAGCGAGATTCGAACCTACGACCTCGACAACACCGCCTAGCACTACACCAGACATTGACGCTACCAACTGCGCCACTGAGACATCCCCAAAAAAAAGGATGTTCAGGAAGCGCTGATATTGACAACGCCTGATGCAGTACATGTCGTATATTGGTTCCTTTTCAATGCATGGCATCTATTTCGTTCGCAAGTGAAAGCCTGATGGATCCAAGGATACAAGTGAAATTAGATAAATATCAGAAGTGCGGAAATACAATTTCACAAACATCATTGCTTTCGAGCTACACAGGATCAGAAACTGATGCAGATTCAGGCAGTATATAAATACAGAGGGATATAGTGAATCAACTGAGCCGATAGATGCTGTAAATTTTTTGCCTCTAGCGAGATTCGAACCTACGACCTCGACAACACCGCCTAGCACTACACCAGACATTGACGCTACCAACTGCGCCACTGAGACATCCCCAAAAAAAAAGGATGTTCAGGAAGCGCTGATATTGACAACGCCTGATGCAGTACATGTCGTATATTGGTTCCTTTTCAATGCATGGCATCTATTTCGTTCGCAAGTGAAAGCCTGATGGATCCAAGGATACAAGTGAAATTAGATAAATATCAGAAGTGGGGAAATACAATTTCACAAACATCATTGCTTTCGAGCTACACAGGATCAGAAACTGATGCAGATTCAGGCAGTATATAAATACAGAGGGATATAGTGAATCAACTGAGCCGATAGATGCTGTAAATTTTTTGCCTCTAGCGAGATTCGAACCTACGACCTCGACAACACCGCCTAGCACTACACCAGACATTGACGCTACCAACTGCGCCACTGAGACATCCCCAAAAAAAAGGATGTTCAGGAAGCGCTGATATTGACAACGCCTGATGCAGTACATGTCGTATATTGGTTCCTTTTCAATGCATGGCATCTATTTCGTTCGCAATATATATATATATATATTGAACACCCACCACAATATGACATCTCTTTGAGTAAGAATTATTATGAAGACAGCATTTTACCTGTCATCACCAACCATACGTTACGAAAAGCTTATAATTTCTAAAGTCTGAGACTTAAGGTTTTTTTTATGGCTAAAAATAACCTAGATTTATTCATCTGCTCAGGGAGCGCAGTGGCTCAGTGGTAGAGTGCTTGACTCGATACGGAGGGGCCGCGGGTTCGAGCCTCACCGGCATCACTGCGTTGTGTCCTTGAGCAAGAACATTAATCCTAGCTTAGTACTGGTTCAACTCAGGAAGTCTCGTCCCTTTATAACTGAAAGATTGTTGATGGGACGTGAAGAATCAAATCAAACAAACAAACAAATCCACTAAATGTTAAAGGAGTGATCATTGCCTGGCCTAGTTGTGCATATTATCAACATATTCTGCTTCATTGAATTTCCGCAGAGTTATGGCCCTTTATATATATTTTTTTGCCTGTTTAAAAGTATATTATATAAATATTACATTCCCTGAGAGGGTGATAGTCGAAAATATCATCCCAAGGAATGTGATTATCAACCGAGGCGCAGCCGAGGTTGATAATCATATTTCGAGGGATGATATTTGCGACTATCACCCTCTCAGGGAATGTAATATTTATTTTATTATACCGAACACAACATTAGATTCTTTCTTTTTACCGTTTGTTTTCTCTTAGACTTACCCTGATGAGGGGAGTTCCAAAGGGAATGCATGAATGAAAGAAGATATATTTTTCACAAAACTGGTTCTGTTTTTAACTGTTTGATCACTGACGGTCGGTTAAATAAATTACGTCATAAAAACTGATGACGTCAAACTTCAAACCAAGCAGCGTCATTTATATGGAGAAACTCGACAGTATGCGATTTTGATGCAAACTAGAAAATTTCGCCAAATCCGCTCAAATTTGGTCTCAACATGTTCGGCTCGTTCTAACTAAGAAAACGAGTACCCACACTTTATGTTTCTGACCATGAACAACGAAGTTATTGGGAGTTGAATGTGGCCAAATCATGCCTCATGTCCGCCATTGCTGTTGAACGTCTCCTGGCGTGAATGAACTGTAGGCGCATCGGCGTTGCGCATCAGACGAACGACTGATATTTTATAATATCACCCGCTGCTATGGCAAACGAGTGACAGTATTCGCCGTCGCTATAGCAGCGGGTGATATTATAAAATATCAGTCGTTCGTCTATGGAAGTTTTGTATGGGGAATTCACGTGAGGTATAATAAAAATATATATATAGATGGGCCATGAACACCTACCACATTATGACATCATATAGGAGCCGCCATGGTGTAGTGAATAAACCACTTGCCTTGTAAACCAGGGGTCCCAGGTTCAATTCCCGGCTTCACCAGTCTGTCGGATGAGACTTTAAGCCGTGTCCCACTCTCCATATGACCTTAGCTGTTGGTGGGACATTAAATACAAACACAACAACATTATGACATCTCTTTGAGTACAGAATAATTATAAAGAGAGCCTTATTTTACCTGTCATCACCAACCATAAGATATGAAAAGCTTATAATTTCTAAAGTATTGGAAAGTAGTGGGAGACTTAAGGGTTTTTTTATGGCTAAAAATAACCTCTACATTTTTTCATCTGCTAAGAAAATTTTCTCTCTGTCTTTCTTCCTCCTATATAGACTACAAAACAGGTAAGTTGACAGACCTCCAGATAAGAGTGCGTATTGGAAAATTATTTTCTTTATTTCTCGTCCAAAACATATGTTGTGGGTACTCAAAAGAACTGTCTCGATGAGACGGTTCTTTTGAGCACCCAAAACACATGTTTAAATTAATGGGTAAGAAAATAATTAAAATTTTACGCAAATATAATTTCCTTATCTGGACCTATGAGTTGAAATGTGCATGTGTATCACATGTTTGATGAGCAGTAAGGATGCTTTTGTGAAATCCTGCCTGAATATTGTATATTTTTTGTTTGTTTATTGCATGAAATTGAAGTGTAAAAGCTGAATACTGGATTAAGATTAAACCAGTGGGCATAAATATTACAACCACGCAGCTAGGAATTTAACAACATACTCCTATGAAACATCTCAAGATAAGCTGTCAGAAGCATAAAATAGACAGTCTATTATTGTCATCCAGGTGTATGACGAATGACATGAAAAGTTGTTCCCTTCTACATGCTCATTTCTTTGAATCAATGAAAGTGGTTGAGAATTTGATTAAAAAAAGCTTATGGTGAAAAACTCATTTATTGAAAAGACATATGTTGTAAGTACACATTGGCATTGCCTCATAGAGGCAATTCCAATGTGGTCTACAACATATGTTACTGCAAATAAGAAAGAATACTATTTGGAAATTTACATTTTCCAAGTATGATGTCCATTGTCTTTACCTCTTTTAAACATCCAAAACTGCCAATCAGTATTAAAATTCCTGTCACTCTACTGCAAATTGTTTATATTTGCATGACAGCTATATCTCCAAATTTGAGTTAATGAACTACCTATTTGCTAACCTGCTAGTTGCGTGGTTGTAAACTAAAAGAAGTTGGAAAATTTTAAAATACACTTGCTAATGTTAAGTGACATCTGATTGGATAATGTTAAAAATTTGAGACAGTTGATGTCTCAACACACTGTCAGAAGTCTAAATGTCATTATATACATTTTTGAAGCAATCCTTTAATTGACCTTTAGATTTTTGCAACCGTTCATAGCCTCATGAATTACACAAATTTGATTGACAGCTGCCAAGCTAAACTTGCCCATGCAACACGCTTCAAACATGGAACTCATTCGCCAGAAGTAATACTGGTGTTGTGATTGACAGCGGGCCACACCTGAGTCGCACATGCAAAGCAAGCCTCTTGTTTGCTCCTTTGGTTGTCTGTGTTCACACTGGCTGTTTCGCTTTTCCGTTTTACACTCAAACAAAACCGTTAAAAGGATTACATATTAAATACAAAACTTTTTTTTCCCTAAATTAAAAACATTTTTTTATATTTTAGGTATTTATAATAAAATGTAAATATAAGCAGTTCATGGAGTCGTGAATACTTCGGCTCTCTTGCAAAATTAACGTGAAGCCCGAATTACTTTGCAAGAGACCAGAAGTATTCATGATTCCATGAAATTTCCGAAAATTGAATTCCTTTCTTAAATATTTATGTAATGGCTCTTTTCATTGTTTAACCCGCTACCTCATAGAGACGCCTTTTACCGCTTTTGCAAACAGGGCAGACCCACATCAAGCAGCTCTTCAAAGAGCTGCCTGATCAGGGTCTACTTTGTTTGCTTTTGGAAATATGCTATATCTAATCCTACACTAGTGGGCCTGACAAGTAATTTCTTTGTTCTATGTACCAACAAGAATGTCTATTTATATACAGTAAAACCTTGTTTTATTGCCCCCCTTGTTAGTGGCTTAACTCGCTTACCGCCGTTATTTCCCCATATCCCAATTTCCACCATGCCAAATTCCCTTGTTAAAGCTCCTACCTGGCTTACCGCCATCCGCCACTCATTTCAATACACAAACGTACTTTTGTATGCACAAAATCCTGCGTGATCACCGCCACGTGACCAAGTGTCAGTATTGTTTAGATGATCAAAGGTGTGTCACAGACTAATCACGCAAGAAATCAACTATTGTTAAATGCAGTGCATCAGTGTGATAATTACAGTGAAAAATGCACCATTGATGAATTACAACCTAGCAACTAGCAGGTTAGCAAAGAGGTAGTTCATGAACTAGAATTTGGAGATATTGCTGTCATGCAAATATAAACAATTTGCAGTAGAGTGAATTCACCAGTAGAGCATACATGTACTACTATGTCAACATTTAGCTGACTGAATTGCAAACCTCGCTCTTTCGCCAAACTTGTTAAACCGCAGAAATTCACGCATCCCTAGGGAGCGCAGTGGCTCAGTGCTAGAGTGCTTGACTTGAGACCGAGGGGTCATGGGTTCAAGCCTCACCGTAGTCACTGTGTTGTGGTCCTTGAGCAAGACACATTTAACCTAGCTTAGTACTGGTTCAACCCAGGAAGACCCATCCCTGTTTAACTGAAAGATTGTTGATGGGACATAAAGAATCAAATCAAACAAACAAACAAAATTCACGCATCCCAACGGTGGTAATATAACGAGGTTTTACTGTTACAGTAATTATTCATAGTGGGTGGAGCCTAGCATGAACATTCATGAAGGAAAGGGTTAACATCAGTTTACGCTACCAGCAGCTTTAGATACAATATAATACATTTCCACTATGTTTTTGAAGGACAAGGTCATAAACAGGCCCCCAGATAAGAGAGCATAACTAAAAAAAAATTTTTTATTTCTCAACCAAAATATTGTGGGTACTCAAAAGAACCGTCTCGATGAGACGGTTCTTTTGAGCGCCCAAAACACATGCTTAAACCGATGGATAAGAAAATGATTGCAATTTTACGCTATTTTTTTTTGCTTAACTGGTGCTATGTATAAAGTGCCCAAAAATTGGTATAGCCATATTCAAATATATCATTTGGGGAGGTATCTCGTAAGACATGGTCAGAATTCACATTTTAAACCACTGCTTAGGCTAATACAGGGGATTTTCTACCCATCTCTAGGGGCCGAATTTCAGCCCCATTCCCAACCGAAAATAGCCACCTGTTTCCCAATACCATGTCCGTTTTTCCCAAATAAAGAAAAGTAAAAAAAAGTATTTAGAGACCACTTCTACTTATGAGAAACAATGACCCATATCAGAATGCTACATAAACACTTGTGCTTAAGTGGTATGCTTAGCATAATACAATCTAAAATAACTTAATTTTGAGGATATATTTCTACCCTTGTTATGTTCTATGCCGTTAATTTCTCTCAATTTTGATGCTAAGGATCATTTTTTCCAATTTGGGCCAGGGGCCTTTTCCCAAAAATGCTGGAAAAAGCCCTGTAATGTAGCAGATATCTGACCATATATCCAATGATATCCCAGCCAAAATGTTCATTCTGTTATCCCATAATTTCTTATCACACAGAGTCATTTCTGCATGGATAATTTTCAGCTGGAGATTGCCCAATAATGCATTTAAGCATTCTCTTGCATGAAGCTGATTTTTAATACTATGGTTTTGGTTTGATGAATTATCAGTAACAACTAATTTGCTCTAATTTCATAATTGTCTGATGAAGTAAGACCTATCAGACCCTTAGTTAAGAGTGTGTACCAAAAAATTAATTTACTTATTTCTCAACCAAAACATATGTTGAGGGTACTCAAAAGAACTCTCTTGATGAGACAGTTCATTTGAGTACCCAAAACATTTGTTAAAACTGATGGGTAAGAAAATATTTACAATTTTGCACTCAAAAATTTGGTTTTATCTAAACCTATGAGACCTAGAAGAAGCACCTGCATAAAGCTCTATTTTATTTTATCATTCCTGTGTGAAGTTTAAGGAGATCTGCTGCAGGCAATACAGCATCAGCATATTTCGGTTTACAGGGGATTTTATGCCCTTCTCTAGGGGCCGAATTTTAGGCCCCATTCCCAAAATAGCCACCTTTTTTCCCAATACCATGTCTGTTTTCCCAATTGAGAAAAGTAAAAAAAAAAAAAAAAAAATCCTTCTTTTTAGAGACTACTACTACTATTGAGAAACTATGACCCATATCAGAATGATACTTAAACACTTGCGCTTAAGTGGTATGCTTGGCATAATACAATTTAAAATAACTTTATTTTATGGATATATTTTGCTACCATTGTTATGTTCTATGTCGTTAATTTCTCCCAATTTTGAGGTTAAGTCGATCATTTTTTCCCCAAATTTGGCCAGGGGCCTTTTCCCAAAATTGCTGGAAAAAGCCCTGTTTAAGTTTTTGAAAGGCTATATCTTGTGAACTGCAAGATCAAACAAACATAGTGACTTTAATAGATTTTGACATTAGTTTTTTGTTTCAAATATTGAGAGATGAGGATAAACTATAAGTTAAATTTTGATGTCACCATTTTAATGTCAGCAAAAATGTTTTGGGACTGCATGAAAAATGACCTTGCAATAAGCTTCTATGATGGTTGAGACTTAAAGACTTATCTATTGATGAGATGGTAGGGGCATGATGCTTTGGCTGTTGTCAGGCCTACCGGGGTTGGATTTCTTTTGCTTTGGTATTCAGTTTTACTTACTGTTGAGTCCTTATCTTTGCTTTATCTCCTCTTTATATCTTGATTTATATGTTCTAGGAGATGATGCATTGATAAGTTAGGGGTCTTTTATGCAAACCAAACATCTATGTGACTTGATCGACATCTGAACTAAGGGTTCGGTTGGCGCGCCATGAAACCGGTTTAAGCCCTCCAGTAAAATATTTTTACTGACCATTCCAAGGCGGTGCTTCTTTTGTGGATCATTTATATTATATATGACTTGTTTTTGTTATGCTTTCGTGTGCGTCTGATGATTGAATCATTTGTTTCAGATCCAAGAAGTATGTCTTTGAAACCTCAAGCCCCGCTGTGAAACAAGAGTGGTATATCGATTTCATGCTAGCAAAGTATGCATTAGGTAAGAGAATATTGTGGTTTAACTGTTTGCATGTGGGTAATTATGTCTCCCCCCTGGAAGGGTCCGACAACATATTGTTTTTCCCCCTTGCATCCGTCAGTCTGTTTGTCACAAAATCGTGTCCGCTCTATAACTTGATAACTGTTAGAGATATTTCAACGAAACTTCATACATTTGTAAAGCACATTCAGATGACGTGTCATGCAACTCTTGCATGTTTAATTTTCAAATTATTCCCCTTGTAACATAACTAAATGCAATTTTTTGTCGGCTCTGTAAGTTGAACACTGTTAAAGCTATTTGGTTGAAACTTCATACAAAATTATAGAGCACAAATAGACGATATATCATGCACAAGAACCATAACTCTGCTTTGGATTTTTTTTAGTTATTTCTCTTTGATCATTTGCAATGCTACTTCCTGTCCGCTCTATAACTTGATGATGCTTAGAGGTATTTCAACGAAACTTCATACATTTGTAAAGCACATTTAGACGACGTGACATGCAGAAGAACCATAACTTTTGCATGTATATTTTTCAAATTATTCCCCTTGTAACATACCTAAATGCAATTTTTTTGTCCGCTCTGTATTTTGAACACTGTTAAAGCTATTTGGTAGAAACTTCTTACACTTCTAGAGCACAATGAGACAATGTGTCATGCTAAAGAGCCATAACTCTGCTTTGGATATTTTTGGAGTTAGTTCCCTTTGATCATTTGCAATGCTATTTTGTGTCCGCTCTATAGCTTGATAACCATTAGAGGTATTTCAACGAAACTTCATACATTTGTAAAGCACATTCAGACGACGTGTCATGCACAAAAACCATAACTCTTGCATTTTTATTTTTCAAATTATAACATGACTAAATGCAATTTTGTGATTTGTTTTATTCCTAAAAGGGGGAGACATCTGTTTTTTTGTGAAAAACAATTCTAGTTTTGCATGCTTTTATTGTCTTCAGTAATTTTCCCCCAAGTTGCTTCTAGTGTGCACCCTGTTGTTCATTTTATGGTTATGTCATCATTAACTGTGGTAGAGCTACCAGTAAGCTCTTCAGATCAATTATTTTGCCAAAGTCATTCTCTAGTGTGGACTAGTTCTGCCATGTTTACAGAATTTTGTAAACATTTACACAAAGTCCTGAACACAAAACAGTTCTGTTTACTTTAAACTTCTGTATTGTAAATCGCCAATATTTTACTTGGAAAAACCTTTTGTTAAATATATCTTGGTAGCGATGAGTGCAAATATTTTAGATTATTACTTTGCTTGTTGTTTGAGAACTGACATTAAGTGATTGCCACTTGCACAACTGATAGATATGCTACCTTTGCTGCTTTCACTTTTAGCTAATTCCATGTGTGTAAAGAGCTGACATGCACTAGGCATGATGCTGAATGTAATGTATGAATAAATGTTTATTGCAAAAGCACAAAATATAACCATATACACATGAAAACTTGTAGCCCTTGTGTGGGCTATGTTGTGAACCCTTTACTCCATAGGCTATTTTTAAATCATGACATTATTTTCTAATTTTAGACAAAATTGAAAAAAATAAAGAAAAATTTAAGTAAAGTTTTGAATCCTTTTGGAAATATTATGGAAAATGGAGCATTTGCTCCAAATGAGCAAATGCTCCATTTGCCATAATACTCTCAAATACATCATATTCCAAACGCGTCAAAAGGTGTTATTATGGAGTGAAAGGTTAACTTCATGATATCTTTTCTGAATTTAATTGACTTTCATGATATCCTTTCTGAATTTGATTGACTTCATGATATCCTTTCTGAATTTGATTGACTTCATGATATCCTTTCTGAATTTAATTGACTTCTTGATATCCTTCATGAGTTTTGCTGTCTTCATGATATCCTTTCTGAATTTAATTGACTTCATAATATCTTTCCTGAATTTTGTTGACTTCCTGATGTCATTCTGAATTTTATTGACTTCATGATATCCTTCTGAATTAAATTGACTTCATGATGTCCTTTCTGAATTTAATAGACTTCATGATGTCCTTTCTGAATTTAATTGACTTGATGATATCCTTTCTGAATTTAATTCACTTCATGATATCCTTTATGAAATTAATTGGCTTCATGATATCCTTTTTGAAATTAATTGCCTTCATGATATCCTTTCTGATTTTTGTTGACTTCATGATATCCTTTCTGAATTTTGTTGACGTCATGATATCCTTTCTGAATTTTGTTGACGTCATGATATCCTTTCTGAATTTTGTTGATGTCGTGATATCCTTTTTGAATTTTGTTGACTTCATGATATCCTTTCTTAATTTTGTTGACGTTATGATATCCTTTCTGAATTTTGTTGACTTCATGATATCCTTTCTGAATTTTATTGACTTCATGATATCCTTTCTGAATTTTGTTGACGTCATGATATCCTTTCTGAATTTTTTTTTTGAGGCCATAATATCCTTTCTGAATTTTGTTGACCTGATGATATCCTTTCTGAATTTAATTGACTTCATGATATCCTTTCTGAATTTTGTTGAACCCATGATATCCTTTCTGAATTTAGTTGACATCATGATGTCTTTCTGAATTTAATTGACTTTATGATATTCTTTCTGAATTTAATTGACTTCATGATATCAATCCTGAATTTAATTGAGTTCATGATGTCATATCTGAATTTAATTGACATCAATATATCCTTTCTGAATTTAATTGACTTCATGATGTCCTTTCTGAATTTCTTCCTGTTTCAGATCCTGTTAACATCCCCAGCTGGTATCAACATGATAGTACGACAGCTGTCAATGAGATGACTGCCTTCCTTATGAAACATATGTCTGTAGACCTACAGAGGACTTACTGTAAGGTAAGACTACCACATCATGACGGCAGCAGCAGACTGCAAACTTTGTGATATTTCCCCTGATTTTCAGTACAATGTGAATCTTGATTTACAGTAAATTAAGAAATTTTCGAGAGATTTTTTATAATTTGTGAATAGCGTTAAAAGGCATATTTGTCATGTTAATAATTCGCGACTAGGGCATGATTTACCTACATCTACCTAGGGCATGATTTACCTACATCATTAAACAACAGAACTATTTTGCCATTTCCCGAGGGTTTTGTTTTCACAAACCTTCCTTCGAGAAAAAAAAACCTTCACGAAAATTTTCAAATTTACAGTATCTCATAAACAGTGGGTGCATGGGTGTAAGTTTTCAGGTTTATTCCTGTATTCAGGGTTTTGAGGCTGACTTTCCACAGAAACTAAATTAGGGAGATTATAGTAGCTTCTTTGATTCATTTTTAGATTATCTAAACACAATTAACCATTTAAACTTGAAATTATTAATTTTTGTAGGCATCTAGCAGGTTTAAAAATTTGAATTTCTAAAGTTCAGGATTTTGGATATTTTGAACTTTCACCCATGGGTGGGTTGGAACCAAATTTGCATGCATATAACATTTGGGCAATCCCCGCATGATGATATTAGATTAGGTTTTGGTGGCAGCCTAATTTTCAAAGTCACAGCGGAGTGTAATCAAATCGTGTAGGTCAAATTTTAGCATTTGTGATGGGGGGGGGGGTGCATCTGTTTTCTGTGAAAACAATACTTGTTCCTTTATATATATATATTTTCATTGTGTGGATGAAAAAGTGGGGATTCTGACCATCTGAATTCATCAGAAACCAACTGATCTGGATCTACACTGTTTTCAATAGTTTATATAAGTGCCAGATACTTAACCCCTTCACTGCCTTACCCGAGCTGTCCTCGGGGTGAATACTGCTTCCTATACGCCAGTACCGCTCGAGGTAACATGTTGTTGTTCATATCCGTGTTGTTAGCACGATAATATTAAAGGGACAGAACTCAATTATCCTTATCTGCTCTATAATGAAAGAGTTAACTTTTCAAAGAGTTTTATCATAACTCTGCGGCTGAAAGCTTGGTTTTCACAGGGAAAACGGCCCTTTTGATGAAGAACTCGGTTTTTTTCAAAGATGGCAGGTGATCGTGGCATTAATCTGTTGTGTTTCTTTGAAGAAGAGGTTATTTTGGAAGCCTAAAATGGCTTGTATATTGATGCCAATTGATATTAATTTGAATCAGCAATGGTAAAGGAGGAAATTCCTGTCATTCTCACATTTTGAACCATTGTTTTCTAACCATTCCAAAACAATGATGTTGTAAACAAAAGTAGACATTCTATATTTTCAGCTGTTGAATTTTTTTTTTTTTTTTTGACATGCTATCACTAGAAAACATTATTTCAGACATTGTACCAAATGTCTCAAACAAGCAGGAAAAAATTTGGTGTAAATCCATACAGTGGTTATGATTTTGTATGAAATTATATTTAACACTATGATAAAATCAAAATAGCTGTATTTCCCTCAGCATATTGCGTGCACTTATAGATGGCAGTGAAGGGGTTAATGCATATAAGCCTCTAGATCTGTAAATGGGCAACGTAGCACAGTCGATAACGTGTCTGACTACAGATACATGTCTGGCTGCAGATCCAGGGGTCACGAGAACAATCCTAGCCTGGTCCCATACTTTCGTGGAGATTGAACATGAAATAATTTCTATGACCATTCACCTTACTTCTGCTGATTCCAGAAGGAGTTTGTTGTCAGTTTCAAGCGAAAGTATGTGCTGGTTAAAAAAGTGTGGTTAGGTGAACTGACCCTCTCAACATGACCATAGCTGTTGACTGAGACATAAAGAATCAAACCAACCAACCAAACTCTGTAAACATCCATGTGGAGCTAGAGGTCTAAATTTTAGTCTGAGTCTTCACATACATCCATACATTGACTGTGTATGTAAGAAGAAAAGGCTTTGGTGACTGCATATTTGAGCAAGCTAATCTGTAAGCCGTCGTTACTGCACAATGCATTAAGTAGCAAATCTCATGGGGTACCCAATATAATTTTAAAGAAGTTGTGCACACAGCTCACTTGTAGCCTATATTGCAAACATTATGGACCCAGATCAGACTGCTCCCCAGGTAACAGTCTGATCAGGGTTCATAGTGTTTGCTTCCATGATAATATCTAGTCTGAAGTGCACTTAAATATAAGTAGCAGATGAAAAAAGCGGATGACTTTTTCAGGACAAAAAATATGGATGTGGGAGTGCAGTAGCTCAGTGGTAGAGTGCTTGACTCGAGACTGAGGGGTTGCGGGTTTGAACCTCACCTGCATCACTAAACTGTGTCCTTGAGCAAGACATATTTATCCTTGCTTAGTACTGGTTCAACCCAGGAAGGTCCATCCAAACATACTTGAAAAATTGTTGACTTGGCCGTAAAGAATCAAATCAAACAAACAAAATCATAGGGCACCCAGTATATTTTTGAAGAAGTTGTGCACACAGCTTACGTGTAGCCTATATTGCAAACATTATGGACCCAGATTAGACTGCTCCCAAGGGAGCAGTCTGATCAGGGTTCATAGTGTTTGCTTCCATGATAAAATCTAGTCTGAAGTGCACTTAAATATGGTTAGCAGGCAAAAAAGCAGATGATTTTTTCAGGACAAAAAAATTTGGGCGGTTTAAGGGTTAACTTATATACAGGCCCTTAGTTAAGAGAATGTAACAAAAAACGATTTTCTTATTTCTCAACTAAAACATATGTTGCCGGTACTCAAAAGAACCGTCTCAGTGTGATGGTTCTTTTGAGCACCCAGAACATACGTTAAACCTGATGTGTAAGAAAATATTTAGGGGATACCTGTATAATTGTATTCAAAATTTTCATTTGGGGAGAAATATTGTCGGATATACTGTCGGAAATTTAGTTTTAAGGCGACCTGCGAGCGGAGCCGTAAAATATGATTTCCGAATGTATATCCAACAATATACCTCCCCAAATTAAAATTTTGAATATGGTTATCCCCATTCTAATGCACTTCTGTAGTTTCGTCTCAAAGTGAAGCGTTACAAGCTGCCTAAAGCCGCACGGGATCCATCAAAATGTGACAAAATAAATGATGTCAAACTGTTTCTGACAATATATGGCAGGATATACTGTCGCAAATTTTTGACGTTATCCAATCAGATGTCGCGTTACAAAATCAAGTGCATTAGAATTGCAATTTTATGTTCAAAAATTTTGTTTATCTTAACCTGTGTATAAATGATCAATTGTTTCCTGTTCTAGATAAAATGTGCCATTCCTGTTTACCTGCCTGTATCAGCCGACGGTATGGTGGAACACTTGTGGGTGTGTTCAAGTACCTCCTCCGTGGGCCAGGTATCCCTTGTCTCACTTCATACTCCTAAACCGGGTCTAGTGATGTCATTCAAGGCTACGGACTGTGAGAATTAGGCAAATTAGGGAGAAGTGACAGTCAGATAGGGAGAAGTTATAGCGCAAAATTACAGCATTTTCTGCCAGTTAAGAATCAAATCAGCCATTACACATAGTATTTCCATTAAATGGAAGGAATAATATGATGCATTGGTAGTAGATTGTCATCATAGAATGCAGAATGTGTTCGTGGTGACAGAATGAAAAATTAATGAGTCTCCCTAAAAAAAAAAAAAAAAAAAAAAAAATTTTTTTTTTTTTTTTTTTTAAGGGAGACTCCCACTTCTCCCTGGGTCCCATTTAGTGCGAAATTTTGGCCCTTAGGATGACTGTTTCCCCCTAGTCACCCCCCTCCCCCCAGCTTATTCCCTGGGATAAAGGTTACCTTATATATGATCATTTGTTTCTTCTTCTAGATAAAATGTGCCATTCCTGTTTACCTGCCTGTATCAGCCGAAGGTATGGTGGAACACTTGTGGGTGTGTTCAAGTACCTCCTCTGTGGGTCAGGTATCCCTCGTCTCACTACATACTCCAAAACCGGGTCTAGTGATGTCGTTCAAGGCTACGGACTCTGTCCCATTTAGAGTGAAATTTCTTTCTAGTTGCCCCCTAGCTTATTCCATTGGATAACGGTCACCTTATATATGATCATTTGTTTCCTGTTCTAGATAAAATGTGCCATTCCTGTATACCTGCCTGTATCGGCCGAGGGTATGGTAGAACACCTGTGGGTGTGTTCAAGTACCTCCTCCGTGGGTCAGGTGTCTCTCGTCTCACTTCATACTCCGAAACCAGGTCTAGTGATGTCGTTCAAAGCTACAGACTCTGAGATTGAGGCTGTTGTCTCAGTTCCAGGATTTGCCTTGGAGAAAGGACCGGCAATATTTGAGGAAGATACTGTCTGGATAAGCACTGCTAACTCTGAGTATGTATAAATGAAAGGGCATTAGTTACCATATGGGGGAGGGCAGTGGCTCAGTAGTAGAGTGCTTGACTCTAGACTGAGGGGCCGCGGGTTCGAGCCTCGAGCGTTGTGCAGTGTTCAATCTAGGATTGCAGCAAAGGGGGGCCGACCGGGCCCATCCAACCTAAAATAGGGGGCCATTTAGAAAAAGAAGGGGCCCTCACATATATAGGTGATAAAACAGTGAAAATTTTACATATAATTAGCATTCTTCCTAAGAATCATGCAGGTCTAGTAGAAAAGCTGATAAGTGACTTTTTCAGAATGCCAAAAAAGTTGACACAATAGATTCCTTATAACATAAAAATCACAAAGCCAAAGGGAAACGGTTATTGTCATACCATTATCATGGCAACGACCAGATAAAGATTTTGTCTCCAGTGGCATGTTTTCTAGTTTTTGAAAAATGAAAAATTACACTTTTTGAAGACAATACAGCCTATTTATCTTTTAAAGTCTAATAGTTTATGCTGTTTGAAAAAATTAAATAATTGTTCAACTTTTAATTTCACAAATGGAAAAGGATAAAAAAAAAAGCTTGCAGAGTATGTTTCTATGGCAACAAAAAGGGACTATCACTACTGCATAAACTCCCATTAAAATCCCATTAATGGCCCCCATTAAAAATGGTCCTATTAATGGTCAATTTTAATGGTAAAATGCACTTTCAAAACTGAAAATCTGTCAAAATACCATTAACTCAAACCATTAATTGAAAAAAATAATGAGCATCATTTAAGCATTATTTTTAGTGTGTGAAAATTAATGGCCATTAAAACCTCCCATTAAAATTGTTGCTGGTTAATTTTAATGCCCATTAATATGGTCTATTTTTCATGGCCATGAAAATTTTGGCCATTATTAGAACCATTATTAATGGCTTTTTATTTTTAATGGCCATTATAACAGAAAATGTAACTACAAATTTATGGGCATTAATTACCCATTAGTATATTGGATAGAAAATAATGGGCATCATTCTTTTAAATCAACAGCATATTAATGGGCATTAAATGCATAATTTAATGGCCATTAGATAAGCATGACAAATTTCTAATAAAAATATGTTAATGGTCATTAATTTTCTCTTATGCCCACTGCAATGTTTTCAAGATTCTATTTCTTGTGCTGCTTCCTGTTTCTCATTTAGAAGCAGGAAAGACAAGCAAGAATCTTGCTGGACTTTGGTTTAAGTCCCCTGTCATCTTAAGAGATAAACAGGCCAATTAACAAGTTAATGTTACCTTTTTATTTCTGAATCCTTCTATATATTGATGAAAATATAATTACCATTGGTGAATGCAACACATATACATTTTGATAAATTTAGGGCACAACCTTGCTGTATGTTAATAAAAGAGATCAGAAATTCTGATAAATTAATAAATATAATATTTCAGAAAAAATATAAGTCTTAAATCATTTTTGTAAATCATATTAATCTTTTGTGAAAAAATAAGACTTTTCAAGGGGAGCTACTCTAATTTGCAACTCTTGTTTAAGTGATTTTAATGGCCATTAAATGTGTTTATTAGAATTATTGCATGTTTTGATCATTTTTCTCAGTCAGAAAGTAAAACAAAATTTTTTATTAAGATAATTGTAAAAATAAAGTATGGTATTTTCACGATTTTAGAGACATCTTTAAGCATTAAATTGTGTACTTCTCATTATAATTGTCAAATTCTATCCCATTGTTACATATAGCATTTACCTGTTGGTATGTTGTTTTTTTTGAAAACTTAATTCATCTGGATATTCGGTTTTGTGACATAAAAACATAGTTTGAAACGTTATGAAATTTGTTAAAGGGGATGATAATGATACAGCATATATCCAATAAGTAAAGTCTAAGACATGATCAAATGGCTTTACACATTAGGCACACCAACAGTCTTATTGAAGCCTCATCAAGAGCATTTAGAATAAAGTCTTTTTTTCTTTCTGATTCTATTGAGAAATGTTGCATTCTTTTACATGGAAATGAATTTTGAGTGTAAATGTTATTGGCCAAGTTGAATCCTTCTTAGGACACAGTCACATATAAAGAAAACCATATTAATTCAAAACTAATGGCCATTAATAAATAGTTTGGATAAATAATTGGCATGAAATTAGATTAGATCCATTGGATGCAACTTTAATGGCCATTAAATCCTGCTCAAAACTCATTTAGGCTAAATCAATGGCTTTGGATTTTGTATTTTCTTCAAAAATACACTAACTCTTTTTATTACTTCTCTTCTTTGTTCAGACTTATAGGCATGGTGGTCGAAGCCTGCTAACCAAGTAGTGCTTAAATTTATGAGACGCCTGACTGAAAATTTCAATCGCCATACTACTCGCACCTCGCGGGTTCCCGCTTCCATGGTGATTGTGCTTGTACTCAGAAGCAGTAATACACATGTTGTTGATGGACAAGCAGGGTTTGGTAGCATACATAACTTAGAATTATAGAACTGTTTGGAATGTTAAATTATGCACAAAATTTCTACAAATGCAAGATCCATAGAATACATGTTTGTGCTACAAGTTTAAAATTGATTACCAATTGATTACCAGTGTACCTCATTAAAACTCCCCTCACTGTATCACGGATTTCATTATTTCAATAAAGCATCGTCATGGCTCCCAAATGCATATTTTCCTATATCCTATGTATTCTTGCAGTTGCTAAATCCTGTTTCCAGGCTCTAGCTATGCTTGGTAGGAGAGCAGATTGGTTTGTGTCTGAAAAGGTAACAAAGGCCCACAATCTCCTTGATAAGCTTTAAAATTTCCTGGATAAATGCTAGAGAAATTTCTCCAGCATTTCTCCAGGATATGTTATGATTTTCGATGAAATTAATAGAGTTTGCCTTCAAAACTCATTTTCCTACAAAATTTCTCGAGGTTATTTTCTTTGTCTTCCTGAAATTTCAGTTTAATCACACAGGCAATTTCTTCATGAAACAAGAAATGTGGCGATTTTAATTTACAAGCACTGAATGGTGGAGCTCTTCATTACACAAACATACCTATGGATGCAATGTGCAGCAAGTTTTGAAGGCTGTAAAATGATAATGTTAAAAACTAACCTTAACATGAGTGTACAAATAATGGACAATATCAAATACTCTGATGATCTTTTTATTGATGGCCATTATTAAAAAAATTAATGGGTTAAGATGTTCAGTCCCAAAAATTAATGGCCATGAAAATAGTGATCTCCCAACTTCAGTAATTTAAAATTCATGAACACATCTTTCATGGCCATTATTAGACATGTAATGGGGTTTTCATGGCAATTAGTTTTTGTAATGGCCATTAATACTGCAAATTCATAGGCATTAAATCACCATTAAACAGAAAATAATGGCCCATTAAATTTTAATGGTCATCATTTCATACCAAGGGTAAAAATTAATGGTATTTTAATGATCATACTTGCTCTTGAATTAAATTAATGGCCATTACCACTTAAATAATGGCACATTGTTTCGTATAAATATTGGTTCCCGATATTTCACTGCTTTCTAATGCTAATGAATTGCATATTTATATATTTAATGGCCATTAAAATATCAAACATGCAAATTTACTACTTTTTAATGCCATCAATAGACACGAAAGGTTTTAATGGTCATTACTTTTTGTAATGGCCATTACAGAATGCAAATTCATGGGCATTAAAACATCACAAAACGAAAATTAATGGACCATTATTTCTTTTAATGGTCATTAATAATACAGAAGGTATAAATTAATCAAAAATTAATGATTTTACTTGCTCTTTAATGGCCGTTACCGCTGAATTAATGGCCATTATAATGAATATTAATGACCGAACACACAAAACCATTAATTTTAAGAAACGAAAAGTAATGGATGATTTTAACAGGAATTTGATTATTAATGGCATTTTTATGGACTTTTAACGGAATTTAATGGGTTTTATGTGCAGTAGTGTATCTCTATAATAATTTTGGCAGCTTAAATTGACAAATTTCTATCCAGATTATCTTTTTACAGCAAAGGTGAGAGTAAAGGTGTCAGCATAAGGAATGTACACTAATGCCTTGTGTCTTAAATGAAAGAATAAAAAAGGTCAAAATGTTTCTATATTCGGTATCCATGGCAACCAAAGTAGCAACACGGTAGCAAAATTGGAAAAATGCCTTGATTTAGTGAATAAAATGACCAAGAAACACAAATGTGTAGACATTAGTTTATATAGCATACGAAGCATCGATACAAACTTGAAAAGTTGCACACACGCTAGTTTGGTTTTGTGTCTCAATTTGGTTTCCTCGGCAACATGAATGTCGCTACTGGCGTGAAATTGCATATTTTGACCATTTTTAAATGATAGTTGTTGAGACAGGAAATAGCGAAGTCATATGATAATTACTTTTTCGCAATGAGTTGAGCAAAATCAATAATACAGGGGCATAATTGTGAGATTTTATGAAACCAAAAATACTTAGAAATATTCAATTGGGCGTGAAATGGCATTTTTGGTTTGAAATCAACAAGATTGTGCCATATACATGCGGCATTATCAAGCTCATTTAATAACGATTTTTCTACCGTAACCTGTGCCATGACAGAGATTAATTTTAAGTCTACCTGATTGATGTCTAGCCTTATTCCTGGCTTCATTTTCAGAATTTGTGTATTTTTGCTGCATGAAAACTTGGTAAAGCAGCAAGACTCGGTGAAGAAGCTGCCTATCAAGCCTGAACTAACTCAGTTTGTCCATCGTTTCAAACCTGGTTGTGTCGTCATCAGTATGGTCTATCAGGATGATTCTGTCTTCTGTGGCACCAGAAGTGGTACCGTTATAGTGTATGGACGTGATGACAGTAAGTTTAAAAAATTTCTGAGCATAAAATTGTAAATATTTTCTTACCCATCAGTTTTAACATATACTCAACTACAAAAGAAACCCATCAGTCACTTCTCGGGGCAATTATGGAAAACAGAATTACGAAATGAAAATATATTTATACCATATTCCTTAACAATCAGTTCTGCATCAATTCATTGAATAAAGTAACAGTTTAACTTAAATCAGTTCATGTTGTTCGTCAGTGTTTGGACAAGGGGTCATTTTCAAAAATGACAAGTTTTAACTGGAGAATGAATATCTTGTTCTTGTTTAAATCAGTTCACTTGAGTTAAAGTTGTCCAAAAACAAACATGACCTTCTCCTGCAGCAAAAACTGCCTCATAACGAGGTTGAACCAAAAGCACATGAAGCCGCACAACTTTCTTGGGAATCCACGCCCATTCTTAATGAAGAGAAACCTGAAGCTGTCGAAGATTCCGAGGTTGCACTTAATGATCCCGGATGCGTCGCCAGAGCTCATCCCACAGGTGCTCTATCGGATTGAGATCTGGGCTTACTAACCTACGTGGTTTGTTTTGTCTTCTGCACACACTTGATGGATTCGTCAGAGAGGGATGAAGTGAACTGATTTGGACGAGAACTCGAGTGAAAACCAATTGCCTGAAACTTGTCATTTTTAGAAATGACCCCTTGTATATACACTGGCGTACAGCATGAACGGGTTTAAGTAAAACTGTTACATTATTCAATATTTTGATGCGTAATTGAGTGTTAAAGAATATGAAATGAAATATATTTCCATTTCTTAATTATTTTTCCATAATTGCCCCCAAAAGTGACTGATGGGTTTCTTTTGTAGGTGAGTATATATTTTGGGTTCTCAAAAGAACCGTCTCATTGAGACGGTTCTTTTGAGTACCCACAACATATGTTTTGGATGAGAAATAAAGAAAATAAATTTCCAATACGCACTCTTATCTGGAGGCCTGAGTATAAACTGTATTATTGCATGAACATAGGTTTAGATAAACAAAATTTCTGTGCGCAAAATTGTAAATAATTTCTTACCCACAATTTTTAGCATATGTTTTGGGTGCTCAAAAGAACCATCTCATTGAGACGGTTGTTTTGAGTACCCACAACATATTTCTTGGATGAGAAATAAAGAAAATAAATTTCAAATACGCACTCTTATCTGGAGACCTGAGTATAAACTGTATTATTGCATAAACATAGGTTTAGATAAACGAAATTTCTGAGATTAAAATTGTAAATATTTTCTTACCCATCAGTTTTAACATATGTTTGGGGTGCTCAATAGAACCGTCTCATTGGCACGGTTCTTTTGAGTACCCACAACATATTTTTGGTTGAGAAAGAAGAAAAATGGTGTTTTTTTGGAAAAATCGGTGCTGCATGCTTTTAACAGTCATATTTCAACAGGTACAAACCCATGTATTATAGTCCGTACAGAATTTCAGTGAACATCGTTTTTCTTTTTTAAAATGTCTTTAATGATAAAATTTTGGACCAGAATTTTGCACATACATATAATAAAACACCGCCTAATATACAATTGCATATTTGAGTATTTATGGTGGGAAAATAAGTCTGGAATCTCTTGTGAAATAAAATAACTTAGTCATTTTTGGTTTAGAAAAATCCTTATTTTTCCTCAGTGTATTTCATATGGGTAGCACGTGGTTTATACAGTTCAATGATTACCATGTTTACTTTCGTATATGATAAAGAAAACGGTCACCAGCAGGATAACTCTTGGTATTTCTATATATTCACTGAAAATGCTTTGACGAGACTGCACAAATTACAATTCTGTCTGAGTTATCATATTTCACGATAATCAAATTTCGCATCTTGTTTTCTTATATGTGTCATGGTTAAATGACACATACATCAATTGGACTGCGACTGAGGAAACCTGTCTTTGGTGATTTGTAACAATAAAAGCCCAGACCAGCCTGAGCATCCACGCAGTATCATCAGCAACCTTGTCATCTGCTTTTTGAGAAGAATTATCCCAAGACTCGTGCGAAAAAAAATCAATTTTCTATCTAGCCTGTTTAGCCGAGACTCGCTTTGTCGGAAACCCAGAAGACATGTTTTCTCGCGTCGTGGCCTGTGTTGCTTTCTCGACAGCTCTAGGACAAATACTTCAAGAGCAACAGATAATGATATTAAAAACATATATAATGAGGAGGATATATTAACGGGAATCGCAGTATTCGATTGCACTCTTCCTCGTCGTCGTAACTAAGGCCCACAGAGCCTGGGAACGGCGGGGCTTTGATTTTCTGGCTACAGGTCTCTGGTTTGACCACAAGTGCGGATCCAGAGGGGGACAGGGGGTCCGGACCCCGCTGGAAAATCACAAGTTATATGGGTTTCTATAGGGAATAAGCGATTGGACCCCCCCCCCCCCCCCCCCCCCCTGGAAAGAGTTGGACCCCACTGAAAAATGTTGGACCCCCTCTGGAACCTTGAAAAATGATAGGTTTCTTCGAAGTTAACCATTTGACTTCAGTAAAATAAGCTGAGGACTAAAAAACAGATTGACCTGGACCGCCCTGACGAAAATTCCTGGATCTGCGCATGGACCATGCACTAACAGCGCATTTGCCCGGCTTGTGCGTGGCTACAAATGACTGGTGCACATAATTTCTTTCGTCTTTATGCACCAGTCATTTGTGACCACCACCCCCAGCTCAGAGGAATGTCGAGGACTTTGGCTTTGTGTCTGCAGTTCCCCATAGTAACCACCATACTGCAGGGGCAGCTAGCTGGCAAAACCATGACAGTTCTCCCCCGCAGTCTGTTATTATACTGCACAGCAATGTTTGTCTAGGTCTATCAAACCCCTATATTTCCCACGCATTGTGGAGACAACGTAAAAGTAAAAACACAGCACATTATATCCCCATCCTGCTCAGAGGCTTGGGTGAAGCAGTGGTTACAAATGACTGGTGCATTATTTATAGCCTATGATGCACTTCGCATGAACATTTAGTTCTCAGCCACCCCAAAAACGTCCGCTTATATATTGTTCAACCTATTTCCAAGCTCATTCTTACCCCGTCACTAGTTTCTCTTTCCAACCTCAGCATCATTTTTATTGGATGAGTCTTTTTTCACTTGAATCACACCTGACGAGTGAGCCCTGTGATTATTTTATCTTATCACTTATAGTTGCCCGGAGTTACGTTTTGGCATGCTTGTTTTGCATTGTCTGGCGTCAACAAATTAGTATTTGGAAAAAAAAGATAGAAAGTTCAATTTATTTAATAAAACAAGTTTGATTTTTTTTTAAATCTAATATATAGAGAAGGAGCAGGGAACACAGAAATTCAAGATTTTGAATTGAGGAACAGGGGAATACAGAGATTCATTACATAGGAACAAGCGGACGGGTACCTACTTGGAAGGCCTCAATATTTTCTCGTATGCCAAAATTCTTTGCGCCCAAACTATGGCCATAATTTGCATTTGATTTTGATATGATAAGAGTCCCTTCTCCTTACACGTTACTTCGTCTTATAAAACCGTATAATTATTCATCGATAGTAAACTAAAGGCAGTGGTCCGTACAAAGGTGCATTTAGGGTAAATTAAAAAATGCAGATGCTCAAATTAGAACAAATTCCATCATATCACAGCCCATTTGACAATACATTTTGTAACGAAAAAAATATCACCAATTAGGCGGTGTATAGATGTATTAACTGTGCGATCAGGCCACACATAACGAAATAAACGCAAAAAAGCGTTGTTCACTGAATTCCTGTACGCACATTAATAAGGCAATGCATGTGCCCTTAATGCATGGATTTTGAACCTTAAATACATTTGAGCCGGGACATGAGATTTCCAACAATGTGGTATTTGTGACAAGTAAAGCCTCAGATCAGCCAGCGCATATGCGCAGTCTGATCAGAGCCTTTGCTAGTCGCTTGAAAATTCTATGACTGTTAAGCTACTGACCGAGCCCCATTTGGAGTTTCTAAGCTTAAAAGGGGGCTGCACAGACTTGTCTGAGTCTACACAAGTCAAAATGCCACATTGTTGGAAAACACATGTCACGCTCAATTATTCTTCCCATGAAAAGAATTTGTCTCACTGGGATTATCTCTAGATTCCTTGATTTTGAAAACAAACAAACAACCCTTTTACATCCATTCACAAGAATTGTCATCTGCTAATTTTATCTGCTTAAAATGATACACTTTGGAAGCTTATAATGTAAATAATATGGACACAGATCAGGCTCCTCTCATAGTGTTTGCTTCCATGATCAAAAGTAGTCTGAAGGTCATTTGAATATATGCAGCAGACATAATATGCAGACGATATTTTCATGAAATTTTTATGGGGTAAGGTAAGGGTTATTTTCCCCTAAATATTCAGATAGGCCTGAGAAAATAGTGTAAACCCAGATCAGACTCTTCTGAAAGAGAAGTAAAAAATGAGCAAAATTGTTACCGATAAAAGAAATCCAGGTCATTCAAACCCTAATGTAAAGGGTGTTAGGAAATTTTGTTCAGCAATAGATTTATGTTCCTATTATTTTAGTTCTAATGTGTTTAATGACATAAATGTCATTGGATTTATTTAAAGTCGACACACTTGATAAGAAATAAACAATGGGATGTTTAATCAAATATGTTGTCACGGAATAAATAATCTTCAAAATCAAGTACGCCTCGGAAATTTTTTGCCTCGAGAAGCAAAAAGGGGGTATATGACAAAGAACAATTGTCATGCATTGGCCATAGTGATAGGAATATTTCCTAGTTGGTTAAAACAGCCTAAATGGAGTTGTTATTCATCTTATACAAACTTTAAGTACATTTACTAAACTGCAAGGCTGTAAACAACCATCCAAAATAAAAACTGTCACAATTTGGAAAATCTAATATTTTTCTAGAACAATTGAAAGACAGTACCCAAAGTAAATATAATTCTGTGAAGATAATCGAAGTCAGACATGATGCCAAAAGCTATAGAGTATCACAAGTGATAACAGGCTCATAGAAAATGTAATTTTTCAGCATCATTTCCTTTTTAAATAATTCGAAATTCTATGATGAAGAGCGGAACAAACTTTCTTAACACCCTTTATATAAAGTAAATAATGTATTTTCTGTACATACATGTTAAAAGCCAATCATATACCAATGGGCTGACCCAAATCATACTTTGGTGAAGAAACTCCCTAGGATTGTTAAACTTTTGTGACTAAAACTCCCTAGGATTGTTAAACTTTTGTGACTAAAACTCCCCAGGATTGCTTACCTACCTAAGGTAGGTAAAGTAACTCCCTAGGAATGCTAAAATTTTGGCAAAGTAATTCCCCAGGATTGCTACATTGTTACATTCATGAATGCAATAACTGTATTTTATGTCCACAGATGGAGCTTGGGCATCATCTGGGACGTTGAGTTTATGTGACGGCTACTCGGTGACATCAATGATAACTGTTGGTGAAAGTATCTGGGTGGCCTGTGGCAGACGTATCTTCATTATTGCAGCAGACAGTACGGATGAGTACAAGATACAGGTAAGTGCTCCAGATTAACCCTTAAAGCTCCACCTATAATTTGCAGCAGACGACAATTTCAAATTTTGCTGCTTTTTCAAAAATAACAAATAAGGCATGATATTTCATGAGAACTGTCTGCTGGCAGACGATTCTCAAGAAATATCATACCTTATTTTATTCGAAAATTAGGAAAGATGTCACAAAATTTGTCGTCTACTGCAGTCATGATTTAGGCTTTAAGGGTTAACCCTTAAAGAGCCAGTGAAATATGCAGCAGACAGCATGTTTGTGATTATTTTCTTGATAATCTGAGAAAATAACCCTCAATGCGCCAATCACAACAAAAGTCGTCTGCTTTTCTCGTCTGCTTAAATATTTAAATAAGCCTCTATGGCAAACAGTCTGGACCCAGATCAGACTGCTATGAGCAGTCTGTTCTGGGTCCACGCTGTTTGCTTCTATGCTTAATTCGTCAGTAATGTAAGGCAATTGTTTGCAGCAGACGACTTCAGCAGACGACATTTTCAGATACATTTTTCTTGGCGCTTTAAGGGATAAGGCTTGATATTTCTTGTAAATCGTCTGCCAGGAGACAATTCACAAGAAATATCGACCCTTAGTTGGTGTCTCAAAGCAGAGACAAAATTTTAAAATGACATCTGCTGCACACTTTTGGTTAAAGATATTCAACGTTAATGTTTATACATGAAAGAAAAGTGTGATCCCAATATGCTGACCTATTCAGTGGGGCTAAAATCTGATTTTTTGGTGTGAGTCTTCATCAGCTTCCATACTACTGGCCAAGTGCAAAGAGAGAAGCCCCAAACAAGACTGCACAATATGCACAGGCTCATTTAGGCCTATGCTGCTTACATGTGTAATAAGCATAAGCGAAAAATGATAGGTTTATTCCTGAATAGAGGATTTAAAGGCTGACATTCCATAGAAAGTCAGCCTCAAAATGCTGAATTGAGCAGATTATAATAACTTTCTTAGAATTGTATTTAGTTTATCTAAAGACAATAGACCAATTAAACCTGAAATTGTTAATATTTTATATTAAAGCATGCTGCATGTTTTAAAATATAAATTTAATTTTCAGGATTTTGGAATTTTTATCATTCACCCATGAATAAGTACCATAGCTCATTTAGTTTGATCAGGGTTCAGGCTAGGCCCTGACAATAGGGAGAAGTGACTTCTCCCTCCAGTAAAATTAGGGAGAAGTGACAGTCAGATAGGGAGAAGTTATAGTGCAAAATTCAACATTTTCTGTCAGTTTAGAAGCAAATTAGCCATTACACATACTATTGCCATTACATGGAAGGAGAAATACGATGCAGTGATAGTAGATTGCAGCTTATGTTTGTGTGGTGACAGAATGAAAATGAATCTCTCTAAAAAAAAAAAAAAAAAAAAAAAATTTTTTTTTTTTTTTTAGGGAGACTTCCACTCCTCCCTGGGACCCATTTAGGGCGAAATTTCGGCCCCTACGGTGACTATTTCGCCCTAGTCGCCCGTAGCTTATTCCCTGTTTGATTACTCAATATTTTTGCATAGGTCCAGATAAGGAAATTTTATGAGCGTAAAATTGTAATTATTCTCTTACCCATCAATTTAAACATGTGTTTTGGGTGCTCAAAAGAACCTTCTCATTGAGACGAATCTTTTGAGTACCCACAACATATGTTTTAGATGAGAGATAAAAAATAATTTTACAATATGCACTCTTATCTGGAGCCCTGTTTCTGTTTCAGGATGAGATTGATTGCCAGAAAGACAACCAGATAACTCACTCTGAGGTACAGTTCCTGACAAAGTCGGGGGTAGGTGTTTGGATATCATTCTTCGGCCAGTCCAAGCTCTTTCTCTACCATACAGAGACTAAGAAATTTTTACAGGAGGTTGACTTCACAACAGCCATCAACAATTTCATCTCAGGTAATCGAAACTTGTCATCTCTAATGATAAAATCATATCTACCAATCCATCTCCTTCATAGCAAGCCTTTTCTCTATCATACAGAGACTAAGAAATTTTTACAGGAGGTTGACTTCACAACAGCCATCAGGTAATGTTAACTCTAATGATAAAAACAGCTGAATCTCTGTCCTAGAGATTGATAACAATATAAGAATCTATGACGAGTGTGAGAGTGGGAAAGAAAAATCTGTCTTGAGTGGTACGTGACTCATTGGAGGCACTGTAATGTGTCCTTGAGCAAGACACTGTAACTTTATCCTATGCATAGTACTGTTTTCAACCCAGGAAGGCCTGAAAACATTCGGGAGTGACTAAAAACTTGTTGACTGGGACAGAAAAGATCAACACAAACAAATCACCCAAAAAACCCTAAATTTGTTGTTTTTTTCTAGAGTCTCAGATTTCTTTTCATTTTATCTAAAGACAATTGACTAATTTATCTTGAAATTATGTTTAATCTATAGGCATACTGCAAGTTTAAAGATTTTGTTTGTTTGGGTTGAGGTTTTATGTCCCAGTCAATAGCTATGGTCATGTCGAGATGGTTAGTTCACCTAACCACACCCTTTTTCCTGGGCAAGCTTGACGAAGCTGTTATCCAGTACTCCATGCACATACTTTCAGTTTAAAGATTTGAATTTCAAAAGTTCACAATTTTGAACTCTGACCTATTGATTCACCTTTCCCAAAACCATGCCTACTTTAACTCTTTGTTTACTAGTGTCGTCTGCTGATAACCTTTGCAGTTTGGATCCAGATCAGGCCCGACAAAATGTCAGACTTGATCTGGATCCAAACTGTTTGACACCCTGATGGTATTCCAGACAGAGTTTTTTTGAAAAAGGATTTTGAAAATAATCAGCAGACGACAAAATGCATGAAAAATTACACAGCATGCAAGTATTTAAATCTACTAACTGTAAGGTAAACTTCGGATTAATTGTAGGAGATTGAATGTCTGCTATTTTGTTTGTGGGACTATGTCACATGCTGTCGTCCCTGCATTAGTCAGTTAAAATAGAAGACATTATGGGCATGGTTCTTAAACATCTATAAATCTTGAAATTGTTTATAATCTGTAGGCATACCGCAAGTTAAAATATCTGAATTTCTAAAGTGCAGGATCTTGAAGCTTTTGAACTTTCTCATGAATTACCAGGACCTATGCTAATGATTGCCTTTTTTATCAGTATTTTCAGGAACAAAAGAAACAAGAAAAGACTACCAAGTAACTAGCTTGGTCGCAAGTTTAGGACTATTGTGGGTCGGCACTAGTGATGGTATTGTACTGACTTATCCAATACCAAGACTGCGCGACGGAGTCCCGAAGATTAACCAGAGGCCACAAGTTTCCTTGCATGGCCACAACGGCCCGGTAAGATTCTTATTACCAGTGAGTTATGGTCCAGTGAATGGGATGGCGTTGAAGCGAAAGGTTTCATACCTTTTAAAATCAGATCTTGAAACAAGATTACCAGCCACAATGAGACATGACATTGACAATGAAGTGTTCGTTGATTTAAAAGAAAATCCAAATGAAAATGAAAATCTCTATGAGAGTGTTAGATTAAGTAAAGGCAGTCAGCATGAATATGAAACTAACATGAATTTAAAATTGGATGACAGAACTGCACCTATTTTACCCACAAGTAATCATTCCGATTTAAATAGAAATATGAGTGAAAATTCAGATATAGTTGATACAGGTGTTTTAGGTGAAAATACTCTTGTTAGAAATGAGCAAGGTGAAACCAGAAGTTCGTTGACAGCAGCATTAAGCTCTGATAAATCAGAGCTTAATGCTGCTGTCAATGAACTTCAAATTTCTGGTGAACACACATACTTCATTTTAGAACCTGATAAAACTGGAGCAACTGATAAAACTGTAGCAACTGATAAGACTGGAGCAACTGATAAAACTGGGGCAACTGATAAAACTAGGGCAATTGATAAAATTGAAGCAACTGAGTTTGGTGGCTCTCCTGCACAAGCAGAGGCATGCAGTGATACAAAGACTGACTCAAGTCAGCAAATTCATGCAGATGGTAAGGAGGTCACTGTAGATCATGAACATGTAGATGATAATCAGTTGAGCTTTCATTCAGAACTGGCCAGAAAAATACAGGAGAGGAAAACAATAAAGCGGATGGAAGAGCTAGTCGTAGATGAAGCTGAAGTTGACGACCTGTATTGCTTTCTGAAACCAGAAACAAAGGTGAATTCATCTAGAACATTGACTAGATCGGGTAATTTCAATGAAGCTGATCCTGGTATAAGTCATAATTCATCGTTATATATGAGGTATGGGTTTACTAGACCGATAGAGGCTCGAAAACCTAGTGACAAGTCGGTGAAAAGGAGATCGAGTTTGTTGTCACGAATGTCAAAAACTTTGGACTCCCGGGAAGTGGACATACAAGAGGGCAATAATAAACATAAAGTTGGCAGCAGTTTCAGCGGTGGATCCTCGGTGGACACACTGCTTAAGCAGGACACTAAGACCGTTATGGTCCTCAGTGGCGGAAACGGTTACAAAGATTGGAAGAAGAGACAAAATGCCCAGTACAGAACTGAGGAGGCGTGTTTAGTGATATGGATGTACAAGGTCTGATAGTTTTACAGGGATACAATGTTTTCCAGAGCCTTGATGGGACATTAGAATGACCCATGTACTGTTCATTTACATGCAATTTCATACCCTTTCTTCTGACAAAAGAATGAACTTGTGTTTGCATTTCAACCACACAATTAGCAGGTTAGCAAGTTTATGAACTCGAATTTGGAGATATAGCTGTCATGCAAATATAAACAATTTGCAGTTAAGTGACTGGAATTTTAATACTGACTGGCAGTTAGGGATGTTTAAAAGAGGTAAAGACAATGGACATGATACTTGGAAAATTTAAATTTCCAAATAGTTTTCTTCCTTATTTTCAGTAACTTATGTTGTAGGTACACATTGGAATTACCTCTATGAGGCAATTCCAGTGTGTACCTACAACATGTCTTTTCAATAAATGATTTTTCACCATTAGCTTTTTTAAAGCAAATTCTCAACCACTTTCATTAATTCAAACAAAAGAGCATGTAGAAATGAACAACTTTTCATGTAGTATGTCATGCCCCTGGATGACAATAATAGACTGTCTATTTTATGCTTCTGACAGCTTATCTTGAGATGTTTCATGGGAGTATATTGCTAAATTGCTAGTTGCGTGGTTGTAATATGTCTGCTAAACAAGGCCTTTAATCACACTGGTAAATGTATATGTTGATTTGCTGGTATTTATGCGTGCGTATTGCCGGTACTTCATATACCGGAAGTGGTAGATATTGGTGTTAATACTACAGTCAAACCTGCTGTTGCGGTCACCTCTATTAAGCGTGACCCTCCCTTAAGCGGCCACTTCAGGGTCCCCCCGAACGATTTTGAATGCAAATGCACCTCTATTAAGCGTGCACCTGTCCAACGCGGCCAGCGGTCGTCGAAATTTGCCCCAAAACGCTGAAATTGTATCCGTAAACGGCCACTTTCCATGGTTCGATGCGGCCATTTGATTAAATTTTATCTTTATACTTCTTTTTGCACCGGTCAAATGCTTGGAGCAATTAAACTCCCCAGCAGTGGTGTCTCCTAAAACATTCTATAACGGCCGCGCCCTATGTTGAGGCTATGGGACGCAACAGTTTGGGTGCTTTTGTGCCACTCGAGACACATTGGAACTGAAATTTTAAAAGTTCGAGTGTTTATGCTAATCGAACACTACGACATGCTTCAAGAAACCTGCACATGTGGATTAAAAAATAGCGCCGTCCGTAACCTAAAACCTGAATACGCTAAACGAACACGACTTGTAGTTTTTGTGTATGCGGGTACCAGTGCAAAGCCAGTCAACCGATAAATTGTCAACATCAAAGCGTTTACCGCTGCCAAAGTTCATTCATCCATACCGTGGCAGATGTTTAGCGGTTAATGTGTGAAAAACTAAATGCAAGTATAGTTATACTCTTTGCTGGAGGCATACTTACTACACAAAGATGAAATGTTTGCTAGGGGGAAGAAAACAAGCAATAGCTTTTGAGAAAAAAAATTTGAGTAACAGAATCATTTTTTCCAAGTCTCATGCACCTGAATAAATCTACAAATCAAACAACTTTCTCTTCATGTTCAGTAGCACGATGTCCATTAAACATGCCTTTGCTTATCAAAAATCAAGGTTTAGCTTTAGAAAAAATGGGTATACCAGTGACATGAAGCCTCTAAGTCTAAAGGCTAACTCTTTTGACAAACATTGAATTTAAAAAAAAAGATATGGAATTGCTTTTGTTTTAAAAATACATATTTTGATATTTGTTTTTTATTTATCTTTTTTTTTATTTCTATGATGCAATAACTGAACCCTACACTGGCGGTGTAGACCTAATTCTTCATAATTTTAACTCATATGGGAATATCCTCAATCATATGACCATTTTACCTGAACCTCTATTAAGCAGCCACCTGTCTTAAGCAAGCGATTTTGGATTATCCCTTGACCGCTTGCTTAAGACAGGTTTGACTGTATATAGAAAAACATGCCATATGCCTAAAGGACTATAGAATTAGATCATTTTTAAGTATTCAGTATGTGCATGGCGATTTATGTAAGCATTTAGGAATAGATTAGAGTACCGATCATTCAGATCGGTAAATACCAGCAAATCGACATATACATTTACCAGTGTGTTAATCAGGGGTGTGGAAATACCATGCCCACAAGTATAAAAAACCTTAATGCAGTTATATGTTTCATCTTTTGATTCTTTATTACGAAATTGCATGTTGTATGGAAAACAGTGTGAAGCCTGATCAGCTGGCTTCTTCAGAAGCCAGCTGATCAGGATCTACACTGTTTCAATAGAGCATATATTTGGTTCCCTGCTGTTTTCAAAGAGTATATATATATAATACAGCACAGTAAGGGCTAATTTATCTGTTCTTTGGGACAAGTAAAATTTTCTTTGGACAGGTACATTATGGTCATTTACTTGTCCCTGGAAAAGTATCAAATTTGCTATTTCCTCATCCCTGCTTTAATTTTCTTCTCCATACACCCCTTTACTTACATTACTTATATTCAAAACTATCTGTCCTCCCCCAGTGGCCTTTCCAAAGTGCTGTAAATGACTGAAATGCTGTTGCTTTAGCCTGTAATCAGTTATTTTCTGAATTTTCTACAAGTGCAATCTTTCTTCACTGATCTCTTTGTCCTGTTTTGGTGATCTCTGGATAACAAGTTTTATCATATGGCCTTATGCCTGGGAAGGATATAATGCCATTTAATAAAATAGATAGAACACAAGTGGTTTGTATATTTATCACCATTATATGTGCCTAGATGCGAGAAAACCTGTCTTCGATGGTTTGGGAACAACAAAGGCGCAAACCAGCCTGCGCATCTGTGCAGACTGATCAGCGCTTTTGTTATTCACGTTTTGGAAAGTATCATCTCTAAACTTGCTACAAGAGAAATTTTGATTTTCTATCTAGTCTCTGTAGCTGAGGAGACTGGTTTGAGTCTCGCTTTGTCGGAAACCCCGAAGACAGGTTTTGTCCTGTCGAGGCCCATATAATGACTTTGATAACAACGTTGCATATATATGGCAAAATCTTCAGCATTGCATTCCCAAACACAATTTCAAAGTGGTTTTAGTGTCATATGTTAAATAGAATCTATAACATATATGAACCTGTACAATTGAATTAATTAATCTTGTTTAGAAAAAGTGATAAAATGCCAGCCTCATATTTCATTGCTTTTTCTCAACCTGTCATGTAAGATCTATTCAAATGGATCAGTTATCTTTCTTTCTATAATCTCAAATGGTGCTCTTTCTCATTCTAATTTCTTTTCTGTGTCTAATCAGCAATCTACTTAATCAGGCTTCCCGATTAGAATACATAGTAAAATGTAATTTTTCTTATGTCTCAACTTAAACATATGTTGTAGGTACCCCCAAAAATTGTTAAACTGATGGATAAGAAAATATTTACAGTTTTACGCTCTGGACCTATGTGAGCTTATATTGCTTTATCAGTACTTAGTGACTACCTACTCCACTTTTCCCTTATTTTTTTATCAGTTTTGTACACAGATGTTACCATGATGTGCTGTTGTCTGTCTTTGAAACTGTAGCATTGGTCCAGATTGAAAAAATTTCTGTACATAAAATTGCATTTATGGTCTTATCCATCAGTTTAAACATTAGTTTTGGGTGCTCAAAAGAATCATCTCATTGAGATGGTTCTTTTGAGTACCCACAAAGTATGTTTTAGTTGGGAAATAAGAAAAATAACTTATCTGGATGCCTGAAGTTGCAAACTAAGGGTCACTTTTGTACGTAAATGTTTCCATGCATGATGTGCTGCTGTCGGTTTTCGAAAGCTTAGTAATTGTCGTTTTTGCTTAGTATATAAGGTCCCTTTATAATGCTATATTTGGGGTCCATAGGAATGGCCCATGTTATAAGTGAATTAAGTGAATAGTGTTAAAAATGGACAATTTTGCAAAGGAATTATAGAAAAATGACCATAAAATGATCATTATCTCTATAATTCCTTTATAAATTCCATGGTAAAAAAATTTAGCCACATGACCCAGCTATATCCAAATATGTGCTACAATAAGTTGTGTTATAAAGGTACTGCAATTTACAAATGAACAGTTCCATAGAATTGAAAATCAGCAGAATTATTGTCATACCAGGTAAAATGTAAAGACATTCAGTAAGATTATACATTTATAATAATTTGGGTTGTTTTACTGACCAGGGTTGTAGTTAAAATACATCAAAAGGGACTTTGTGAGTCACATTTGTCTTTGTTGATGTTACACTTTTATAGTTTATCTGCCACTAAAGTGTTACAAATTAGTACTTGGCTTTCTTTGAAAGTGAAACACAGTAGCACTTGTCTGGCTTTGAAAGTTACATAGCTACTTGTGTGCCTTTCTGAAAGTGTTACACGGTAGTATTTGTATGCCCTTGAAAGTGTTGTTTCGTAACACTTTCAAGGGCATACAAATACTACCGTGTAACACTTTCAGAAAGGCACACAAGTAGCTATGTAACTTTCAAAGCCAGACAAGTGCTACTGTGTTTCACTTTCAAAGAAAGCCAAGTCTGCTTTTGAAAGTGTTATACAGCAGTACCAAGTGTTACAAAGTTATACTTGTCTGTCTTTGTAGAACTCATCTGCCTTTAACAGTTTAGTACAAATGAACAGTTCCATGGAATTGAGACTCAGCAGAATTAATGTCAGACTCAGTAAAAATGTATAGATATTCAGTAAGATTATACATGTGTAAAATTTGGGTTGTTTCACTGACCAGGGTTGTTGTATAAAATCCTTAAAAAAGGACTTCAATACTCCACATTATGAGAAAACCAGTCTTTAGTTCCCATCTACTTGTTCAGCTACAGAGACTATCTAGTATGTTGTACACCAGGCTGTTGCATCTAGAGCCTCTATATTTCCAGACATTGAATAACAAATGTGCTGATCTGACAGACTGTGCAGATGCCAAACTTTTCTGTGCCACTGTTATTCACATAATAACAATTGCATTATTATCAGCCATGTTAATGGAGGACATCTGTTTTCTCTCTGTAGACAATATATAGCCATATCGAAAAAAAATTCAAGACTTGCTAGTCATTGTAGCTGAACAGGCTGTTGTGAGCCATAGCTGGTAGAAAGCTACAAAGACAGGCTTTCTCATCACTTTGATTTGATAACTGCTTCAGACTTTTAGGGTTTCGGAATATCAGTGTTGTATATGAGATTAACACTTTGTATGCTGTGTAATTCACATGTTTTTGTTGTCTGCTATTTTTTTTTTTTAAATCAACTTTTTCAAAAAAAATCTCACTGTCAGTGTCAACCAGTTTGTATCCAGATCCGGCCGGACATTTTGTCTGGCCTGATCTGGGTCCGAGTGGTTTGCAAATGTTATTAGCAGACGACATAAGTGGACACTAGCAAGTTAAGAGTTAAGGATGTTACAGAGCATGCTTATAAAGTATACAATAGTTGTTTGTTACAAATATATTTTTTTATAATTGCTTGTGATACGTTATTGCATACGTTAAAAAAAAATGTTATATAATTCCATTGTAAATAATTGCTCATTCCTCCACAATTTGAAAATGAATTTTCTTTTTCAAGACATCAGAATTTACAGGTTGTTAATTAAATATTCAAATGGCCACCTCCATTGGCTTATAAGAACTCAGATTTTCAAGTTTTGAATACCTATTATAGTAAAACCTGTCTTAAGCTGCCACTCAAAAATAGACAAAACAAAGATCTTAAAGACTTGGCTTAATTAAGGTCGAAAGTATTGCAGAATGCTCCCTTTGGAGCATTCTGCAATACTTTTGACCTGCATTAAGTGATAATTGGTATTGAAAACCAAGTTTTGGTGTTCTTTTTGAGTGGCCGCTTTAGACAAGTTTTACTGTAACTTTATTCTATGTTCCATTTTGATCAAAATGCACACTACAGTACCATTCGAGCTATTTTTATACCTAGTTAACTAGAAGTTGACAGGGAGCCGACAGGGAGCGCAGTGGCTTGATGGTAGAGTGCTTGACTCTTGATCGAGGGGTTGTGGGTTCGAGCCTCACAGGCGGCACTGTGTTATTTCCTTGAGCAAGACATATTAATCCCTGCTTAGTACTGGTTCAACCCAGGAAGACCTGTTCCGACAAAACTGAAAAATTGTTGACTGGGATGTAAAGAATCAAATCAAACAAACAAACTAGGAGCAGACCAGGTCTAGACATCAAAGTTAAACACTGGTAAACATGGAGATAACTATTCTCAACTCTTTTTAATAAACCATAGTTGAGGCCAGAATTTTTTTTATTAAACTTCGTTCAGAAATTCTGTTGTAACGGTTTTCGAAGTTCCTGCTTTATATGTAATTTTAGGTCGTACATCACTATGAGAAAGCTACTCCTGTAGACCTCCCCTAATGTCTCCAGCAGGTTCTGTGCATGTGTGAGCTCTTGGCAAAGCCCTGATATCATGGGAAAAATCATGACATTGAGAAACGCACCGGCAAACTAAGACAATTTGACATTCATGAACAAATATGGAAACACCAACAGTTTCATTATAATATTTGGGAGTGGTCATTTCAGTGGTCGAGAAGTTCGTGGGAAATCATCACTGTTGGTTTGGTTTACCTTACTGTTTATCCTGGAGATATTAAAAAAAAAGATAAGCTCTGAAAAAAAGCACTGAAAATGACCAGGTCATTTTCAGAGCTTTTTTTTTTTCTCCCCCCGACCCTAAATCTGATTTTTTTTCCCCGTAAATCAACTAATAAATAAATTCTGGCCTAACTGTGCAGTTGACTAGAAGTTAACACCTCGTTTACGTGTAGTTGATGGGTGTAAAGAAAACTGTAAATGGTACTGTATGACAAATTACATCGTTTATGAATATTGCATTCCCCTTTTAGGGTTAGAATAATAGTTTTGATATTGTCAAACAATATCTTATATTTTAGTATACTTTTTAATGATTATAATAATTATGCTCAATAGAAAATATCACTTTGCAACTCATGTGATGGGATAATATTTTACCCTAAGCTCACCAATATTTTTTTGTCCTGAAATTACATGTATGTCTGCTGCATATATTCAAGTTACTTTAGATAAGATTTTATCATGGATGCAAACACTATGAACCCTGATCAGACTGCTCCCTGTAGGGAGCAGTCTGATCTATGACCATATCGTTTGCAAGATAGGTCACATAAGCAGATGGGAGGAGCAATGACAAATGTTATGACAGGCTTTAAAAGGGTTAACCGATAAACAGGCTTTCAAGCGGGCCCTACTTTTCCTATTTTTCCCTACTTTTTTTTTATTTGCTCCGTCTTTTCCCTTTTTCTTGAAAATGCCCTACTATCCCTACTTTTTCACTCTAAAATGTCATTTACGCGTAAAAATCCAGAATATTTTCCTCCCATGCTTTGCTCGCATTTTTAAATTAACTATTATATTTATTCTAAGGGGAAGGCTGCTAAAAAACACATTTTTTAAAAACATTTTTAAAGTCTCTCTGTTTAGCAAGTGCTCTTGTCACAGCTATTATCCGGCTTATTTACTTTGAATTTTCTTATTTCTAACAACTCATTGAGATGAATTTTGTACTTGAAAAACCCTATCCCTACTTTTTTACACCAATAATCCCTTCTTTTTCACTACTTTTTCGAAATTTTTATCCCTACTTTTTTGTTGAAGGGTACTTGAAAGCCTGGATAAATTGTTTACATATAGTGATTTCTGCTGTATCTCAATTTTGTGATATGTTAATTTTACAATTTTAGGAACAGAAAAATAGTGCAATATTATTTTTGTGTGTGTGTAGGCTGTAAATATACTCCACAGAAATTCCATCCACAAGTTGAATTGTAGAATAATCTCAAAAAAGTTTGCTTTTTGCCTTCTGGGTAATTTCAATGCATTTGCACAGGTTTAGATAGGGAGCGCAGTGGTAGAGTGCTTGACTCCAGACCGAGGGGCTGGACGTTCGAGTCTCACTGCATTGTGTCCCTTGAGCAAGACACATTTATCCTAGCTTAGTTTTGTACTGGTTCAACCCAGGAAGGCTCGACCCCTTTTAACTGAAAGATTGCTGATGGGACGTAAAGAATCAAATCAAACAAAATCAAACAGGTTTAGATAAACATTTTCAGCGTAAAACTGTAAATATTTTCTTACTCATAATTTTTAACATATGTTTTGGGTGCTCAAAAGAACCGTTTCCTTGAGACGGTTCTTTTGAGTACCCACAACATACGTTTTGGTTGAGAAATAATTTTTTTTTTTGTTACGCACTCTTAAGCCCTGCTTTTGTTTAGTCTGCTTAATTTTTTTTCAAGATGAACTTGTTCAAAGAAATTCTTTCGGGAACACTATCAGAGTTTCAAATGGTTTGGATCCAGATCAGGACGGACATTCTTTTGGTTCTGATCTGGGTCCAAACTGTTTTCAAAGGTTATCAGCAGCTCTAGCAACATACCAGATATGCGACAATTGAAAACATTAATACTATCGACGAACGTAGATTAAAAATCGTTAGAAACTAGTTTTCTATTGACATTTGTTGCCCGACTGGCAACAAATGGCAATCAAAAACACTGTTTCTGGAAATTTTTTATACACGTTCGTCGATTCTTAAGAGTGCTTTCAATTGCCACCTATCCAGTGTGAGCAAGGAAAGAGTAATTCAAACATGCATACAGGGTTCACATTGGCTTGAAAAGTACTTGAATATACAGGACTGTCTTGAAAAGTCCTTGAAAATTAAACTTGCCTTGAAAAGTACTTGAGAAACACTCAGAGGCCTTGAAAAGTCCTTGAATTTTACCATTTACAGGAGGATTCAACCCTGTCTTTGGAGACCTAAATCAGTATAAAATTGTGGTGCCTTTATTTGGTGCAGATATCCTGCACCAAATAAAGGCTCCACAATTTTATACAAGTTTTCTTAAAATAATATCTTCAGTAATGCAGTCAAGCATTTCCAAAGTAGAATTTTAACTTTTTCATAAGTTTTCAGTCTTTGAAAACAGTAGGTTGACTGAAAACTTATGAAAACGTCATTTAGAAATTCTTGAAAAGTCCATAAATTTTACACAAACTTGCCTGTATGAACCTTGTGCAAAGATGATTAACCCTTATCATGCTAAAGCCAGATATGTCCCAATTTGAAAACAGTGTAGATCCAGATAAGCTTGCTTCAGCTGATCAGGATCCACACTGTTTTTCAGATTATTCCAGTCCCAGCTAGTATTTTTACACTGACTGTGTCTCTCTTTAGAAAATCCAATTGAGAATTTTATTGTCTCACTTAGTCATCATTCCTTTACTCTCATTTTCAGTTGTAAAGAATTTGTTTTATTTTGTTTGTTTGAGATTTGATTCTTTAAGTCCCAGTCGACAAGTTTTCAGTTATGTGGGGATGGGTCTTCATGGGTTGAACCATCTTTAGCAGAGGATAAAGAATTTGTTTTGTCCTCAATGAAAAACACTAAATCATTCATTCCATAATGCTTAGCCGAGTACTTACCCTCAGACTACTTAGATTAGCCTGCATTCTTGTTGCATTCTGGATAATTTTTAAAAATAGTTTTTCACCTGATTTTTTTTTCAAAATTAATGTGTCAAAACGGTTTTGATCCAGATCCAGCCTGACGTTTTGTTTGGTCTGATCCAGATCCAAACTGTTTGCAAAGGTTATCAACAGACTACACTGGCAGAATGTACCGTAAATTCGAAAATTTTCACAAGGGTTTAATTTTCTTGAAAATTCGCAGGTGCGAAGTTTCCAAAAAAATTAAACCCTCACGAAATCATTCTGTCATTTACTGATGTAGGTGAATCATGCCCTAGTTGCAAATTTTTAACATGGCAAATATGTTTTTAACGCTATTCACGAAAATAAAATTATTGCCAAAATTTCCAAAGTCAAAGTTCCAATGTGTGCAATAGGGTTGAATAGCTTGCACACTTATTATCATTGTTAATACAGTATATACTCGAGCGCCATATTCTCACAGCATCCTTATTCTCACGGTAAACCATTATTCCAGTATAAAAAATCATCACACCATCTATCAGCATTTTACATATGCCAATTAAGTGAACTGAAGCCTACAAACCACTCACAGAATAGAAACTTCAAAAATGATAAAGTTGTGAATGAAAAATATTTTTTATCACTTTAACAATGCAAATGTCATCTGCCTTCCCACCCATGTCATATAAATTTCATATTTCTCCAAATAATTTTAGTTAACCCCCGCAGCTTTGACAGCTCAAAGTGAGTTACATATTGATTTTCATGAATTTGAAGAAACAAATACATGACCAGTTCAGGAACTTCCTGCAAGCCAAGAACAAGCTAGTTAATGTGAGAATATTAAGTCCCCATCCAATATGCCTGCTGTGTGGAGGTCGTGTTTACATTGGAAGCCAGATAGAAATTCTAGGCTACATCTGTCAATTGATGATATGTATTGAAGGACTGGATAATAAGCTAACATATTTTATTATTGATTTGATTGTATCTTCAGTAAGCATATAAATATTGATCACTGAACTGTTAGTACCGTGAGAATATGGTGGACCAGGCTATATGTCAAAGTGTTCTTGAATTTTGAACACTTCCCTAACTTCAAGTAGAATTTTGTTGGGCCTTTGATCCACAAAAATCTTGTCATAAGGGCAATTATTGAAGGCCCTGATCACACTGCTCCTAATTTAGGAATATTCTGATTTGGGTCTACACTCTTTGTCCAAGCTTTATTGTCTGGTAGTGTCCAAGTTATGAAAGATTTACCATGTATATTTTTTGTTAACTCTTGTATTTTATATACTGAGGGAAAAAAAGTTTAGCAATTATTTATAATGGGGTTTCCCATAGGCGATCTTTGAAGCATTAGATCTTTTTAATTGGCAGGTTCGCAAACATGTCGGTTGTTTGAAAATGACATAATGTCTTCCCGCAAGTGGTCAAAAGAAACAAAATCCAACTTCATAGTAAGGATTTGATCTGCTGAGCATTCTAATTTCAAACGTTATTCAGTTGAAAGGGAGATAATTTAAAAAAAATACGATTTTCAGCTAAAAGCTGTACGAAAAGGATGAACATAACATTCAGTTTTAAACCGTTTTTCACTTTCTTGCTTTTGGGTCTAAACATTTGACAGAAAATTCAAACTTTTAGTCCAAAACTATTCACACTATTGCCAGATAAGCTGTTTTAGCAAGGGGTCATAAAATCAGACTGTACATTATGTGAAATGTCAACCTGTTAATGTCATCGTACTCTTGAACGTTTGTCAACATATATTTTTGACACTATGAAATTAAAAGTCCTATTTCTTCTAAACTGTGAATCCTCAAAGTATACTGCTAAACTTTTTCCCTTATATTGAAAGAGTTTATTAATGGCGTCATAATTATGATGTAAGAAAGTTTACTGTATATTTGCTGTTGTTAAAGCTTGTATTTTATATATTGAAATAGTTTATGAATGATATAAAACTCAATAATTATAACCCACTCTGACAGTCTTGAAATTTATAATTTTTCAATATGTCCTTAACCATAGAACAGCCCAGGCAAACTAGAGTTGTGTTAAGTATCTCAACATGAGAAAACCTGTCTTCCGTGTTTGCGAACAACAAATTGGCAGACCAGCCTGCGCATTCGTGCAGTCTGATCAGCGCCTTTGTTTTTCGATTATCATAAAGTATCATATATAGACTTGCTAAGAGCAAAATTTCAATTTTCTAGCTAGTCTCTGTAGCTGAGCAGGCTGGTTTGAATCTTGTTTTGTCTGAAACCCCGAAGACAGGTTTTCTCACGACTAGGCTCATTTACACTAGACCAATCATAACATGTTTACACTGGACCAAGCATTCACTATATACAATGGACCAAGTGTTCCATATTTATACTAGGTCAGTCATACACAAGGACAAACATACTGTCTTTACACTGGACCAGGCTTACCATGTTTACTCTGGGTCAATAATACTGACCAGTCTAACCATATTTACGCGAAGCCAAGCAAACTGTTTTAACACTAGACCAATCTTACCATGTTTACACTAGGTCAATCATATCTTTACAAGGGGCCAAGTTTACCATATTTACAGTGGGTCAATCATACTGTCTTTAATATAGGCCAAGCTTATCATATTTACTCTGAGTCAGTCTTTACACTAGGACGAGCTTATCATATTTACTCTGGGTCAGTCTTTACACTAGGTCAAGATTACCATATTTACTCTGGGTCAGTCTTTACACTAGGTCAAGATAACCATATTTACTCTGGGTCAGTCTTTACACTAACTAGGTCAAGCTTACCATATTTACTCTGGGTCAGTCTTTACACTTGGTCAAGCTTACCATATTTACTCTGGGTCAGTCTTTACACTAGGTCAAGCTTACCATATTTACTCTGGGTCATAGTCTTTATACTGGGTCAAGCTAACCATATTTACTCTAGGTCATAGTCTTTACACTAGCTCAAGATTACTATATTTACTCTGGGTCATAGTCTTTACACTGGGACAAGCTTACCATATTTACTCTGGGTCATAGTCTTTATCCTGGGACAAGCTTACCATATTTACTCTGGGTCAGTCTTAACACTAGGTCAAGCTTACCTTATTTACTCTGGGTCATAGTCTTAAGACTAGGTTAAGCTTACCATATTTACTCTGGGTCATAGTCTTTACACTAGGTCAAGATTACCATATTTACTCTGTGTCATAGTCTTTACACTAGGTCAAGATTACCATATTTACTCTGTGTCATAGTCTTAAGACTAGGTTAAGCTTACCATATTTACTCTGGGTCATAGTCTTTACACTAGGTCAAGATTACCATATTTACTCTGTGTCATAGTCTTTACACTGGTCAAGCTTACCATATTTACTCTGGGTCATAGTCTTTACACTAGGTCAAGCTCACCATATTTAAACTAGGTCATAGTCTGTACACCGGGACAAGCTTACCATATTTAAACTAGGTCATAGCCTTTACACTTGGCCAAGCTTACTTTCTTTACAAAGGAACAAGATTGCCATATTTAAACTGGGTCAATCTTACTGTCTTCACACTGAGCTAAACTTTCCATATTTACACTGGGTGAATCATACTGTTTTTGCACTGGGCCTAGCTAACCATATTTACACTGAGTCATTTATAATGTCTTCACACTGAGCTAAGCATACCATATTTACACTGGGCCAAACTTGCCATATTTACTCTAGGTGAGTCTTTACACAGGGGCAAACTTACCATATTTACACTTGGTTAATCATACTGTCTTTAAATTAGACAAAGCTTACCATATTTACACTGGGTCAATTTATGGGAGAGCAGTGGCTCAGTGGTAGAGTGCTTGACTTGAGACCGAGGGGGCCGGGGGTTCGAGCCTCACCGGCGTCACTGCGTTGTGGTCCTTAAGCAAGACACATTTATCCTAGCTTAGTACGGGTTCAAACCAGGAAGACCCGTCCCTGTTTAACTGAAAGATTGTTGATAGGGATGCTAAAAATTAATCTGTGGATAGGATTAATACACAAGTGATCTATCGATTTGCGTCAGGTCAAGTGGAGTGTACAAGTTAATGTTTTACTTAACCATTGTAAACAAAATACAACGTCACTGTCACTCTTGGTTGGCACGACAGTAGTTTATTTTTACCAGGCCAAGCATAGACTATTTACACTGTGGCCAAGCATACAGAATTCAAACAAACTGCATTTTTGATGGAATAAGCATATCATGTTTACTTTTGTGTGTTGGGCCAGCTTATCTTCTAACGTAACTTGTCCTAAAATCTGAAAAGTCCCCTTTAAGCCTGGTGAGGTTCATAAAAGGTAGTAATGGACTGGCAAATAGTGTAACTCCCCAGCAACTCCCCACTTCCGCTCCGGACTACCCAGCAGCTCCCCACTTCTGTTTCCTTGATATGGGCAATCTACCCAACTCAAACAGGTGCACTCGCACCACAGTGTATACCCTGATTAGACTGCTCCTTCAGGAGCAGTCTGATCTGAGTTTACACTAATTGCATGGGTCAATGTCTGAACATTTAGAGTATCAGGAGATGTGACTGCAAACAACTTTTCTGGACTAGGTAAAAACTGGGTTCAAATTCTAGCACAAGAAAAGTAACAATAACAACATGATTGTTTTTTTAAGTGACACCACACTAAAAGGCATCTTATCAGAGTAATGGAAAGCAAAGATCCTAATACGCCAACACAGCTATATAACCCACAGGGGGTTTACTCTAAACTTTTGTGCTGCATAGGCTAAAAAAAATATCTGGCATACCCACCCAAAAATAGATGAATTTTTAGCATCCCCTCCAAAAGAAATTCCCATTCTGTACCTTGACCTTAAAAAAAAGACCCTTAAATAGTTGACTATAGAAATTGCCCACAAAAATCTTCATGTGTTTTTTTTTTTTTATTTTCGACCAAAATGTGTGATACATTGGATTCAGACTCTTTAAAAAAAAGCTTATTTCTGAATTATTTTCATTATGCCATAGGTTTAGATAAGCATTTTTTTTGAGTGTATAATTGTAAATAATTTCTTACCCATCAGTTTTAACATATGTTTTGGGTGCTCAAAAGAACCGTCTCATTGAGACGGTTCTTTTGAGTACCCACAACATATGTTTTGGTTGAGAAATAAGAAAATTATTTTTTTGGTACACACTTAACTAAAGGCCTGATTATGGGTGCAAATGTCGTCTCACATTCTCAGTGGGAAATGCTACTTCCCTTCTGATCAGTCAACACAAATGTGTAGGCCAGTCTGGAACTTTGCTGTTCATAATACAGTGCTGTCCCTTTATAACTCACCCTGTATAACCCTTTACCTCATAGAGATGAATTTTAACACTTTTGCAAACAGAGCAGACCCAGATCAGGCAGCTCTTTTATGAGCCGCCAGATCAGGGTCTTTGTTTGCTTATACATGTAGAAATATGATATATCTGTTCCAATTTCTTTGTTCTATGTTCCAACATGAAAGTTTATTTATATAATTATTCATAATTGGGTGGAGCCTAGCATGAATATTCATGAAGGAAAGGGTTAAACATGGATTTGGATACATGTTGTGACTCCAAAATGTTTTTTACCGTATAATTTTACAAACAGGGTTCATACAGGCAAGTATGAGTAAAATTCAAGGACTTTTCAAGGACTTCTAAAAGCCTCTCCAACAGTTTTCAAGGACTTAAAGTTAATGAAAAATACTGATCTAAGTGTTAAAATCCTACGTCAGAAATGCTAGACTGAGATAATGGAGACATCAGTACTGGAAAATTAGTATGAAATTGTTTTGCCTATATTTGGTGCAGCAATTTTATACTTATTTAGGTCTCTATCATAGTTAACAGTGCTAAGTCCTACAGAAAATAGTAGAATTCAAGGACTTTTCAAGGCTTTTGAGTGATTTTCCAGTACTTTTCAAGGCAGATTTCATTTTCAAGCATTTTTCAAGAAAGCCCTCTAAATTCAAGTACTTTTCAAGCCTGTGCAAACCATATGCAAAGGAATTATAAGAAAAATCTTTTTCTAAAATTTCTTTGTAAAATACCCTCCCTAACATAATTCACTTATAACACACTCCATTGCCATGAGCTTATCCAGAAAGTTTGTCAGAGGGATCCAACTTTAAAAACTTTTTTTTAAGTTGATGAGAGGATCCAAATACCACTGTAAGCGGGCCATCATTGAATGCTGGCTATGTAGCTTTGTGATTTTTCAGGGGATCTGGAACCATATTGCTAAGAAACCCTATATTTTTTTGCAATTTTGCAGGGGAGGGTGTCCTGACCCCTTGTACATCCCCCCAAGCGATGATGGCTCAACATTGAATGCTGACTTTGTAGCTTTGTGATTTTTCAGGGGATCTGGATCTGTATTGCTAAGAAACCTTACATTTTTTTGCGATTTTGCAGGGGAGGATGTCCTGACCCCCTGTACGTCCCCACTCTGGATCCAGGCATCATTACTATAGCCCAAAATGTAGCATTATAAAGGGACTCCACTGTATAATCAAGATACCTTTTACATATGGTGTCACTCTCTTTATTTTGCATGTTTAGTCACATTATCACAAAGAAAAATATTAAGTAGTAAAAATATCACAATAAGTCAAAAAGTACAATTTGAAATCAACGACAAAACAATATTGAATTCAACAATGTCAACAAAAGTAACAGCAAATTATTTTTGGACTAATTATGAGGGATGGCCCGTTTACTAACTATGGATGCCAAATGATAGATGGGCCTCCCCGCAAGAAAACCGGCCTTCTGGGTTTCCAACAAAGCCAGACTCAATCAGTCTCCTTAGCTACAACTTTCTAGAAAAATGAAATTTCACTTGTAGCAAGTTTAGATATGATACTTTCCAAAAAGTAAATAACAAAGGCGCTGATCAGACTGGGTCTGCCCATTTGTTGTCCCAACAACCCGAAAACAGGTTTTCTTTTGTCAAGGCCCAGATAATTAAAAACGATCATTTTTATATTTATCTGATCAAGATCAAATAAATAATTGTAGCAGCAACTTATATGTCTGCTGATAAACTTTGCAAAGAGTTTGGACCCAGACCCATGCTTTTTTTGTATTCTGCTAACTTTTTTCATTTTTTTTTCAAAACTTTCGTTCAGAATCACTATCAGAGTGACAAACAGTTTGAATCCCGATCTGATTCTGGTCCAAACTGTTTGCAAAGATTATCAACAGATGACAAATGTCACCTCTAGCAAGAAAGAGTTGAAAACGTCATTTTGAATAACAAAATGGGCCTTTAATCTTTGGCCGAAACTTGCATTTTAGCACAGACCTAGTATGCTTTCTAAACAGGATCATTTCCTTTTTGCTATAAAAATTCTCTTTTTTGCGCTCAAATTCTCTGACAGTATGATAGTGTTTACTCTCTCCTTCTGAATAACACCATGTTAGTCATATCATCAGATTTTCAGCCAGTTAAGATACATCAATGGATTCAACGACTGCATTGTAAACAGTGTAGATCCTGATCAGCTGGCTTCTAGAGAAGCCAGCTGATCTGGATCTACAGAATTTTTAAAGGGTTTAGTAAGAAAAGGGTTAAAAGTTTACTCTTGTCCTCATTATCCAAATAGGAACGGTTAATATGGTAGCGCTGGAGATATACACTACATGGGTGAAAGTTTAAAAATTCCAAATCCTGAACTTTCAAAATTCCAATCTTAAAACTTGAGGTATGCCCAGTTTAAATGGTCAATTGTCTTTAGACAGACTGACTATAAATCAGAGAACCTATTATAATCTCCTTAATTCAGCATTTTGAGGCTGTCTTTCTGTGAAAAGTCAGCCTCAAAATCCTGATTTCAGGAATAATCCTGAAAACTTTCATCTATTACAGTGCTTTGTTTGTCTGTTGTGATGCTTTACGTTCCAGTCAACATTTTTTCAGTCATGTCGAGATGGATCTTCCTTGGTTGAACCAGTACTAAACAGCAGATGTCTTGCTCAAGGACACAAGAGAGTGACTCCATCGGCAGTGAGTCTCCAACTAGCAACCATTCGATCCCAGTCTAACATTCCACCAATTGATCCATTGCGCTCCACAGATATGGATGCATATTCAAAAATTAAAATTTCATATTTCTCATTCAAAACATATGTTGTGGGTACTCAAAAGAACTGTCTCAATCAGACAGTTCTTTTGAGCACACCAATCAAATGCTTAAGCTGATGATTAAAAAATATTCAAATTTTACACTTAAATTTTTTGTTGTTTTTTGGTGACCTTTGTTGAACGCATTAAAATTTCAATTTTTTGTGTAATGTGTGTGCAAAATATGAACATATCACTAATTTTTAATGCAATCTAATGTGTAACCAGATTAAATGTCTTCACAAATTAGTTAGACAGATACCAAAATATTCAGCGGTGTTGAGCACTTTAAATACCTTGTGATAGCAAGCTTTTTCCAATATGCGTGATGCATAAAACAGATCCAGTAAAACCTGTCTTAAGCAGTCACTCAAATATAGACAAAACAAAAGTCTTAAAGCCATGTGGTAGCTTAATGCAGGTCGAAAGTATTTTGAACTGCATTAAGAGATTATTGGTCTTGAAAACCTGTTTTTTCCTCTTTGAGTGGCCGCTTAAGACAGGTTTTACTGTAATCATTATGTGGAAGTTTATATACAGGTGACATGTGTTAATCAAGCTTCTGAATGAAGCAAGCTATTTGTCATTCCCTAAGATGCTAGATTACTTCAGGTATATACAGGTGACATGTGTTAATCAAGCTTCTGGATGAAGCAAGCTATTTGTCATTCCATAAAATGCTTGATTACTTCAGGTATATACAGGTGACATGTGTTAATCAAGCTTCTGGATGAAGCAAGCTATTTGTCATTCCCCAAGATGCTTTACAGGGTTAGCCCATGTCATGAAATTGAAAAATGCCATTTTTAAAAAGGGTTTAACTTGAACAAGAACACACATGAGCCAGAACTTGAGATTTTGGTACTTATCGTATAGTAATAAGGGCTAGTTCTGCTGTCCAGTGCATTCATTTCTCACATGCTCTCACTGGGTAGGCGAGTCCTTAATGCAACTTTTTAATAAAATTTCATCTCCAATTGCCTAAAAAGAAACTTTCAGTTGCAAAAATACACACTTTGGCAATCAATAATGTTATATCTAGTTTTTGGCCAATGAAAATGTTGATTTTGCCGATCATAAGATTTTTTAAAATTTAAATCAGTGGGTTTGTAAATGCCTTCTTCCCAGTCACATACACAGAATATGGATGCAGATGAAAGTCAGATCAATAATTAAGACCACGCCCTGCTAAATAGTTACCCATGCACCTTTAACCCTTTGTATACTAATGAATTCTTCCAACCCATTTCATTGTACATATCCAGGGGTAATTTGTTAGGATTTCCAAATTAAGATATACTTCAGTCCCTGAAAATTGCTTTTATCCAAGCAAACAGTGCAGACACCGATGAAATGCTGCAAAATGCAGCATTTCATCTGAGTCTTCACAGTTTGCCACAGTACCTATTTAAATGTTTTCAGTTTAGAAAGGGTTAACCCTTTTCATTCTGTTTTTGTTTGATTTGATTCTTTACGTCCCATCAACAATCTTTCAGTTATAAAGGTACGGGTCTTCCTGGGTTGAACCAGTACTAAGCTAGGATTAATGTGTCTTGCTCAAGGACACAACGCAGTGATGCCGGTGAGTCTCAAACCTGCGGCCCCTCGGTCTTGAGTCAAGCACTCTACCACTGAGCCACTGTGCTCCTTTGGCAAATAGTGATGACCAAGATGAAATGCCGCATAATGCAGCATTTCATAAGGGTCTGCAATGTTTGTTAAGATTAAAACAATCTTGTTATAATGTAGGTTCACTCTATTTCTGAAGGATCCTTTTTACCAGATTATTGAGGGAGAGAAATACATCATTTTAAATTTATACATAATTTTGACCAGCAACCCTTTGAAATACAAAATGGACTATTCCATACTTATTGTATCAATGAACATGGGATAAATCCATTGGAATGAAAGGGGGTTAAAAAGGGACTTCACGCATATGCAGTAAGTAGCATCATCTCAAGGGCCAGCTTATATACATGGGTGAAAGTTTAAATTTTCAAAAATCCTGAACTTTCGAAACTCTGATCTTAAACTTGCAGTATGCCCACTAAATATTCACAATTTGAAGTTTATATGGTCAATTGCCTTTAGACAGATTGTAATCTTTCATATTCAGCATTTAGAGGCTGACTTTCTATGGAAAGTCAGCCTCAAAATCCTGAATTCAGGAATAAGCCTGAAAACTTTCACCCATGCTTATATACAGTAACATGTATAATAAAATTTATAACTTTTCATACAAAAAACAAAGTATTAACAAAAACAGTCAAGAAAGATAAATTTAAATATATATATTTTTTTTGTAAATGCAAAACAGGGTAAAATATGTAACAGTACAATTGGATGGCTGGGGAGTTGGGGAGTTTATAAATAGGAAAGAGCAAATATATACATACTTATTATAAATAGACCAATATATACAGAACAAATATAAAGTCAATTCAAAAACGTACCAAGATGATTTTACAACATGATTTTCAAATAACAATGTATCTGCCTCATGGTAAAATTAACAAAGTGAAGAATCGGATCAGCCTGGTTATCCTTCTCTGCAGATCAGAGTCTTTGCTGAGCCCTCTATGTGTAGCTATGGACGCTCTGTATCTTCAGGCTGACAGTAAAGACTGTGCACAGGCTGATCAGGTTTTCACTAGGCGCACATGCTCCTTTGTTATTTTTCCATTCAGAACTCCTTTGGCCAATCCCCAAGAACTGGAGTGTACAATGTGGGACTACATTGTACTATGATCACAAGATAATGACTTCATAGAAACAAGATATACAATGTTTGTTTGTTATGATTCATTATGTCCGATTCAACAATTTTTCAGTAATGTCAGGATGGGTCTTCCTGTGTTGAACCAGTACTAAGCAGCGGATAAAAGATGTACAATGTGTGACTACTTTGAGCACATGATAATAACGTCATAGAAACCATGCCAATACAATAACAAGTTCAGTTATAGCAAAAAAAAAGGCTAAATGATCAAAGAAAGAAGATTCTACAGTGAACCGGATTAAAACTCTCTAGGTAACCAGAATAATTTATTTCGATTCGGCTGACTATTCATGCTACCAAACTATTTCCTTATACAGGTTCCAGCTAATAAAAGTGCAGCTTTTTCATACTATGCATATATACTGAACAGCAAAAGAAACGCATATTTTGCATATTTGGTATATAATATAAATTGGGGGTTAAATACTGATCTAATGATGTGTAAGGTATCACTGATGTATTGAACATGTGAATTATCGAATGCATCAAAAATGGACGACTCATTGGAATAATGATAATAAAAGGGCGTAACTCTGGGCGTAATAAAATAACTTATAATAAAGGCGACTTTCGAGATGGTGTATGCCTAAAACCACTGAACGGATTTGAATGAAAATCACTCTGCATGATAATCATGACATACAGACTACTTATGAAGTTTAATTTTTTCGATATTCTTTACCGTGGACTATTGTGACCCAGTTACATTATCGGACAATTAACCGGAAGTGTGTTAAATACAGGCATGAAAGAGTCCAAACAATTGTTTTAAACAGTTCTGTTAGACACTACCTTACTTGGCATCAATCATACCGGTCCACATATTCTTACACCCCAAAGATTCCGGTGGTTTTCAATACCAATGCAAAAAATGCAGATTTTTGGATTAGCAGTATAATTTCTACAGCAGTGAAATTTTAAGTTTTATGCTTTTTTCTTAACTGTTACAGTGTGTTATCGTGATATGCAATGAAACCGGATTCAAATCATGTGTTTTCCAATGTACGGCACTATTTTTTGCGTTTTTGGCATTATTTAACAAAAAATAATAATTGACTGTGTAATGACGAATAAAATGGTCTGGAACAAACGCATGAGTCCGTTCAAACATGTTCATATCATTTAGGGTAAAATTTGATAAGGATTTCTGGTATTAAATGGATATTGAAAATATGTGTTTCTTTTGCTGTCAAGTATACATACATCAGATGCGCAATCTTTTAATGGACTAAGGAGTTCTGAATACGTTTTTTCATGAGGCAGTTAAATGGGTCATGACATTATTGAGAATACAACATGTGAAAAATATGATCAGATCTCTATTCCTTCTTGATTGGAAACTGGTTAAACAGCATTTCCGCAAATAGTGTAGACCCAGATGAGCTGCAGCTTAATGCTGCATCTCATCAGGGTCTTCACTGTTTGTCAAGATACCAAAATTCTTCAGGATCAGAAATATGACACAATTTGAAATTCTAACCTACGACCCATCTAATGTACAGCAAAACCTGTGTAAAACAGCCACTCAAAAATAGACAAAACAAAGAGCTTTATGACAAATGGTAGCTTAATAAAGGTCAAAAGTATTGCAGAATGCTCCCCTTGGAGCATTCTGCAATACTTTTGACTTGCATTACGCGATAATTGGTCTTGAAAACCATTTTTTGGTCTTTTTGTGAGTGGCAGTTTTACACAAGGCTTTACTATATAACGGTTACCAATATTTTTCAGAGTCAACTTTAAACATAAATTGGAAATACTAAATGATGACACCTTAAATATATAGTGGAACATTCCACATTTATTGTATTAACTTAGAATATTCCAGAATAGCGAAGACATGTTTAATCATTGACGGATGATGATCAAAATGAGCCAGGTCACCAGAAAATCAGCCTTCCCTGATTGTGACCTGGCTCCGAGGTTATAAAACTTTTTTTCATGTTCAACTCAACAGAACATGAACTCTCAATTGCTCATAAAAACTAAAATGCTGAAAACATATAGATGTATCTCTTGCTTTCAAATTCTCAGATGTTGTATTTTTCATGCTTATAAATGTTTAAAAAGGCCAACAATTGTTGGCATTTTAACATCTATGAGTATGATAAATTCCATGCTCAACTGAGCGTGAAAGGTTTTTTAGCCTCCAGGCAAGGGTTCATATAGATAAGGCCATGCAAAATTCAAGGACAACTAAAGGATTCCACTGCAGTTTTCAAGGACTTTAAAAGTTTGAAGTGTAAAGACAAGCACTTTACAATTCAAGAACTAAAATGTTTGAAAACCAATATAATGCTTATAAATCAGTATATAATTGTTTTTCCATTATTATTTTCAGCACATGTGTCTCCATTAGGGCTAAGTACCGCAGAAAATGGTAAAATTCAAGTACTTTTCAAGGCCTTAGAGTGGTTTTTCCAGCACTTTTTTATGTTTAGATAAAAAATAATGAAAGAAAATTATCTTTGATGTGTATGCAGTGACGATCAAACTGTTAATACAAAATGTAATGCAAACATCATTAAATATTAAAAAAAATTCTGAACACGAATAACCTGATGAAAAGGCTTAGACAAACTGTGCAGGCCCAGATCAGACTGCTCAGTAGCAGTCTGATCTGGGCCTGCACGGTTTGCTATCAAGAAAAATCATATTCATACTGTTTAAACATTTACTGTAAAATATATGGATTTAACTTCACTGATATGAGCAATGTTACACAAGTTCAAGAACATTAAATATGATATTGAAAAATGAACAATATAAGGGTTCTCTCCTATTACTGTATAACACATAATTTTGCTGTTGGTTTGGTGCAGCTCATCAAAACAAAGTAGCCAGTCATTGCCATAGTGGTACTTATTGTAAAAGCATAGTCACTCTTTTGAAAATGTGTGCACAGATACATTTGTCTAGTTGGGCTAGAAATTATATGTTTGGCCAGAACATTCATGTACATCCATATGCCATAAGTAACAAAAAATCATGTACTGGCCCAAGTATCATATGGATTATCATTCTATGGCTATGCTTAACCCTTTGTATGACCTAAAGCAGAAAAGGGGTACAGTACTTTGGCAAACTGTAAAGCTTAACTTTAACTCTGCAGGCTGGGAATTTTTGCATGCTTTTTGTCGTCTGCTAATTTTTTCAAAATAATTTTTTTGGAAAAGTTCTGCCAGGAATACAATCAGAGTAACAGACAGTTTGGATCCAGATCAGGCCCAACATTTTGCTGGGCCTGATTTGGGTCCAAACTGTTTGCAAAGGTTATCAGCAGGCAAATTTGACAATCAATCTTTTATCTCTGACTACTCAGAACAACCAAAATCATATGCAACATCTGCCACTCTGAGTGCCACGTATTTAAAGCTTTGGTTGGTTGGTTTTGTTGCTTTACGTCTCAAGTCAACAGCTATGGTCATTGCGGGACGGTTAGTTCACCTAACCACACTTTTTCCTGGGCAGGCTTGAACAAGCGGTTAACCAGTAATTTGTAACTGACAACAACCCTTCTTGAATGAATCAGCGGAAGGGAGGGGAATGACCGTAGAAATTATTTCATGATCAATCTCCAAGAAAGTATGGGACTGGGCCGGGATCGAACTCGCGACCCCTGGATCTGCAGTCAGACACGCATCTGTAGCCAGACACGTTACCGACTGTATTTAAAGCTGTTGCATGTGAGATTCTACATGCTATTTTCCCCGCCTTTGAGCTGTAGAAATGAGATTTATCTGAGTTACTCCCCTTGACTTGAACCTTCCTGTCCTTGACTATCCACTTCCTGTTCTACCAGTGATGCTGACTTCCTAGGTGTCTTGGTGACCTGTCAAGGTATTTTTACAAGCGGCAAGACAAACCCTTTCATATATTGTCTTGGTGAAAATTAGAAAATTCTGAGTTACTCCCCTTGACATGAACCTTCCTTTCCTTGACTATCAGCTTCCTGTTCCACCAGTGATGCTGACTTCCTAAGTGTCTTGGTGACCTGTCAAGGTATTTTTACAAGCTGCAAGACTAACCCTTTCATATATTGTCTTGGTGAAAATAAGAAAATTCTGAGTTACTCCCCTTAACTTGACCCTTCCTGCCCTTGACTATCAACATCCTGTTCTACCAGTGATGCTGGCTCTTCCTTAGTGTCTTGGTGACCTGTCAAGATATTTTTACAAGCTGCAAGACTAACCCTTTCATATGTTTTAGTGAAAATCAGAAGAATCTGAGTTATTCCCCTTGACTTGAACCTTCCTGCCCTTGACTATCAACTTCCTGTTCCACAAGTGATGCCGACTCTTCTTCAGTGTCTTGGTGACCTTCGGAGATGCTTGGATCTTGATGGGACCTACAACATACAATTAAAACTTTGGTTAACCCTTTACTCCATAGGCTATTTTTAGATCATGACATCATTTTCTATTTTTAGACAACATTGAAACAAATCAAGAAAAATTTAAGTTTTGAATACTAATGAAAATATTATGGAAAATGGAGCATTTGCTCCAAAAGAGCAAATGCTCTATTTTCCATAATATTTTCCAAATACATGATATTTCAAAGGCGTTATTATGGAGTAAAGGGTTAATAGTCTTCATGTAAAGGTATTTTTACAATCTCCAAGCCTAACCCTTTCTTCAGTGTCTTGGTGACCTTCGGAGATGCTTGGATCTGGATGGGACCTAAAACATACAATTCAAACGTTGGTTTACCCTTTACACGATAGGCTATTTTTAGATCATGACATCATTTTTTTTCTATTTTTAGACACATTGAAAAAATTCAAGAAAAAATTAAGCTTTGGATACATATGAAAATATTATGGAAAATGGAGCATTTGCTCCAAAAGAGCAAATGCTCCATTTTCCATAATATTTTCCAAATACATGGTATTTCAAAGGCGTCAAAATGTGCTATTATGGAGTAAAGGGTTAATACATGTAAGCTTTCTGTCAAGGTATTTTACAAGCTCCAAGCCAGACATTTTCTTCAGTGTCTTGGTGACCTTCGGAGACGCTTGGATCTGGATGGGACCTACAGCATACAATTCAAACTTTGGTTAAAGGGGATGACAACACTGAAATCATGTGACTCTAAATCAGGGTTCATACAGGCAAGTTGAGTAAAATTCAAGGACTTCTCAAGACTCCTACAGTTTTCAAGGACTAAAGTTTATGAAAAATCCTGATTTAAGTGTTAAAATTCTACTTCAGAAATGCTAGACCGAGATGAGGAAGTTAGCACTAGAAAATTAGCATTAAATTGTAATGCCTTTATTTGGTGCAGCATTTGCTGCACCAAATAAAGGCACAATAATTTCATACTGATTTAGATCTCTATAAGCAGTGTTAAGTCCTACAGAAAATAGAAGAAATCAAGGTCTTTTCAAGGCATTTGAGTGATTTTCCAGTACTTTTCAATGTATATTGAATTTTCAAGGACTTTTCAAGAAAACCCTCTATATTCAAGTACTTTTCAAGCCTGTGCAATCTCTGTAAATTGCAAGCCCTTATTAAACCAAGTAATCTGTAAAATGGGACGAAAAATAAGAGATTTACAGATATAAATGTATAAAAGAAAATGGGGTGCCATGGAAGGCAGCCATTTTAGGCGGATGTGTGTGACACCTCACAGCCCTAATTTGGGCCTTGTCGCGGCAAAACTGTTTCCGGGTTCCAGTCAAAGCGAGATTCAAACCAGTCTCCTCAGCTACTGAGACCAGCTAGAATATCAAAATTTCACTTGTAGCATGTTTAGAGATGAAACTTTCCAAAACATGATTAACAAAGGCGCTGATCAGTCTGTGTGGATGTGCAGGCTGGTCTGCGCCTTTGTTGTTCGTAAACCCCCGAAGACAGGTTTTCTAGTGGCAAGGCCCATTTTATATCCATAAACATATAAACAGAATAACTATACTTCTACCATGACCTCTAAGTAATGACCCTCGATTCTTTCAATTCAGTTACCATTACGGTCACACCACAAAGCCTTTTGTGGAAGTATATATACTTGCCTGCTCTTCATTTGTTTGCATTTTTATGGATTTTTCTGTTGAAAATAGTGCTTTGAAAAAATCTGTACAGTTTACAACGAAATTGGGGATTTTATTGGACTTTCAAAATGTACACAAAGTTAATTAAATATTCAATGGCTTATTAAAACTCAGATTTTAGATCTTCGAATTGCTTTAACTTTCTTATTTTATGTCTGATTTTGATCAAATTGCACTAGTCTCAAATGCACACTCTAATAAAGCATTTTATTTAACCCTTTGTATTCAGGGAAACCCCAAAATGAGAACTTTTGCAAACAGTAAAGACCCAGATGAAATGCAGCATAATGCTGCATTTCATCAGCGTCTACACTGTTTGTTAAGGTAAAAAGATCATGTGACAAAAATCTTTTTCTTTTTTTCAAATTATAACCTGACACCCATAGATATGTACAATGGACTATCCTAAGTTTATTGTATCAACCAGTAGGAAGAATCCATTAGTACAAAGGGTTAATGTACAGTGTTTATGAATATTGCGTTCCCCTTTAAGGGTCTTTCTGCAAAGGTACTTTTACAAGCTCCAATCTAAACCTTTTCTTCAATGTCTTGGTGACCTTTGGAGATGCTTGGATCTATATGGATTTCACGGACACAGTATAATCTTGGCCAAATTGATAGCTGATCTCTGCAGGAGCACTTGTTAAGTTATTTTCAAATCAAGCAAATTGATGACTTGACGGATTATAAAGATGTACATCCTAGATTCACAAAAGCTCCCCTTGAACACTTTGTGGCTGTGCTCAGGTGAGGTAAAAAGATGAGAAAGTCTAGTCTAGCTTCACTGCACCACAAGAAGATATGAGTCTGGTCAGAAGAAACTCTGTTCAACTCTTTATGTCATGAATATTCATGCTAAGCTCCACCCACTATGAATAATTCATTAAATAAACTTTCACATTTGTACATAGAACAAAGAAATTACCTATCAGGTCCAATTATAAAGTATCATATCTAATCATATTTCCATTAGCAAACAGAGTAGACCTTGATCAGGCAGCTCTAATAAGAGCTGCCTGATCTGGGTCTCCTCTGTTTGCAAAGGCGTCAAAAGGCACCTCTATGAGGTAAAGGGTTAACTCTTTATCTGCCAGTGATATCTTTTGTTGTCTGCTAATCACCTTTGCAAACAGTTCAGACCCAGATCAGACCCGACAAAACAGCGGGCTTGATCTGGATCCAAACTGTTGGACACTTTGATGGTGTTCCTAGAAGAATTTTCGAAAAAGTAAGCAGATGACAAAAAGAAAAAGTGTAAAAGTATGTAAAGAATTAATCCACACTTTTAAAATTCTAACTGAGCCGACTGGTTTCTGACTAACACAGAATTTCATCTAACCAGGTTCAAATAGCAATATAAAGAATAGTTTGTAAAGATTAAAATAGGAGACAAGAAAAAAGAAATCTAAATTTTACAAGTCATCAGAAGAGATGGGGAGATTTAAAGACAATATGAGCCGTGACATGTGATTTCCAACAATGTGGCATTTTGACACGTGTAGACTAAGACGAGCCTGTGCAGCCTCTTTTAAAACTGAGAAACCCCAAATGATGTTCAGTCGGTAGCTTAACAGTCATAGAATATTCAAGCAACTAGCAGAGGCTCTGATCAGTCTGCGAGTATGCGCAGGCTGATATGAGGCTTTGCTGGTGGCACATACCACATTGTTGGAAATCTCATGTCACGGCTCATATATAAATGATGTAATAAAATATAATTTCTAAAAAATTAGAGCAGAATTTCACAGAAATAAAATGATTTTATACAAAGTTTGTAGAATAAAATTGAATGAAGGATATACACTGAATCTAAATGTTTGCTGATTAAAAACTAATTCTAACACACCTCGCCTATAGAGCCAACGGTAACAAACTGTGATATATCTGACAATAATTCACTTCTAAAGTGTGTGATAGCTGACGTCACTGGAAAATGACGTAATTCATGGCGTTAGACGGTGTAACGTCGTTTTAACACTTGAAAGATGTTACAATTACATGTAAACGTATGCGACGTAGTCTAAGTATTGGCGGGAGCTCTTCTTTACACCGGCGGAAAGTTGGAAGAAGCTGAAGACTTCGAATGTGTATTCGTCATTGATTGTATGTTAGAATCGAAATAGATCAGCTCTAGTGAGTGAATTGTTGAGTAATAAGTCACTGTTTGTCGGTCAGTTGTATGAAGATAAATCACTCGCTCTGCGCGCCCGAGATTTGATCTTCTTTGCAACTGACCTCCTAACAGTGAATTATTACTCATCAATTCACTGCTGGAGCTGATCTATTTCTTAAATAATCACAAAAAATAAAATTTCACAAAAAAGTGAAAAGTAACAATATTGTACCAAAGAATCAAATGTAAACTGATGACATTAAAACAAACAAGAGGGCCATGAGTCCCTGCATCGCTCACCTGAGTCATGTTTCATGTAGAGAGATGTTTAAAAAATCTAATTTTAACTCTCACTGGCAGAAATCTTTTTCATTTTGAAGCACTAGGACATTTTCAGAAATATTTCTATGAAATAATTTTAAATTTGGACTAGTGGTTCAGGAAGAGAAGTAAATGGATGACACACAATGGATAACACACACCACATGACGAAGACCAATCATAATAGCTCCCCTTCACCATTTGGCTCAGATGAGCTTAAAGCTGATAGACACTGTGAATTTTCATATTTCTTATTCTTAGAAAAGTCCGGAAAGTTGCAACTTTGTCATTTTTTTATCAAAACAGTGGCCACAGCTGCTGTCCATTTAAAGGTAGTGAATTTTTTGTTGTTGATTTTATTGTTACTCCCATTGTGTGAGCTTTTTATTCCTTGTTTGTGATGTCCTTTCTAGTTTTGCAACTTGAGGAAGAGAGAGCTGGTTGCTTTACTTTAATTGTGTTGTTGCTGTAGTGTGAGTGTCTGTGTTTTGTGTCTCTTCCTTGCAGTGAAGTGGGTTGTGACATTTCCTGGCTATACTCATTTTTTCGGCAATCTGATCAGTGTTCATAAATTTGTTTCCATGATAAAAACTTTTCTGAAGCAAGTTGAATACATCGTCATAAGAAGTAAGTTTAGATAGCTTCACTTAGCTGTCAGAATTATGATGCAAAATAGGGTCCTTTAACCTTTATTCAGCCAGTATTTTTTAAAGTTAGGTCTTTTTCCTTTGGATACCCCTAGAAAAGCTGAGAACTTGTAGGGCCTTTGTATATATCATCTTAGTTTACCTTTATACTCATACAATAATTGTTCTTGAACACATCCAATCCTTCAGTAAAATGAGGTTTCTGAATACTTAAGATAAAATAAGCCAGTACACTGGAATGTCGATATAGCTCTGTAACTTTAGTCCTTGAACCAGTACATGTCTTTTGGTACTTATCTTTTATGTGAGCTGCTTAGGCACAGTGGCTCAGTGGTAGAGTGCTTGACCTGAGATGAGGGATGGGTGGTTTGAGCCTCATCAGAGACACTGTCTTGTGTACTTGAGCAAGACAATTAAACATCTGCTTAGTACTGCTTCAACCCATGAAACATCTTGACTAGTGACATGACTGAAAAATGGTGACTGGGACGTCAAGCATCAGCTCCAACAAATCAGCTCAAACACATTCGTTCATAATAAGAAAAGGTTTCTGAATATACAAGACAAAATTATCGTAATATAAGAAAGAGATCATATATCTAGACTCTAAGGTAAAGGGGAAAAATAAGAGCTTTCTACAAGATATAATACCTGAAGTTGCGATATCAAGTTTTGCTGTAATTCAGAAAAAAATACAATGATGTAAATTGTAGCTATCAAACCATTATATATCAGAAAGATAGTCTCTGATGATTCTCATATCAATTTTTGAGGTTGTTTTCCAATATGATCACAAAGCAGCAAAATATTTCTGTCAATTGTCCAGCTTGCCTTGCCACAAACAATCTTTACCCCGATAAATGAACTATTCTATTTTTAACAGCCTGAGGGTTATAATACAGGTAAGTCTGTGTAAAATTCAAGGAATTTTCAAGGACTTCTAATGAGCCTCTCCTTCAGTTTTCAAAGACAAGAAGTTTATCAAAAATACTGATTTACACTTAAAAATTTAACATTCAAAATCCTAGACTGAGACAATGGAGAAATTAAAAATAGTATCAGAAAACTGACATAAAACTTCTGTGCCTTTATTTGGTGCAGCATTTGCTGCACAAAATAAAGGCATAACAATTTAAAACTGATTTTTGTCTCCATTAACAGCATAAAGTCTTACAGAAAATAGTAAAATTCAAATACTCTTGGAATGCTTCTCCAGTACTGTTCAAGGCAGATTAAATTTTCAAGGACTTTTAATTTCAAGAAAGTTCTCAATATTCAAGTACTTTTCAAGTCAATTTTATAGATAATTGGTACAGTACAAATCAAGTTGTTGCAGGTCCTCATCTACTCCATTGTCAAGTGAGACTTAAAACATCAGCCCAACCCCCATAATGATCTTAGTTATTGATGGGACACTAAACAGGAGCAAACCAAAATGGGCTGTGTCACAAGAAAACCTGTTTTAGGGGTTGGTGACCTGGTAGGAATCAATTCTACAGAGGCTAGCTATAGATGTACCACAACCTCTGAGTAATGACCTTTGGGTCTTTCTATTCCAAACGGATGATGCGTGACATGTAAAATGAGCCAGTTGGGCTGGAACATCTGTGTGTGTCAAAATAGTATAGTCAATGTAAGTAAACACCTAAGACACCTATTTTCAATATTGTAAATACAGTCATGCCTCAATGCTTTTTGTTTACCTATAAAATATAGAATATTTACATGAAGGCAACAATATCAATGAACAATATAACCTAACCCTTATCATGCTGAATAGATTTATGTTCAACACACCTCTATATTATATCAAATTAACTTGCAGAATTCCAGTTACAGTGTCACCAAACCACGTGGTGTGTGACGTAAATTTTTGGTACCACCGGCAGCTAAATCATCAACAAGAAGCATCGCCTCGGAACTTCAATCAATCGTAAGTATTTTATTTTCCAGCCGATTTCAACGACATATAGCCTATTCTAAGGAGAAAAGTGAGTTCTTTACAACGGTGTTAATGGATTTGTCACCAGATTAATACTTTAGGCCTGAAAACGAGGCAAATGTCCAGAAATATTTGGGACTGGCTTGCCGTGGTTGCACGGTGTTTTTCACATTTTCTGGACATTTGCCTCGTTTTCAGGCCTAAAGTATTAATCTGGTGACAAATCCATTAACACCGTTGTAAAGAACTCACTTTTCCCCTTAGAATAGGCTATATGTCGTTGAAATCGGCTGGAAAATAAAATACTTACGATTGATTGAAGTTCCGAGGCGATGCTTCTTGTTGATGATTTAGCTGCCGGTGGTACCAAAAATTTACGTCACACACCACGTGGTTTGGTGACACTGAGTTATCAGAATGTACTTACAAGCAAAATGGAAAACAGTGTAGATCCAGATCAGCTGGCTTTTCAGAAGCCAGCTGATCTGTATCTATACTGTTTTCAAAACAAGATATATCTGGGTTCAGCATGGAAAGGGTTAAATTCAACAGCATAAGGACTACTGTAAACCTGTCTTAAGCGGCCACTCAAAAAGAAGACCAAAAAATGGTTTTCAAGACAGATAATCGCTTTATGCAGGTCAAAAGTATTGCAGAATGCTCCCCTTGGAGCATTCTGCAATACTTTCGACCTTCATTAAGCTACCATTTGTCATTAAGATTTTTGTTTTGTCTGTTTTTGAGTGGCCGTTTTACTGTACTGTAAATTACAATACTTGTTACCATAACCACAACTAGGGAGCGCAGTGGCTCAGTGGTAGAGTGCTTGACTCGAGACTGAGGGGCTGCGTGTTCGAGCCTCACCTGCATCACTGTGTTGTGTCCTTGAGCAAGACACATTAATCCTAGCTTAGTACTGGTACAACCCAGGAAGACCCGTCCCTATATAACTAAAAGATTGTTGATGGGACGTTAAGAATCAAACAAAAACCATTACAACAACAAAAATCACTACATACATACACTGGTATATATGAAACAGAAAATGATGCATCTGTCTAGTCTGATCAATATCTTTATCCTGTTTGCAGGCTATAAGTAAAGGCAGTCTCTGTAGCCGAGCAAGGTGGTTTAAGATTTATCTGGTCACAACTCCAACTAGAATTGTACAGTTGATGGTATGCCATCGCGATTCCCCAAGCTCCCCATCCCAATGACTCTTTTTAACCCATTTAAGCAGGATGGAATTTCCTACTCTTATCAATTGGACCAGTCTCTTTCTGTTTTAAAGGATGTTGGGTGGTACTTTTTTCATTTTTATTAAATTTTTTATAAAACATTCTGTAAGCAAACAGTGAAGTCCCTGATCAGATGTCGCATTTTGCGGCGTCTGATCTGGATCTGCACTGTTTGCCTATGTCCCACAAAAAGGACGCTAGGCTTATATGGGTTAATAAGCATGGGGATAAAGTCATGTATATTCTCCATTTTAATGCTTAAAAATTGATCAGTCTAATTGGAGCAGTCCGTCTCTGTCTGGGTCTGCATTGATTGCCCAGGCTTTTTCCCCACCAGTAAACTCAAATTTTAGAGCAACACTTTCTATATTTTTATTCTAAGATCAGGCCCAACAAAATGTCGGTACTGATCTGGAATCAAACTGTTAGACACTCCAATGGTATTTCTGATTTTTTTTTAAATATGCAGACAAAAAACATGCAAAATCACCAAGCATGCAAGGTGTTTATCCAAATGCATGTACTCAGATACATGGCTTTGAGGTTATAATACAGAGACTAGCCAGAACCCCCAAAACTTTAAGTCTTAGCTTTAGCAATGCAAAGCAGTGCTTTTCTCGTATATCCATAGGTTTAGATAAGCAAATTTTTTCAGCGTAAAATTGTAAATATTTTCTTACCCATAATTTTTCGCATATGTTTTGGGTACTCAAAAGAACCGTCTCATGGAGACGGTTCTTTTGAGTACCCACAACATATGTTTTGGTTGAGAAATAAGAAAATAACTTTTCTGTTACGCACTCTTATCTAAAGGCCTGTATACCCCTTCCCCTATGGGGTGGAGGTGATGGGGATGGGGTGGGGTGGAGATGATGGGGATAGGGATGGGGTGGGGGTTGTAAGTCATAGCTATAGGAATCCACAAACTAAGAACTGAAAAGGCTAAATAACCACCACAAAATTTATGAGCATACAAAAACTAATTTCAGAAGAAAATCATAAAAAAGAATTTCGAGAATTTAAGCCCCACAGTTTACTTAGATGACAAAAAAAATCCTGTTATAAATAGATAAAGAGGGCAATATTTTAATTTGTTTGTTTGATTTGATTCTTTACGTCCAAACAACAATCTTTCAGTTATAAAGGGACGGGTCTCCCTGGGTTGAACCAGTACCAAGCTAGGATCAATGTGTCTTACTCAAGGACACAACGCAGTGATGCCGGTGAGGCTCAAACCCGTGGCCCCTCGGTCTCAAGTCAAGCACTCTACCACTGAGCCACTGCGCTCCCTTTCCCAGCCTGTAAAAAGATAAGTAGGGCAATATTTTAACAGGACAATCATGCAAAATTGTCACAGACTTGACTACAACATTAGATTTATAAATATGCATCCATGTCACAATATACTCCCCAACAGACAGGGCATTGATATGATGTGTTTGATAGCAGGCTATTCTTACTTTCTTTTTTTAGATTTGCTCAAATAATTTTTGCTTAAACAAAATTTGTTATATGACTCCTATAAAAGACCTCCTCTGATTGGCTGAAACTAGCTTGCACAGGTAAAATGTGTTGAAATTGTATGAGAACAGCATCTAACCCATTTATGCAGAATGGAATTTCCCACCGTTATCAATTGAAAGGGATGTTAGGTGGTATTTTTCATTTTTATTCAAATTTTAATAGAAAATTATGCAAGCAAACAGTGGAGACCCTGATCAGACACCATGTTAGACTGCAGCATCTGATCGGGGTCTGCACTATTTGCCTATGTCCCAGTAAAAGGACACTAGGCATAAATGGGTTAAAATGCAATTATTTTGCTTATCTCATAAGTGGGAAGTATATTTTTGAAATAATCTTCCTAGTGAAAGTGCACTAGGAACATCTGACTTGAGTAAATTTATAAATATGAAAATACTTTAAATAAAACTAGGAAAAGAGAGACAGTGTCATATAACAAAACAATTGGTGCATTCGCCTCGGTGAACATCACTGTTTTAACATAACATAACATATTCTTTATTTCTCTCAGGTCATTACAATGACATATGAGGCATAGAATATACAGTTTTAAGTATTTATAACAGTGTCGGGCGTTTGAACATTTGTTTTGATAGATGTAAGCCTAATGGAAGTAATTTAACAATCCTTCGGCAACGTGCTAGCATTGCCATGATGCTGCCACAATGCCAAGAATCTGCTAGGGGTGTGAGAAGGGAGGGGGAGCAGACTATTCAGTGCTTTGAGTGCTTTTTTAAGACTTTGTTTTTATTTACATGCATGGGCTTCTTATCGTTCTCACATGATTGACAACTGGACGTCGGCGCTCCTGCGAGAACGATACGATGCACCAATTCAACTGAATCATGGATGTTTATTCTAAATGAAGTGGGCATTTTGTATCCATTCGGCGTTCCGTTGGCGCCGTTTGACATTCTAGTGTCTCACCGATTGTTCTCCCCGGCGTCGAGGTGTGAGCGGTGTCCATTCCTGAACGACGTATTAATGTAGTTGCCATACAATAGCTATTTTGAGGTATTACTAACCTGACCTAATTATTAGAGTTGTTTACAGGCCCAACTATTCGTGCTGGTTTTCTCGGGTTGACAAATCCTGATGTCACCCTCAAAAGAATGCATCAATTGTATAATGGTACTGATATGCATCCCATACCATCCCATATTGTATAAGAAGCAGGCATGTATTTACTTTTTTTGCACTCTTTTAATTTTCTTAACGAACCTTAAAGTTTCCTCTGACAAACCAGGGGCAGATTCAAGAATTCGGGAAAGGGGGTTCAAATGTGTAAAGCAAGGGGTTCGCTTTGCTGATTTTAACTCATTTTTTTAAATATCCAATGAAAATGAAATAACTTGGTCTCAGTGAGACCAAATTCTTTCATTTTCATGGGATATTTAAAAACTGGGGGCAGGGTTAAGGGGGGGGGGGGGGGTCCAACCCCCTGAAACTCCTCTGGATCCGCCACTGCAAACAAATCCATTAACTGATACAATATATTAGGTATATACTTTTAGTTTTATTGCATCATTTTTTTCTCTTTTCTATTAATTTTCTCAAATGACCTTTCCCCGGACAAACAAATAATATATATTCCATACCACAATATATAAGAGGCATGCTGTTAGATTATTACAACAATGTTAGTACCCACCCTATGAACGTTCCATAATGTCCAAACATCGCTATTGTAGCAGTAATAAAAGTACATAAATACAATCATGGGTGAAAGTTCAAAATTTAAAATCCTGATCTTGAGAAATTCAAATGTCTAAACTTGCAGGATGCCTACAAAAATAATAATTTCATGTTTAAATGGTTAAATGTGTTTAGATAATCTCAAAATTAAGCTATTATAATCTTCCTAATTCAGCGTTTTGAGACTCAAAATCCTGAAGTCAGGATAAATCCTGAAAACTTTCATCCATGCACAATTCCATTTGTCCATATACACAAACTTTTGAGTGCTCAAAAGAACTGTCTCATTGAGATGGTTCTTTTGAGTACCCACAACATATGATTTGGTTGAAAGATAAAGGAAATAATTTTTAACAAAAGGACCTCTAGTCTGGAGGCTTGTGTAATTCCATGCGTCTGTATGTTGGACTGAGCTCTTTAATTTTTTTAAGATAAATCTTTCAGTTTCCTATAAAACATACTATCAATACATTTTCATTCAAATATGCAGAAATTTCAAACTTTTTGGGGTAGAAATACAAACTAACTAGTATATCTTGGTTGGTTATCAATTATAACATGAATGTTAATATTTATTAAATTTCTAGGAATTTGTTAGTGGTTCATAAAAATCTTTGTCTCTTAGTACAAGGAATACGGTCAATCATAAATACTTGTCTATAACAGCATAACATAGTATTTCATAAATCTCTAGTCACTAGGAATGCAAGCAATCTTGGTTATCTGTGAATGTTAGTTACTTAATACAGAACTGCTAGTGTTTCATAAAACTCTAAAAATGTTTGTTAAAACATGACTGTTCGTGTTTTGTACAACGCTAAAATCTTGTTAAATCATGAAGGTTTGTCAAAAACAGCATAACTAAGTATTTCATAAATCTCTAAGCTATCACTAGGGGTGCAGGCAATCTTGTTAAACCATGTAGTACTTCCTAAAACTCTAAAAATCTCTTAGAGTGCAAGCAATCTCAATGGTTAAACCAATATTTGGTATGTAAATATCTTTGCAAGTAATTTACAGATAACCTTTTTTAGAGATATGGAAAGAATAACCTCTATGAGAGTATGGACCAGGTCTCGAACTCAGAACCACACTCCTAATCCATAGAAGCCCATTATCAATCACTCACAAAAAATCCCTAGTATCAGAGAAGCAAATATTGAAGATGTAATAACTGTCTGTGTAAATTAAGCACTTTTTACTGACAGCTTGTGTCATGACCTTTCACATTGAACTTGAGGTGCAAAATGTATAGTTAACCCTTAATGTGCCAATCGCAACAAAAGTCGTCTGCTTTTCTCGTCTGCTGAAAGGTTTTAGATGCCTCTATGGCAAACAGTGTGGACCCAGATCAGACTGCTCCTATAGGAGCAGTCTGTTCTGGGTTCACGCTGTTTGCTTCTTTACTTAATTGGTCAGTAATGTTAGGCAATTATTTGCAGCAGACTACTGCAGCAGACAATATTTTCAGATGCATTTTTTTCGGCTCTTTAAGGGTTAACAGAAATTTGGTTTCTTCTTCCTGTTTTGTTTGTTTGATTTGATTCATTACGTCACATCAACAAGCTTTCAGTTATAAAGGGACGGGTCTTCCTGGGATGAACCAGTACTAAGCTAGGATTAATGCTCTTGCTCAAGGACACAAGGCAGTGACGCCTATGAGGCTCGAACATGCTGCCCCTTGGTCTCGAGTCAAGCACTCTACCACTGAGCCACTGTGCTCCCGTAGAAATTTTGTTTCTTCTTCCTTTTATTTGAAGAAAAAAATCGAATTATATCTGTTTTTCAATATCTTGGAACATCTACTATACTGTTTGATATGTGCAGGGCAGTTTATGCATGCAGTGAATTCGAACACCGGTTATTGTTATATGGTGTCAGAAGTGAACATAATGTCTTACCCATCAACCGACTCAGGAACTATCTGTACCACTCTTGATCCCTTACCAGCTCCAGCCAATTTTCTCTGGTAGTGGCTCCTGACAATAACAAAAAATATAATTTAGTTTTCGATGTCCCTGCACCATTCAAACCAGTATATGATGTACATTAAGTTTTAGCAACAAGTTTAATGAAAAAGGTCAATAAGCAATGCTTATTAGATACCCCCCGCACAGTAAGGGTCAATGAAAAAACTAAGTTTTGGCAAGTGATAGTTCAAACCAGCAGACCCTAGTTTTGATCTTATACTATGCTCATGTTTTATTGAATTTATTAAACGAGTTGGGGAAAAGAAATAAAATGTGAGGCTTGCCAAGCATTTTATCTCTTTTCCGCAACGAGTTTAATAAATTCAATAATACAAGAGTATGCATGTTAGATTTTATTTATCTTATGACATTATGATTACTTTGAAATTTCATTTCTGGCTTAAAAACGTCATAATTTTGTCATTATGTACACAACGTTGCTATAGACGTCATAACATTTCCCAAAAATCTATAAACCACTATTGGTTTATCGATTTTATTGCATGGTGTTATTTCACTCTCAGACACGACATCATGTGATAAAACTTTTCAGAGAAAAAATATGTCCTTGCAGCATCCAACTCAGTATGCATTGGCCATTAAACATACAGACCTTGAAATGTGGGTCAAGGTCACCAAATTGTAAACTCTCTATTAAGGTTCCATGTTATATCCATGTAAACTTTGCTGAGTATACTGAGCAGTTCATGACATACAGTGTACACAAACATGCTTTGGCTTCAATTTGGTAGTTTATAAGCAACAGTGGCCTTAAAAATTGGGTCAAGGTCACTAAAACCTAATCAAACTTCATCATGCACCATTGTTACATCAATACAAACCATCACTCTCATGCCAATGCCAAAGAGGTATACACCAATATTAATGTCCCACTCCTAAAGATAAGATTTTTTCAACTAATAGAAAGCACCCTTACAAATATGGATGTAGATTTTTTTCGTTTTGGGAGAGAAGGACCATCAAACAGCTGAAATACACATACTGGTATATATGGTCCCATGCAGGAAAATTTGGTAATTATCACATTGGCAAGCAGCAAATGTTCTGCTGAGTCTGGGCACATGGGCAAACTCATCAGAGCCTTCCCTGCTTGGACACACAAAGTAGAGATGTAGACAAAAGCTGAGACCAAAATTTAGACCTCTAGATATGTTAACATTCATGTTTATTAGAGGCATTTGTATGTGATAAGTCCCAAAATCAGATAGGCTGGCTCATATAGTAAAATCAATGTACTTTTCAATGCCTTCGAGTGGTTTTCCAATATTTTTAAAGGCAAATTTTACTTTTCAAGGACTTAAAGAAAACCCTCTCATTTTCAAGCACCTTTCAAGCCTGAGAAGTATGATACTATCACTAACCTGTATCTCTGTATCACAGACTTGTTTCCTCCCTTCTTGAGTCTCTCGTGTTCCTTGTAGCTTCTGTATTGATTCTGTATGACAACGGCAGCATCACGACTTTTCTTAAACCGTTTCTGGGCATAGTAACTCCTGAATTGGCTCTGGATCAACACAGCTGCTTGGGTCATCTTCTTATAGTAGGCGTACTGATTGAAAAAGAAATAAAATATAGAGATTTTATATAGAGAAGAGACTAATAATGGAAATACAGTTAAACCTGTCTTAAGCGGCCACTCAAAAAAAGGACAAAAAAGGTCTTAAAGATAGATGGTAGCTTAATGCAGGTAAGTATTGCAGAATGCTCTCTTGGAGCATTCTGCTATACTTTTGACCTAGATTAAGTGATAATTGGTCTTGAAAACCAAATTTTGGTCTTTTTTGAGAGTGGCAGTTTTAGACAGGTTTTACTGTAGTCAACTTTTTTCCCCAAAATTTTTTACACATTAATTTTGGTGGGCATCCATCACATTATCTTTTACTGTATTTCAATGATATTATCAAAAAACATTGGATCCAATATAATTATTTGCTGACAATACTAGTTTTCATAGCAGATAATCCACTGACTGCTGCTTTTAATTCTGATCTTGAAAAATTCTCTCTGTGGACTGCTGTCTGTTTAGTTACTTCAAACCTTCAAAAAAATGAATCACTCTTAATTTCTCGCAAAATCAATAAACCATTCCATCCACCTTTATACAAATGTGCAAATCGAAGAAGTTTCTTCTCTGACACAAATACTTTTCTATGATTGTAGTTGGCATCAATATATTGGTTAAAGGCTAAAATGGCCACTCTAAGAAAGTTTTTGTTTGTTTTGTTGCTTTATGTCCCAAGTCAACAGCTATGGTCATTGCGGGACGGTCAGTTCACCTAACCACACTTTTTTCCTGGGCAAGCTTGAACAAGCAGTTAACCAGTAATCGTGCACATACTTTCGCTTGTAACTGACAACAACCCTTCATGAATCATTCATTCAGCGGAAGAGAGGAGAATGACCGTAGAAATTATTTCATGATCAATCTCCAAGAAAGTATGGGACCGGGCCGGGATCGAACTCGCGACCCCTGGATCTGCAGTCAGCTTCGCATCTGTAACCAGACATGTTACCGACTGCGCTACGCGGCCCACTCTAAGAAAGACCAAACATTGTTTTCAAGACCAATTAACACCTAATGCAGGTTAAAAGTATTGCAGAATGCTCCCCATGGAGCATTCTGCAATAACTCGACCTTCATTAAGCTACCATTTGTCACAAAAAAAAAATCTTTGTTTTGTCTATTTTTGAGTGGCCATTTTAGACAGGTTTTACTGTACATTTGTACATATCTCATGATTAAATTAAACTGACCGTTCCAAGGCGGTACATGTACTTCTTTTGTGTATCTTTTATGTTTTTTTCTGTCTTGTATTTGCTTTGCCTTTGTGCGCATCTGTTTATATGTGCCTTGTAGTCACCTGGTGGAAAAGAGCTGACCTCTTGTGGTGTCCAACTGTGAGTTTGTCACTTTCCCATTGGTATCCTGGGTCAGGTGTGGTACTTGATTGTATCAATTCCTGATCTTTGTACCCTTATTTACTTTGGTTTAGAATCCATATAATTTTGAGCACCCAAAACACATGTTCAAAATGAAGGGTAAGAAAATAATAACAATGTTATGCTAACATTTTTTGCTTATTCTGAGCCTTTGATAAAGATGTATACCTGTTTATATCTTCTATAGTAGCTCTGTATAAGGACAGCGGCCTCTATTTCTTTCCTCTGTTGCTGAAATTGCTTGTCTCGGTAAGTCCTGTATGCATTCTGTATCACCTTAGCTGCTTCATACAGTTTCCGCTGTTCTTGGTCTGTAAATAAACATATGGGCCAGGTACAGTAAAACCTGTCTAAAATGGCCACTCTCAAAAAGATCAAACATTGGTTTTCAAGACCAATTATCACTTAATGCAGGTTTTTTGTTTATTTGTTTGATTTGATACTTTATGTCCCAGTCAACAATCTTTCATTCATGTCAGGACGGGTCTTCCTGGGTTGAACCGATACTAAGCAAGGATTATTGTGTCTTGCTCAAGGACACAACCCAGTGATGCCGGTGATCTTAATGCAGGTCAAAAATATTGCAGAATGCTCCAAGGGGAGCATTTTGCAATACTTTCGACCTTCATTAAACTACCATTTGTTATTAAAATCTTTGTTTTGTTTATTTTTGAGTGGCCATTTTTGACAGGTTTTACTGTACATATTTCATGCATAAATTTGTTCTTTAGACATGCATGCATCAAGAGATGCTAAAGGACTAGCTTTTTGTCTTGGCCACCATCTAGCTTTATATTTTGTGAGTGTAAGTAGTGAGGGGTTCAGGGCACATTTTCAAGCAATTTTTTTTCATTAAAATATAAGTTGGGTATGCTTAGAGGCACTGTTCCATTCCAAATGAAAGGTTTCTTGTTTTTAACAAATATTTTACTTTCAAATAAACAGTTGATTTCAAAAATAAAATCATGAATTATTGAGTATAATGCGAAAACAAAGAAAAATCAGAAATTCAATGGTTTTCACCATAATGTGAATGTATTTATCTGAAGGATAAAAGAATTATCCAAATGTTAACAAGTTTGGTTCTAATAATTATGAAATATGACCAGTATCTTGACCATGTATCCGTAATGGATGCTGCTCATTTTCAAAATCAAGATGTATTTACGAGGAAATAATTAGGGAAACTACTGAGATATAAATGCTATCTCGATCATCTTACTTATCCAGGATGTCACATGTGGTCTGTACATTAGTTTCTAAGCCATTTACAGTAAAACCTGTGTAAAACGGCCACTCAAAAATAGACAAAATAAAGTTCCATATGACAAATAGTAGCTTAATGAAGGTCGAAAGTATTGCAGAATGCTCCCCTTGGAGCATTCTGCAATACTTTTGACATTCTGCAATACTTTTGACCTGCATTAAGCGATAACTGGTCTTGGAAACCAATGTTTGGTCTTTTTGAGAGTGGCCATTTTAGTATTCTTTTGACCTGCATTAAGCGATAATTAGTCTTGAAAAACAATTATTTGTCTTTTTGAGAGTGGTGGTTTTACACAGTTTTTACTGTACATAGCTGGGTGTGACAGGGCAGTTAGAAAAACTTGTTCCTCGGGATCGCTGCTTGTCATCACTCGAAAAGCTTAGTCTAACACCCATGGTGGATTCTTACCTGAGAGAGTGAGCTGAGAGAAATCTTTCTCCATAAAAGTGGCCGGTGCGTTGAAATATTCGGTGAATTCCGCTGTTGTAGGTGGAGGTGAATCTAGGTGGAAATTGTAGGGACTATATGGACTATGCAGGCATGTAGAATCTGGACTGAGTGAAGAGGCTGGAGTTCCAAGATCTGAGTATCTGTCTGAATATCTGAAACAATAAACATTACAACTTGAGAATCAGGACTGAGTGAAGAGGCTGGAGTTCCAAGATCTGAGTATCTGTCTCAATATCTGAAACAATATACATTACAACTTGAGAATCAGGACCGAGTGAGGAGGCTGGAGTTCCAAGATCTGAGTATCTGTCTCAATATCTGTAACAATAAACATTACAACTTGAGAATCAGGACTGATTGAGGAGGCTGGAGTTCCAAGATCTGAGTATCTGTCTGAATATCTGAAACAATAAACATTACAACTTGAGAATCAGGACTAAGTGAGGAGGCTGGAGTTCCAAGATCTGAGTATCTGTCTGAATATCTGAAACAATGAACATTACAACTTGAGAATCAAGACTGAGTGAGGAGACTGGAGTGCCAAGATCTGAGTATCTGTCTGAATATCTGAAACAATAAACATTACAACTTGAGAATCAGGACTTAGTGAATAGGCCGGAGTTCCAAGATCTGAGTATCTGTCTGAATATCTGAAACAATAAACATTACAACTTGAGAATCAGGACTGAGTGAGGAGGTTGGAGTTCCAAGATCCGAGTATCTGTCTGAATATCTGAAACAATAAACATTACAACTTGAGAATCAGGACTGAGTGAGGAGGCTGGAGTTCCAAGATCGGAGTATCTGTCTGAATATCTGAAACAATAAACATTACAACTTGAGAATCAGGACTGAGTGAAGAGGCTGGAGTTCCAAGATCTGAGTATCTGTCTGAATATCTGAAACAATAAACATTACAACTTGAGAATCAGGACTGAGTGAGGAGGTTGGAGTTCCAAGTTCCGAGTATCTGTCTGAATATCTGAAACAATAAACATTACAACTTGAGAATCAAGACTGATTGAGGAGGCTGGAGTTCCAAGATCTGAGTATCTGTCTGAATATCTGAAACAATAAATATTACAACTTGAGAATCTGGACTAAGTGAGGAGGCTGGAGTTCCAAGATCGGAGTATCTGTCTGAATATCTGAAACAATAAATATTACAACTTGAGAATCAGGACTGAGTGAAGAGGCTGGAGTTCCAAGATCTGAGTATCTGTCTGAATATCTGAAACAATAAATATTACAACTTGAGAATCAGGACTGAGAGAGGAGGCTGGAGCACCAAGTTCCGAGTATCTGTCTGAATATCTGAAACAATAAACATTACAACTTGAGAATCTGGACTAAGTGAGGAGGCTGGAGTTCCAAGATCTGAGTATCTGTCTGAATATCTGAAACAATAAACATTACAACTTGAGAATCAGGACTGAGTGAGGAGACTGGAGTGCCAAGATCTGAGTATCTGTCTGAATATCTGAAACAATAAACATTACAACTTGAGAATCTGGACTAAGTGAGGAGGCTGGAGTTCCAAGATCTGAGTATCTGTCTGAATATCTGAAACAATAAACATTACAACTTGAGAATCTGGACTAAGTGAGGAGGCTGGAGTTCCAAGATCTGAGTATCTGTCTGAATATCTGAAACAATAAACATTACAACTTGAGATAGTTAAGTATTCTGTGAATTCCACTGTTGTAGGTTGGGGTGAATCCAGGTGGAAATTATAAGGACTATATGGACTATGGAGGCATGTAGAATCAGGACTGAGTGAAGAGGCTGGAGTTCCAAGATCTGAGTATCTGTCTGAATATCTGAAACAATAAACATTACAACTTGAGTTAGTTAAGTATTCAGTGAATTCCGCTGTGAATCAAGGTGGAAATTGTAAGGACAAGATGGACTATGTAGGCATGTAGAATCTGGACTAAGTGATGAGGCCGGAGTTCCAAGATCTGAGTATCTGTCTGAATATCTGAAACAATAAACATTACAACTTGAGAATCAGGTCTGAGAGAAGAGGCTGGAGTTCCAAGATCTGAGTATCTGTCTGAATATCTGAAACAATAAACATTACAACTTGAGAATCAAGACTGATTGAGGAGGCTGGAGTTCCAAGTTCCGAGTATCTGTCTGAATATCTGAAACAATAAACATTACAACTTGAGAATCAGGACTGAGTGAGGAGGCTGGAGTTCCAAGATCGGAGTATCTGTCTGAATATCTGAAACAATAAACATTACAACTTGAGAATCAGGACTGAGTGAAGAGGCTGGAGTTCCAAGATCTGAGTATCTGTCTGAATATCTGAAACAATAAACATTACAACTTGAGAATCAAGACTGATTGAGGAGGCTGGAGTTCCAAGTTCCGAGTATCTGTCTGAATATCTGAAACAATAAACATTACAACTTGAGAATCAGGACTGAGGGAGGAGGCTGGAGTTCCAAGATCTGAGTATCTGTCTGAATATCTGAAACAATAAACATTACAACTTGAGAATCAGGACTGAGTGAAGAGGCTGGAGTTCCAAGATCTGAGTATCTGTCTGAATATCTGAAACAATAAACATTATGGTACTGGATGTTTCTAAAATTTCAAGCACTAGATGCCAGCAAAAAGGCCTAGACAAACAGAGCAGACCCAAATCAGTCTAATCAGGGTCTTCCCTGTTTGCTATTCTGACAAGGATTTGTGAATTCCAACCCTGATAACTAACATTTTATTTGAGAACTGAAAGAGAAAAGTGTTCCAAAATTTTAGAACATTTACTGAACAACGAGAAAACTATTGTCAAAGATGTAATCCTTGCACTTTCATGCGGCAAAGCCAGAGCTCCAGATAAGCTTTCAGGTTAATTAGGTATTTATGCAACCCTAATTGTCCTCAAATGAGTATTTGCAAAAACCAAATGCATATATCTTTTTTTTACCCACGTTTTTGTGCGATTACATATGATGTCCGCATAATTTTCTTACTAAATAAAGCCACTGAGAATTTGCCTTCATATTTTTCACTCACAACATCTGCCTTTCTAGAGTATCAAACTAGCGGATTTTGTTGTACCTCGGAAGTAAATTTTGTCACCTTGCTGACATTTGTCATTCAGATACACTTTGCAAGTTTCAATTGTTATTCCCGAAATACTTGACTGGGCACCGGTATTTTATTCATAAAACTGCAATAAAACTGGACCCACGCTAGAAAATAAAAATCAATACCTGAAAATCTGAGAAGCCGTATTAACAAGCCTTATTCAGTATTTTGAGGCTGACTTTCTATGGTCTCAAAATCCTAAATTCAGGAATAGTTTTGAAGAAAACTTTATCCAATTGAGTTATCAGCGAAACATTTCATACGCAATATACAGGGTTCCCACAGAAATTCAAAAACACAATTCAATGATTTTCCCACGATTTTCCACGATCAACAATGTAATTTCCATGACTACTTAATGCACAGCCTCCTACCTCCTATTTTAGCTGCATCTTCACCACGTTTAGCATAAATGCAGAATGCAGCAAAAGCAGCATGCTTGTAGACCATACATGCATTTTGAAATTATTAAAACTTGAAACCATCAGTAGCCAGAAAACTAGCTGTCATACACATAAGTGTCCGACAGCTAGTTTTCAGGCTACTGATGGTTTCGTCAAATTATTTCACAAAATTCCATGATTTTTCCATGATTATTCATGTTTTTTAAAATTCAATGATTTTTCCATGCATGGAATTTATTTAAGAGTTTTTCAATAGCTTGTGGGAACCCTGAATATACACCATACCTGTATTCATCAAAGGCAACACTATCCAACATTGGTGTAGATATTCCCGAGTCTTCTCCAAATGATTCACAGTAAGATGATGATGCCCTCGGTGACGCTGACTGTAACGAGCTATAAGAACTACTTCTTTCCCGCTCAAATTCCTCCACCGGCAGCTCGTCACACCTGCCTGGAGAAGACTTAATTCTCTCGGGCATAGCAGCAATGATCTGTTTAGCAAGATGAACCATCTGGTGTTTGGGGTCCTCAGACTCACATGCTGCAAGATAAAACCAATAGGTGTCAGGTGGATTATTGAGAATAGCCCTAAGCATCAGATAAAATGGAGTAAGCATAGGTCCAGCTTATGAATAAAATTGAGCATAAAATTTCGACTATTTTCTTTTCCATTAATCTAAACATATGTTTTGGGTGCTCAAAGAACCGTCTCATGGAGACAATGTTTGTTTGTGTTGATGCTATAAGTCCCATTCAACAATTTTTCAGTAATGTCAGGATATTTTACTGTCTTCCTGGGTTACACCAGTACTAAGCAGAGGATAAAATGTCTTGCTCAATGACACAAGACAGTGTCTCCAAGGTGAGTCTCTAAATTAATTTGTTTGATTTGATTCTTTACGTCACATCTTCAATCTTTCAGTTATATAGGGACGAGTCTTCCTGGGTTGAACCAGTACTAAGCTAGAATACTCTAAACTAATAACCCGTTAATCCCAAGTCTAACCCTCTACCAACTGAGTCACTGTGCACGGAATTTCTGAAAACCTAAGTAAAGGGAATTTCAGCACTATCTTACGAAAATCAACAGGGGAATTTATTTTGTTTTGTTTTTAAAGCAGAGACAAAATTTGAAAATGTAATCTGCTGCAAATGTTTGGAGACAAATTAAGGGTTAAAAGCAGTGACTTACAGGCAAGGTGTTTCTTTTTCATTAGCTCCAGCAGACAGTTCACATAAAATATCAATTCTTACATGGTTTCTTAAAACAAAGACATTATTTGAAAAATGTCTTCTGGCGCCCTTTTTTGGTGTGTCATTTTAAGTGTTAAAATCAGTGACTTACAGGCAACAAGTTTCTTTTTCATGAGCTCCAGCTGGTCTTCGTCATCAGATGAAACTTTCTCAACATCAATGAATGGACTTGTACTCCTGTCGGACACATCATCTAGAATGAAACATATGCTGGACTGTTAATGTTCATTTATATTAGGCAATAAGTGCAGTTCATTAAAATAATTTCCCATTATAAAAAGATTGGCTATAACATTAACGTATTGCAACAGACTAAATGCTTGGTGGTCAACCCAATCACGGTTGGCAACTTTGCTTTCCTCTTTAATTGCACGCCGGTGGGTCGGATTTCAGACTCTATGATGGTTCCGACTTAAAGACTTATCTATTGATGAGATGGTAGGGGCCTGATGCTTTGGCTGTTTGTCGGGCCCACTGGGGTTTACCTGTTGGATTTCTTTTGCTCCTGTATTCAGTTTAATTTACTGTTGAGTCTTTATCTTTGCTTTATCTCCTTGTTATATCTTGACTTATATGTTTTAGGAGATGATGCATTGTTAAGTTAGGGGTCTTTCATGCAAACCAAATATCTATGTTCCTTGATCCACATCTGAATTAAGGTTGAGGTTGGCGCCGTTAAACCGGTTTAAGCCCTCCAGTAAAATATTTTACTGACCATTCCAAGGCTGTACTTCTTTTGTGGATCTTTTGTGTTTTTTCTGTCTTGTGTTTGCTATGTCTTTGTGCGCGTCTGTTCATATGTGCTTTGTGGTCACCTGCTAGGAAAGGGCTGACCTCTTGGCTCTCGTTTGTGGTGTCTAACTGTGAGTTTGTCACTTTCCCATTGGTATCCTGGGTCAGGTGTGGTACTTGATTGTATTGATTCCTGATCTTTGCTCCCTTACTTACTTTTCTAAATGTTTCTAAGTAAGAGCTGTCGCAGGACAGGGCAGCTCGTCTGCTGGGTAAACTTTGTTTGTTTGTATTGATGAGCTATTAACTCTGCCTACTGAGTAATTTTACATGCTTTTTTGTCGTCTGTTGATTTTTTTAAAAATGAACTTTTTCGATAAATTCTTTCAGGAATACCATCAGAGTGTCAAACAGTTTGGATCCAAATCCAGGTCTAAACTGTTTGCAAAGGTTATTAGCAGGCGACAGAAGAGGTAAAGAGTTAAAAACACAAAAACACAAAGCTTTAACATGAAATTCTTAGTTCTGTGACCTTGACCTTAGGGTCATTGGTATGTGTTGGGATAGGACTGATCTATCATAGCAAATATATTGTATAGTTTAAAAGTAATGAGCTCTAAAAATACTTAAAAATAAATTTAATTGAAACATGAAAATTTTAATCTGGCAGGATTGGAGGTAGCACAGATAAAAATTTTGGACCAACTTTGGACCATTATCTATCACTAAACAAAATTATATAAACTAGATCCATAATAAGGTTTTAAGGTTTTGATGTCTTAAATAAAATACATTACGAAGATGTCCAAGGGCAAATTTTTACTGTATGTTAATACGTTTAGTAAAACCTGTGTAAAACAGCCACTCTCAAAAAAAACGAAAGTTGGTTTTCAAGACCAATTATCGCTTAATGCAAGTCAAAAGTATTGCAGAATGCTCCAAGGGGAGCATTCTGCAATACTCTTGACCTTCATTAAGCAACCATTGTCATTAATAACTTTGTTTCGTCTATTTTTGAGTGGCTGTTATACAGATTTTTCTGTACCTGTATCCATATTGATTGGCAACTGAACTGGTCCCCCGTCTTCCAGCACACTGGATGGTTTTTCATGAAGATGTCGACCATGACCATCCACTGCTTCAATCTGCATAAGCCCCTCAGGAGACAGATCGTTGTTACAGTGCTCGGACAACATCGGGTTCAACTCACAAGTCATGTGCTCATTGTAAACAGTCAAATGCGGCTCTGAATTCGCTTCTCGGACTGGCCGCTGATAAGCATGAGTGGGCGAGAAATGCGCGGGTTCTGGATCTCCTTCACACGGCAGTAAATCCACCGAGAGTCTCTTTCTTAGTTTTGGTTTCGAGCGTGAGCACGTTTTATTGCTGGTCTCATTCGTAGCAATCGCCAACATTTGTTCACTCTGCCGACGTGTGAAACCATCCCGCGAATGCGCGACCTCTGATTGGTCTACAGAATCTCGGGGTATCTGAATATGTAACAGTCCTGGATTATCTCCCTGCTCTCCCACCTGTTGTGCTGTTTTGTAAATGTTCTCGGAATTATTTACAACTTTTGAGTGCGGCGTCGAAGTAGCCGCCAGCGAAGAACTCATGAAACTTGATCTATCGGGCACTGGTGATGCTCCCTTTGAGCTGAATATATCTCGACTAGCTGATACAGATGACGTGATTTGTTTGTCATTATGTTCTAAATGGTCGGCAAGCTGGTGATGACCGTGTCGCCTAGCAACTAACAAGGGGAGATGACCCTCTGAGTTGAACACATGTAGTGGTCCTTGGTTCCAGTTATACAAAGCCACAGATGCCTCCAAGTGACCTCTGGCACATGCCCACATCTGTAAACAAAACATTAAATAAAAAATAAACATTTTTGGAGAATACAGAAATTTTTCTTATCATATGGGCCTCGACGTGAGAAAACCTGTCTTTAGAGGTTTGCGAACAACAAAGGCGCAGACCAGCCTGCGTATCCGCGCAGACTGATCAGCGCCTTAGTTATTTGCTTATTTGAAGGTATAATATCTATACTTGCATCAAGTGAAATTTCAATTTTCTATCTAGTCTCTGTAGCTGAGGAGACTAGTTTGAATCTCACTTTCTCGGACACCCCAAAGACAGGTTTTGACGCAGTGAGGCCCATATGATGTTGTGTCTGTGAGTGATTTTTGTATAAAAATCGATCAACCACTAATGGTTTACAAATTAAGTAACATCATATGATCCTCGTCGGAGAAAACCTGTCTTAGGGTTTTCCGTCAAAGCGAATTTCAAACCGGTCCTCAGCTGCAGAGACTAGCTAGAAAATTGAAATTTTACATGTAGCAAGTTTTAGTTTAAATATGGTACTTTCCAAAAAGCGAATAACAAATGCTGATCAGACTGCACAGATGCGCAGGCTGATCTGCGCCTGTGTTGTTTGCAAACCCCAGAAGACAGGTTTTCTCGCGTCAAGGCCCATATAATGATGTTCATAACTATGTTGGTTACATAATGACAAAATCTTAACATTTTCACACCAAAATGTGATTTGAAAGCAATTTTAATGTCATATGATAAAAAGAATCTAACATTCATGCTCCTGTATTTATATCAAATTTTTCAAACTTGTTCTGAAAAAATGATAAAATGCTCGGCAAGCCTCACATATTTCTCTTTTCCCAAAGTTGTTTGATAAATTCAGTAATATCTAACAACGTGACAGCTGTAACAAAGTAAAGCATAGCTGAAAAATTTCCCGTGCCTTCGCTGGGAATTGATCCTGGGTCGCCCCAGTACAAAACCAATGCTCTAACCACTGAGCCATAGAGTTGACTCTCTGACGCAGTTGTCAGAGATTGATTATATACTAAAAGCTATGCCAAATCTACCTTATGTAGATATATAGGACAGAGTGCCTGATCCGTAACAAATACATGAGCATACATGTAAGCTCCTCTAAATAGAATGCAGAATAGAGAAATGTTACATATAAGATTCAATTGCTAGGCAAAGCTTTATAAAATTCACAGACTTTTCAAGGATCTGTATGGAACATTCTTAGTCTTCAAGTACTAATTTTCATTTATGCCTTTTTCAAGGCAAATTTAATTTTCAGGGACTTTTCATGAAAGCCCTCTTTATTCAAGTTTTTTTTTCAAGTCTGTGTGAACTCTGCAATTTGATGGGTTTAAATTTTGTTGCAGCCATACATTGTAGGTCAAAGAACAACACCAAATGCCTATACAGTTTTGCTTGATTTGATTATTTACGTCCCATCAACAATCTTTCAGTTATGTAGGGACGGGTCTTCCTGGGTTGAACCAGTACTAAGCTAGGATAAATTTGTCTTGCTCAATGACACAGCTAAGTGACGCCGCTGAGGCTCTAACCTGTGGCCTCTCACCCTCGAGTCAAGCGCTCTACCACTGAGCCACGCCTATACTGTAAAACCTGTGTAAAACTGCCACTCTCAACAAGACAACAAATTTTCAAGACCAATTATCACTTAATGCAGGTCAAAAGTATTGCAGAATGGGAGCATTCTGCAATACTTTCGACCTTCATTAAGCTACCATTTTTCATTAAGATCTTTGTTTTGTCTAATTTGAGTGGCTGTTTTACACAGGTTTTACTGTACTTTTGAAATATCTATCTGACCAGTGCACTATACTCACCAAAGGAGAACAAGTGTTGAGATCCATACTATGAGCATCTACTTCATAATCTAGCTGCCAACTTGAATTATTGCTTCTGCAAATAAACAATGAAATTGTGTTATCAGTATACATAGGGTTATCTGGTCACAGGCCTTGAGTTAAGAGCGTGCACCTCCCCCCCCCCCCCCCCCCCCCAAAAAAAAAAAAATCTTATTTCTCAACCAAAACATATGGGTACTCAAAAGAACTATCTCAATGAGACGGTTATTTAGAGCACCCAAAACATATGTTAGAACTGATGGGTAAGAAAATATTTACAATTTTACGCTCAAAAATTTTGTTTATCTAAACCTGTGAAGTCAGATTTTTTTTTTCAAAAGTTTATTAAGTACTCCCCTCATTCACCATTTATAAGCTGCTGTAGCTCTTATAGCAAATTGCATTTGTGTAACATCCCCATCAGTATACATAGGGTTATGAAGTCAGTCTTCAAAAGTTTATTATTGTTTGATTTGATTCTTTACGTCCCATCAACAATCTTTCACTTATAAAGGGACGGGTCTTCCTGGGTTGAACCAGTACTAAGCTAGGATTCAAAAGTTTATTAGGTATTCCCCTCATCCACCCCTATAAGCTGCTGTACCTCTTGTAGCTAATAAGATATCTTAATGACAAGATATCATAGGTTTCGATAAACAAAATTTTGAGCGTAAAATTGTAAATATTTTCTTACCTGTCGGTTTAAACATATTTTTTGGGTGCTCAAAAGAACCGACTCATTGAGGCGGTTCTTTTGAGTACCCACAACATATGTTTTGGTTGAGAAATAAGAAAATTATTTTTCTGTTATGCATTCTTAACTGAAGTCCTGAGATATTGGTATTCATGAAGCATGGTATTATGTATATAGGGATCACACATGTTTTTCATGCATTAACATTTGCCCGGTCCGAGGAAGCTGTTTGAACAGGAGGCCAATAGGCTGAGTGCTCAAACATATTCAGAGGGACACAGCAAGTGTTTATGCAATTAATAAAAATTAGAGATTGTTATTCTTGCACATTTTACATACATTATTCCAACCAAATGTGTGCAGAAAATGCTGATAAAACATTAAAATATTGCTTTTCTTACTCTGGGTTTCTCTAAACAAAATGGTGTCAGCTGTAAACTTTCGAACGTCATCACAACGTCATAGTCGTACGCAATGTTTTCACGAACAAAAGCATTGAATAATGATCAGTCTGGTCCACAACGTTTTCCATAGATAACATCATGCAAGTCACTCAGGCTAATTTTAAGTACGGTAAATGTTCTAAAATTACGAACACTAAAAAAATAATTAATATTTCCGTTGTTCGTAATTTTAGAAATTACGTTTGTGAAAAATGCTAGTGTTCGTAATTTTAGAATGTGTGCTTTAACAGGAGAAAAAACGGTAAATATGCATGTCAAAATGTGGTAGAAACGTGGTGAAAACACGGCGATATGATTCTGTGCTATCTCCTTTTTCTTTTCTTTAATCTTATTAAAACCGCCGCTAAACTCATGCGGAATCAGTCAGTAAAATGTCCAGCGCGTGCGGTACAATTCGCCAAGTCGAAAGCCAGGCACGTGCATATTATGTCACTCAATTTACTTACAAGTCATAAAAGTCCACTGATTTAAAATATTCGATACGCCGGGTCTCCTATGTTCACTCGTCTCGGACTACCGATGAATCACTACACTATTTCGTTCTTCCACACTTTCGCTCGCTCTGCCGACTTCGAATTCCAGCTAATATTGTACCTCGGACCCAGTAATTTTGGGTCCGAGATTGTACTCAAGAATTGATACCGCTAGACATCTCGTACGATCAGATTTTTGTTTTGCAAAAATCGACACAAAACTTTGAAATACGTAGACGAGTTTCCACACCTCTCTCTCTCTCTCTCTCTCTCTCTCTCTCTCTCTCTCTCTCTCTCTCTCTCTCTCTCTCTCTCTCTCTCTCTCTCTCTCTCTCTCTCTACATTTGCAAACACGGTTTGGATCCAGATCAGACCCGAAGGGTATTCAGGATAGAATGTTTCGTCAAATTAAAAATGTGTGCATGCGATAGAAAGTACTCAAAGCGTTAATACTGTGGAATGGCCGACTGCCGTACAAAAGCCGATGCGCACGATAAGTTTGGGTTTGGGGTCCTCATCGGAAGATTGATTGACTGACCCAAACATTTCGATATTCTAAGAAACCAAGCCAAAACAAAAGATTTGTGTGCAAACACTGTGCAGTCTCTCTCTCTCTCTCTCTCTCTCTCTCTCTCTCTCTCTCTCTCTCTCTCTCTCTCTCTCTCTCTCTCTCTCTCTCTCTCTCTCTCTCTCTCTCTTCTCTCTCTCTCTCTCTCTCTCTCTCTCTCTCTCTCTCTCTCTCTCTCTCTCTCTCTCTCTCTCTCTCTCTCTCTCTCTCACACTCACTACTTTTACGACCTGCTATCAAAGCTTGCAAACGAAAGTCGTCCGACGTGCCTGATCAAGGGCAAACAAGCATACCAAGAGTTATAATCTAGTCCGACTTTGCGTCCGATGATCACGGAACATTTCAGACAAGTACCTTCTTTCAGATGCATGCCATGGGCGGATCCAGAGGGGGGACAGGGGGTCCGGACCCCCTGAAAAATCACAGAAATATAGGGTTTCCTAGCAATATTGATCCGGATCCCCTAAAAATCACAAAGCTACCAAGACAGCATTCAATGGTGGGCCATTGACACGCCAGCAAACGCCATTTCAAAGGCGTTTCGCTGATGGGCCGATGGTGGTCCATTTTAGTGGCATTTCGGTCCTCTCTCACTACCCCCTCAGACAAAATGTTCTGGATCCGCGCATGCATGCAGTGCGTGTGAACCAGCTCGATTGAAATCAAACTGTCGAGGGACATAATTTCATGATATTTTGGTACTTACAACGTGCGACAAAGGCTCAGACGAGCCTGCGCAAGTCAAGCATTGATGGCTCTGGTGTCAAGCATCACCGCTTTTATGTTGAATGGATTAATTTTGTGTCTCACGATTAAAACCACAACTTTGAAAAAGGCCCTTTTGTATATAAGTTTGTAAAAGCAAACTAACTTAGCAAATTTACTCAGTTGTTTAACGCTGTGGTTTGCATGGCTTTTTTAGTAGTAACATCTACTGTTACTTTCAAGTGTTCAATTTTGACGACCCGACAGCGTATGACCTAAGTCCTTCATGGTGAACATAAGCTTAGATGGGCGTTTTCTCGCGGTAAATGTAACTCCTAATCCTTGCCCGAGGCATGTTTGTTTAATGTCTGTGACCATGTTAATGACCATTGCTGAAGAATTCCGATGGATCGAATGCTACTTATAGGTAAACATTTCGCCAATGAAGGGTTTTAAAAATATTTGAGCCTGCACTGTTTTCCGTCGATACTAAACCAATAACATACATGAACTTTTTTTTTGTCACGTTCATGTAGAAAAGTCCGTGCTCTTGCCTTTGATCTTATCTGAATGCATGTATCGCACAATTAGCAGACAAAAAGTATGGTCTTGCGCTCGGCATGCGAAAAAGAACGTCACCTTCCAGATTACCCATTTAAGTAAAATGAAACCTTCCAAATGTCGCTGTACGGTAAAAGTAAACCGAGCATAAACGGACATCGATTTTCCGCCGAAAATAACTTGTGTTCGTAATTTTAGAAATTCACTTTTCAAAAAAAGGGTCAGTGTTCGATTTTTTAGGATGTTTTGAAAAATATTTTCGGCGATAATTTTAGGTGTTCGTAATTTTAGAGTGTTCGAAATTTTAGAACATTTACCGTACTTTCAAGTTTTAACCTATGTTCAAACAGTATGTCAATCTCCTGATTTGAACATGGATTTTCCTTCATTTGACAATGGGTTTAAACAGCTTTATCATATGACGTCCCGTCTGGGATTGAAATAATGCCATGCAATAAAATCGATAAACCACTAGTGGTTAATAGATTTTTGGGAAAAGTTATGACGTCCATAACAATGTTGCGTACATTAATGATTAAATTATAACGTTTTAATGGCAGATATGAAACTTCAAAGTAATCTTAATGGCATATGATATATAGAATCTTACATTCGTGCTCTCATATTATTGAATTTATTAAACTCGTTGCAAAAAAGAGATAAAATGCTCGGCAAGCCTCACACTATATCTCTTTTCCCCCAACTGGTTTAATAAATTCAATAAAACATGAGCACTCATATAAGATCCTCTATTTACGAATAGATATCTATGCTAGAATGGACATTTACACTAAAAGTTTGGATTAATCCTTTCAATGTTTTAAAAAAAAACAAGAATTCTGCTGAAGGCTGTGTCACACCTGCCTGATTTCAAAGTCACTGAAGCCTGAAATGTAGGTTAAGGTCACCAGGTCACAGTCTATGCTTGAAGAGTATGCAAAGAAAGGACAAACGAGCCATGACATGTGATTACCAACAATGTGGCATTTTGATAAGTGCAGACTCAGATGAGCCCATGCAGCCTCCTTTTAAGCTTAGAAACTTCAAATGACATTCAGTCAATAGCTTATAAACAGTCATAGAACATTAAAGCGACTAGCAAAGGCTCTGATCAGACTGCGTATATGCGCAGGCTGGTCTGAGCCTTTGCTGGTCGCACATTGTTGGATATCTCATGTTGCGGCTCAAAAAACTTTGCAAGATTTTAAGATAAGCAGCTTTCACTGCTGCAGAGAAACACACTTTAATATAAATTGTTGACAGACATTGGGAAAGAAATTTGAACTTCTGTGTCACACCCTGCTAGAAGCATGTGTAGACTCAGACGAGCCCATGCAGCCTCCTTTTAAGCTTAGAAACTTCGAATGACATTCAGTCAATAGCTTATAAACAATCATAGAATATTCAAGCGACTAGCAAAGGCTCTGATCAGACTGCGTTTTTGCGCAGGCTTGTCTGAGCCTTTGCTGGTCGCACATTATTATTGTTATTCCGGGACATTCCATCCTGATGTCCGAAACACACGCAGTGGACCGCACATACTGGCCACCAAATGCCACAGGGTGCAGCAAAATCCCAACTGCCTGAGGTGGAAATCGAACCTGGGCTGCAGGATCTAAAGGCAAACAAACTACCATGTCGCTAAAAAAGTTGGCTTCTACTGCAAGTAGAAGTGTATTTACACCTATCCCTACTACATGTGACAAAAACAACATTAAAATCTTGTTTGCTGCATATGATTTTTCAGTTGTAGGCAAACAGTTTAGATCATGATCAGACTAAGGAGCAGTCTCACTCTGTTCTCGATCTACACTTTTTGCAATTTCGCTCCCAATGTACAACAGCAGACGACACTCCAGTCTCCAGGAGCCTTTACTTGACTATGACCTGGGGCTAAGAAATGGTACATTACCTCCATCTAGTTAAAGCCTGGACTAGTCTATGATATCCTAGAGCAGCGGCGAGGTGTAACAAACTCAATCCCATAGTGCCATTAGATGATGTCACTTCCTTTGACAGCCAGAGTCTTGATGATAAACCGTCCACATGCCGTGATAAACAGACATCCATTTCACTAGGAGAGCTTGCAGAAAGCAGTTTCTGGAAATATCGATAACAAACCATCAGCTTGATAATCTTGAGATCGACTAGGCATAATCCAGGTTGCCCTAGCCTGGGATAGAAAATCTAATCTTACCCATGTTATCTTACCCATGTTATCTTACCCAGGCTGTCATGTGAGGGCTGTACATTGGTTGTATAGGAACTCATGCGACATAGCGGTCAAGTGACGCCATTGTTATGATAAAGTGATGTCATCAAATCATGTTGCATCTCAGCTTATTCAAGAACTTCTGGGAGCCTTTTAAACATGAAAATGCGGTTTTGAATGGTGAGCAAGAAAAAGAATACATTAGTCGTGTTAGGGTGGGATAGAAAAATCTGTCCCTTGGGATCAACGTTTGTCATCACTCCACAAGCCTTGTGATGCCAAACGATGATCCTCCGGACAGATTTTCATATCGCCCCCTCACACTCATGATGGATTCTTATATTATTGGATAAGGCAATAAATCCAATGAAATTGTTGGAAAATGCACCACTCAGATAGATAACACACCGGATAGGCGGCAATCAAAAATGTTAATATAATCAAGGAAAGGGATCAAACATAGTTAAAAACAATTTTTGATTGTCATTTGTCTCCAGACTGGAGACAAATGACATTCAAAGCACTGTTTCCAGCGATTTTTGATACGCGTGCGTAGATTGTTAATAGCATTTTCGATTGCCGTCTATCCGGTGTGGATAACCTGACTTACCTTCTTGAGAGATGGAGAATCGGGAACTTTAGTTAGACATGCCTCTAAAGAGTCAAGCTTATCTACCAGCTGTTGTTGTAACTGTGTGTCTGAAAAATATAAACATATACTACTGTTCTGTCAGCCAAGAGTGACACTGACATCATGTTTTGTTTACAAAGTTATCAGGCTTGTAATGGATAGATCACTTGTGTATTGGATAGGATTAATACACAAGTGATATATGGATTCGCGTTAACTCAAGTGATTTGTACAAGTTAATGTTTTACTTAACAATTGTTAACAAAACATATGTCACTGTCACCCTTGACACGACAGTAGCAATTTTTAATTTTTGTTAGACACTCCTCCAATGGATATAGGATTGAACCACAGGTTTGAGGTGTTTTAACATGTGTTGTGGCCAAAAGGCAATGTTAATGCCAGTTGCAGAGCAAATGGTATTCATGATGCCCAAGGGCCCCAACAATTATTACCTGTGGTTGAATGCTTTTTTTACAAAGTCAAAATTAACATTTTGTGCTTTGTTTTGCTTATTTTCTAAAAATTTATAAGTACTTTTCCATTTTTTATGCTTTAATGTAGGCAACACTTACAGGAAAGTTATCTGTTGAAAATGAGCATATACATTTCTTGTCCACTCATATCTCTCCAGGGCATGTTCAAAAATAATGAAGCTTTTCACTTTATGGCATCCTATGCACACAATTGCCTAGATTTTAAAGACCAACCATAGCTAAAATATGTGTTATGGTCCCTGTGTTCATCATGCAAAATTTTATAAAAATCGAACAAGTAATACAAAATTTATGCCAGTAAAACTAGCTAAAAAACTAAGGAGTGTAACACCTTTTGCGTGACGTTTTTTTCATTACTGAATTTCATTTGTGCATTGATACAAAACTGTGGATGTTGCCATACTTATTAGCCAACTTTGTGATTACCCATTCCTTTCAACTTAATGAAAATAGGAAAACTATGCCTTTTCATCATTACCTATGTTATTTTTTATGCATTGTCCAACAGGACTATTCTGAAATTCAGGTGCAGTAAAAATGAAGAGATTTTGCCCAGAGTTGATTTGACATGAATATTTGAAAATATTATTACCTATAATGTGGTCTGCAGCACTGACCAATCTTTATACATTTTATTTCAAGTTTTACAGCTGCTTTATAAGCATTCATAAAAGAATGAGCAGAGCTGGTTGTAGAGCACCCTTTAAACTAAGGAGTGTAACACTTGACATTTCTAGCTTCATAACACTTTCCAAGGTTATGTTTTGTGAGCTAATATGCCTCATATGAAAAGTGTTTGACCCATAATAGAGATTCATACAGTGTGAGTTTTTATCTTGGTCTTGATTTTCTTCATATCATCCATAAAAGCCACTAAGGAGTGTAACACTTTCTTGCAAAACACTTCTGTGGGATATTTCTATACCAGTAGCAGTATTATTTCAATTTATTTACCATTATTACCATAGAGCAATGTCCCTCTAACAATTTTAGTAGCACCATTTAATGCTCAAAGTGTAAACAAAGCTATACTGCATTGAAATCACCTAAAAATTGGTGATTTTGACAATCCATTTTCTTGAAATTTTACCTATCTAGGCATTCAGGACAACATTTATTCTTGAAAATCACGTGTTCTGATAAATATAAAAAGATAAAATTGACCAATATAATCCTATTTTCTAACCAAGCTAATGTTTTGCTATGACATCACGACACAAAGCGTTACACTCCTTAGTGATTTTTGTTGCAATGCCTTTTAAGAGCTTTTTTCTTTACCAAACCAGCAACATTTCACTTTTAATTGACTCTGACCATTCATTTCCAAGATATAGAACAGTTCAGTTGATGCATTTCTTTGAATCTTGGTTAGCATTTGGGGTAAATCGTTTAGAAACTTAATATAAAGGGACCTTTTAGATTGGTTCATGATGGGAGTATCAATATCAGAAACTGGTATGCAACCATACTTTTTTTATTCCCATTGGCTGCTTGTTAAATGGTATTAAATGTATGTAACACACAGAAAAGTGTTCAATTGCTAAAATCAGGGCTCACCCTGGCTCAATTTTTTTTGTAGCCAACACTTTAGCCAAATGGAAAAAGTTGTAGCCAAATTTGCTTGACTTTAGCCAAGGATTTAGCCGGCATGTAGTATGGCGCATTTCTAAAGTGCGAAATCATTTTTAAAAAAAAAACACTTTAGGTTTTTTTCTGTACTCTGTAGTCCAATGAAAGAAAAATGATAATCTGTAGCATGAACAAGGATCTATTCTTTTTTGAACAATAAATTGTTGATTCAAAACATTCTTCCTCAAGAACCAAACCTAAAGCTTCTTTCCTTGCTGGGGTGACTACTGATAACAAATCTGGGTTCTGATGATCTTGATCTGGATCCAAAGTGTTTTTCACACTCAGATGGTGTTCCAATCGTTTTTTTTTTAAAATGCTTTTTATAAAAATGTTGAGTAGGCCCCAAAATATTAGGGTTGGTAGGGTTGATAACTTAGAGATTTTTTGGCCTAATATTTTCACTGAAGAGACAGGGTTATTTTTTTTTATTTCGGGATATTATTATGAAATCATTCTAGATATTGTAATCATTGAACCTGGTCTTTTTGTCTTTTTTTTTTTTACTGGTAAATTTTTTACTTTCACTTTCAGCTTTCATTGTAAACATGGTGAATCAGTTAATCTCCTGGCTTTAATCAAACATTAATGACTCACATTGTTCAACTAATCCAATCACCAACACATTTAATATACTGTCCCTCATGCTGTGATAAGTTTTTAACACGTTTTTATCCTTTGACACCTAGGCTTTTAACACAAAAGGTCAACATAATTTGTTCTGGACTGGTTATTGATTTTTACTCATTTGCTTTCGCGGTGGGTAATTGGTAATTATCCAGCAACCCAGTCTGGCCAATATTGGAAATCCCCACACAGCAGGATACATGTGTTTTCATATAAATCACGGGTCAGTGAATTTTGAACCATTATTGGCGAAAATGGACTTTTTATTTGGCGAAAATGGACTTTTCGCCAATGGAATAGATCTGTAGCCACCCTGTCATTTTTGTAGCAAATGGCTACAATGGCGAACGGCAGCGTGAGCCCTGTAAAATTATTATAGAAGAAAATATTATTTGCAATCAGTTTAAGCATTTAGAGAAAGATCATTCAACATATCTTAACACACTAATTCAAGATCTTTGGGAGACAATTTTTGTTTGTGCTGTATTACTGATTATGAGATTCTTAAATAGTAGAAAGGAAATTGTGTCATTTAATGTTAAAGCTAGAATTTATAGGTTTTTGAAGACCTAAGCAGTTGTACAAAATGTTACACTCCTTAGTCTATAGATCTGACATTTCTTTACAAAAAGGCCAATAATCTGCAATAAAATCATGTTAACACTATGCAAGGGAAGTCACTTCTTTGTATGCAATACTATACATATGTCTTAGCCCTGTTAGTTCTAAATTCTGACTCAAAAACAAATCAAACTAAGGAGTGTAACACATTTTCTTAATCTTTTGTCCATTTTTGTACATAGATAACCATTACATCCATGCTTACATATCACATATTGATTTATAACTTAGTTTTTATACCATGTATTATCATTTCAACATAAATTTTATTGAGATTCTGTCACCTGTTTTAAAAATATGAACATTTCGAGAGCTCTTCTACTAAAATAATAAGGCAAAATGACAGTAAAATAATTTTTTTTTGTTCAATTAGGCATTTAAATTTGGTAAAAATCACTCATTCACATGCTGTTCAGTGTTTGTCCTCACATAATGGGAATTTCAAGACATTTCATCATGCTTTCCTATAAAAACAACCTACACAGAATATAGCCATAATTAACATTTTTTGCCAAAAAATCCTGACAGAAAATGTTCATAAAATTTATATTTTTGCTGTTATTGTCTAAACTTAAACAATTTTGAAAACTTTAAGTACCCCCAATTTGTTTGGAATAACAATTTCAACTGTGACAACACTTTCATTTTTCACCCCCAATGTCACGCTTTGGCTTCATTATTTTTGAACATGCCCTCCAGTAGTAAATTAGCTCCGCCTTCATCAGTACAGATTTGGTGAGATGCAAATGATTTCCTTACCCGAACTCCGGTATGAAAACTTGGTGAACTCTATCATTCTGATCATGTGATTGTGCATCTTTATTAAAGCTGTCACTATTTGCAAAATCTTCTGCTAGCTATAGGATAGCTTTCCACCTAAAAATATTCTAAATCAGCCTTTTACAAACTTACCACTGACCGTAAACCAGTCCTTTACTTGCTCACTGTTTGACGAAACAGATATCCCTGCTCGCTGTTTCTCCTTGTATTCAAATATGACTGTATTAGAGACAACTTGCCCATCACAGGATACTTGTACAGGTACCAGTCCAGGATTGTGCTCTAAAAATAGAAACTACGGTAAATGTTCTAAAATTTCGAACACATTTCTGTTTCTGTTCTCAAATAAAATGTTGGTTTTCAGGGCTGGAATTCACAAATTTCTTGTCAGAGTAGCAAATAGGGAAGACCCTGATCAGACTGCTTCTTCAGAAGCAGTCTGATCTTGGTCTGCCCTATTTGTCTAGGCCTTTTTGGCAGGTAGCTAGTGTACGAAATTTTAGAACATTTACCGTAATATGTTATCAATCTGTAATCCATAGGTGAATGTTCAAAAATCCTGAACAATGAAAATGCCAATCCTAAAACTTGCAGTATACCTACAAAATATAAAAATTTAAAGTTTAAATAGCCAATAGACTTTAGAAAAATCATTACAAGCAAATTCAGACAATTTATGTCCCCGGCCACTTGCACTTAATGTTTGTCATTAAGTTTCAAAAGAATCAGCATTAAACTGTGGGAGGAGTTGCGCACACAAGGTACGCACTATCTATTCACTTTGAATGTAATAATGCTTGGAAAATGACTAAGTTCAACTTGTTAAAAAAGTGACAAAAAATAATCTGAGGATTATTTCCATATGATATGCACATCTACAGACCATGATCTAAACACCTGTAAAATTTCAAAGGAATAGGCATAAAACTGTAGGAGGAGTTGTCAACACAAAATACCTTGAATCCATTCACTTTGGCCGTAAAAATGGCTAAGTTCAACTTGTAAAAAAAGAGACAAAAATTAATCAGAGGATTATATCCAAACAATATGCACATTTTCAGACCATGATCTTAACATCTGTAAAGTTTAAAAGTAATCGGCATAAAACAGTAGGAGGAATTACCAACACAAGGTATCTATTACTTGAAGGAGGACCGATGGACGGAATGCTGAATACTTTAAAAAGGCGGGAGACAAAAAACATAAATCAGAGAAGCTAATCTGCCTTATTTGACTTTAAAGAGAAGGGCTGACCTCTTGGCTCTTGTTTGTGATGTTTATTTTGATTTTGTTACTTTTCCATTTGGTATCCTGGGACAGGTGTGGTACTTGATTGTATTGATTCCTGATCCTTGCTGTCTTTCTTACTTTCCATGGAAAGTTAGACAAAAAAATCTAAATTCAGGAATAATCCTGAAAATGTTTACCCACAAAACTTATCATAGATCTAGTTCAACCAAAACTATGAACATATAATACTGATTACCATATTAGCTCTAATAATCACACTGGAGTATACCCTTACAAATGAATGATTGTTGGCGGTAAATTGCAATCAACTCATCCGTTGGGCCGCCTGTCTGTCCCATTTGACGTAATGAGCTTGTGTCACAAGCTACTTTTCAAATTTCAATGCAAAATGAAACCTGGTACAAAGATGTCACCATATTGTGAAATAGTGCAAGGCTACTATTTGAGCCGTGACAGATGATTTCCAACAATGTGGCATTTTCACATTGTGTAGACTCAGATGAGCCTGTGCAGCCTCCTTTTAAGCTTAGAAACTCCAAACGATGTTTGGTCGGTAGCCTTAGATTCATAGAATATTCAAGCGACATGCAAAGGCTCTGATCAGACTGCGCATATGCGCAGGCTGGTCTGAGCCTTTGCTGGTCACACATATCAAAATGTTGGCAATCTCATTTTAAGGCTCATTTTTGTTTAAAGAACCTCTTTTATCTAAGGATATTCATTTTACACAGTATACCTTACAGTAAAACCTGTCTTAAGCAGCCACTCAAAAATAGACAAAACAAAGATCTTAATGACAGATGGTAGCTTAATAAAGGTCGACAGTATTGCAGAATGCTCCCCTTGGTGCTCCTGCAATACTTTTGACCTGCATTAAGCAATAATTGGTCTTGAAAACCAATTTTGGTCTTCTTTTTGAGTGGCTGCTTAAGACAGGTTTTACTATACCTGGAACAAAGCATCTCAAAACTCCTGGTTGTACTAGGGTAGTAGCTATTACCCTTCCATCCATCAACACTGTGTAGGTACCAGAATGAGAATGCCAGGGCCCTGTAACCAGCATCTTTGTGTGGCCCTGTAAACAGCATAATTTATGTCCAGATAAAAGCATAGATTAAGATACATGCATAGGTTTATATAAACACAATTTTTCAGCGTAAAATTGCTAATATTTTCTTACCCATCAGTTTTAACATATGTTTTGGGTGCTCAAAAGAACCGTCTCATAGAGATGGTTCTTTTGAGTACCCTCAACATATGTTTTGGTTGAGAAATAAGAAAAATAATTTTTGGTACACACTCTTAACTAAAGGCCTGTACATGTAAACAAAAAATCTTTGATTGTAAAATTAAGAATATTTTCTTTTCAATCAGTATAAACATTTATTTTGGGTGCTCAAAAGAACCATCTCATTGAGATGGGTTCTTAGTACACATGACATAATTAGGTTTTGGTTGAGAAATAAGAAATTAATTTTTATAATGCACTGAGCTTTCAAAATTTTATACACTGCAGTTTAAACTAGTCAAGTATATTGTTTATAAGAATGGATTATCATTTTAAATGAAAGTTTCCCAGGTTTTGTGAACACTAACAAGACATCAAGGTGCACAGTTAGGCTACTTAGGGCATTTTTAGAAGATTTAACACCAGAAATCTATCCAAAAAGGTGGTAAAACTTCAATTCTTTTTTACTGCTGCTTGTAACTCTTCAACAAATCAGGTTTAAAACAATTTATTACAATCTCAGTCACCATTCAAAATCAAATTGAATTTAAAATAGCGCTACTATGCAGCCACAATATACAGTACAGTCCTTTTTTACAGCGCTTCAGAGTTATTTCAAGATTGGTGGGCCAAAGTGACTCATGGAGCCAAAAATGGTGGGTCATTTTCTGAAATGATGGGCCCAAGCATATCAAACTGACCACAGTTGACATTTGGGTAGTATACTTTACCAACACACTGACACAGACACTTGTATGCTTATATGTATATTGACTGCTGTAATACAGTAAAACCGGTCTTAAGCGGACACTTAAAAAAGAAAACCGCAATTATCGCTTAATGCAGGTCAAAAGTTTTGCAGAATGCTCCAAGGGGAGCATTCTGCAATTCTTTTGACCTTCATTAAACTACCACTTGTTATTAAGATCTTTGTTTTATCTTTTTTTTGAGTGGCTGCTTAAGACATGTTTTACTGTATTGACAGCTGTTTTGTGGAGTTCGTAGACTCCCTATTAGATAAATATTTTCATTAAAGTGAGATTTTTTCACAACTAAAAAGGATGGGTCCACTGGGCCCACTGCCTTGGAAAGTGATGGGCCATATAATGAAATCATGGGACAATGACCCGGGGGCCACCACAAATCTGAAGGCCTGTTTTATATCACTTAAGTTGGGGTCCATAGAAATGGACCGTGGTATAAGTGAATTGGGTTAGGAAGGGACTATTTTACAAAGGAAATATTGAAAAATGACCATTTAATGGTCATTATTCAATAATTCCTTTGTAAAAACCCATGGTAAAAAAAATTGGGAGCCACAATATGACCGCATATCAAAATCTGTGTTGTTTGTTTGATTTGATTCTTGACGTCCCAGTCAACAATTTTTCTGTTATGTCAGGACGGGTCTTCCTGTGTTGAACCAGTACTAAGCAAGGATAAATGTGTCTTGCTCAAGGACACAACACAATGACGCTGGTGAGGCTGGAATCCGCGGCTCCTTGGTCTCGAGTCAAGCACTCTACCACTGAGCCACTGTGCTCCCAAAATCTGTGTTATAATGAGGTGTGTTATATATGGGACTGAACTGATTTGGCATCTCCATCAAAGTCCAGTCCTGGTATACAGTAAAACCTGTCTTAAACGACCACTAAAAAGAAGACCAAAATTGGTTTTCAAGACTGATTATCGCTTAATGCAGGTCAAAAGTATTGCAGAATGCTCCAAGGGGAGCATTCTGAAATACTTTTTACCTTCATTAAGCTACCATTTGCCATTAAGACCTTTGTTTTGTGTATTTTTGAGTGACCCCTTAAGACAGTTTTTTGGTGCAGTCAACAGTTCTTTGGTCCAGTCTTTGCTTCCAAAGGATACCCTTTTAAGAACATATTTACTGTACTGGGTTCAAGCCCTATTTGACCCCAGTGGCCTTACCTCTGAATACGCCCAATCCGGGCAGAAATCTGTGATCACAGCTATAGTGTTCGGAGTTTCCACGGGATGTTGACCAGTACTTCCTCTCGACTGGCATACCCGCACCTCGGGCATCATGATACATTCTCTCGTTGTCACGGTTTCAAAGTCTGTCTTTCCACTACTAGAACACACTACTCTATTATTGCTACACACCACATCTCTGTCACTAACACAACCATTTTGAATAGGAATAGGAACTGGATTTATATCAGTACATGTATTTTCTTTGTGAACAATATGAACATGGTTTTCCTGAGAAGTTGGGGAATTGCTTTCATTGGATATGTCATTACAAATTTTTTCAATGTCAGGTAAATCTAAAGTGTCTAACTGATCTAGATTAACGAGCATATCAGATCCGTGGATTGGTGAAAGATTGGCATGAAACCCGTCGAGACAATCAGTGAGGTTTGCTAGAACCTTCCCGTTGGCTTCCGTTGGACTTTCCTTGTCGCCGCTTGACATGAGATCTAAATTGAAGTCTTCCAGTGTTAAGTTTTCAGCGCTTGAAAGTTTTTGAACATCTGGTGTGGTCATTTGAGAATCGGTACCTGGTTCGATTTGAGCAGATTCAGCTTTATCATTACCCAGAATTCCAAATTGTTCATTTGTGTTGATAGAAGGGGCAGTATTAGCAGGGCCACTTACATCTCCGCTCAAATTCTGCAGCAGATGAGAAGTGACCTGTGGATAGTTATTACTGAGTGACTCCCCTCTGGCACTGAATGAATCAATTTTATTCAAAGCGAAGGATGAGTTGGAATTCTGTTCACAGAGCTGAATGTCACTAAGGTCTTGAGACAGAGAGTGGCTCCTCGACTGGAAATCTGACTGGTCCTCAGTCACAAATGAAGAATTTCTTGTAGTGGGTTGAGAGTTACATTTTCCTGAATACTGCTGCTGCCTCTTGTGTGAGTTACAGGTGGATAACATCGAAAGACTGGCTGATTGGCCGGCAACCAGCATCAAGTTATTGTTCACAACAGAGCCGAGATTTAGAATGAATGGTGCTGAAGTACTGTCTTTGTTTGACATGCAGTCCGAGGTGAATAAAATGTTGGAGTTGATTGGCTGTGAAGAGGATGAACTGGGGCAGTGGGAACCAGCACTCTGACTGGTACCCCCATCCAGTGAATAAGCCCGCTGAACACACTTTTTCTTGCAGTCTTCTACACATTTGTTCGGGTTTTGTTGTTCTTGATGGTCAATTAAACGATGTACAAGAATGGAAATGGTTTGATCAATCTGGAAAAAAGATTGGCATGCTGGGTAATTTTTCATGATCTTTTTTTATCGTCTGCTGACTTTTTTAGAAAAAAAAATCAGGAACACTATCAAAGTGTCATTTTTTCATGTTAATTCTTTGAATGCTGGGTAATTTTTCATGAATTTTTCATCGTCTATTGTTTTTTTTTTTTTTCAAAATTAAATTGACTTTTTCAAACAAATTCTTTCATGGAACACTATCAAAGTGTCAAAGAGTTGATTTTTCATGTTAATTCTTTGAATGCTGGGTAATTTTTCATGAATTTTTCATCGTCTGCTGATTTTTTTCAAAATTGACTTTTTCAAAAAGATTCTTTTATGGAACACTATCAAAGTGTCAAAAAAATTGATTTTTCATGCTAATTTTTTGAATGCTGGGTAATTTTTCATGAATTTTTCATTGTCTGCTGATTTTTTTCAAAATTAACTTTTTCAAAATATTCTTTCATGGATGAACACAATCAGAGAGTCAAAGAGTTAATTTTCCGTGCTCTAAATGTCTGCTGACTTTTTTTCTTCAAAATTAACTTTTTCAACAATTCTTTCATGAAGAGTATTAGTATGTCAAACAGTATGGATCCAGATCAGGACTGACAAAATGTCGGTCCTGATCTGGGACCAAACTGTGTGCAAAGGTTATCAGCAGAGTTGCGAGGTGAAGAGCAATTTCAAGATTAAAGACCTAAATATTCAGACAATAAAAGTGGTACCACTGCCTGAGGGCTATTCCGGACACATCAAAGGCTAATCTTTATGAGGTGATTATGACCTCTTTAGAGGGTATAATAAAGTAGTCCCATGAAGGATTTAGGTATTTTCTGATAAAATATTGATATTTATCTTAGTGAAGGAAATTTGTTTTATACAGGTAAGTCCCCTTCCTCTTGGGGCTCCTTTTATCAAGTGAGATACTGAAATTGTCCCTTATCAGTTAATCCGCTAATGACCTCTATTGGACAGAAATATACACCTTTAACCTGACCACAGTGACAGAGAAAGCATCCATATCAAGTGTAGGGAATCCACACAAACAGTCAATTCTGGGATCTGGTATGATTCTCAGGGACATTCGGAGAAAGTTTATTCTCAATATTTGATCCGAATGTTCACCAGAATGAGACCAGACCACATAATCTCGACTGCACTGCTTGCAAGAGCTCGATTTGGGTTCTTGCTTGCGTTTAAATTGAATAAATTACATTAATATATATATTTAAGGATTGAAAGTCATATTTTTAGCTTGAATTGGATGATGAAAAACATTAGCTATTTTCATGTCTGTGAAGCCCGATGGACTTCATGGAAACATCAAAATAGCTAATGTTTTTCATCATCCAGTGCAAGCTTAAAATATGAATTTCAATCCTTATATTTACATTCTATATTATCAATCAAATTTACTTAATTATCTTCCACCTAATCCCACTAGTTACCCTTATAAAATGGAATATTGTATTTGTAAGGTAGGTATTGGATCACCCAGGAAACAAAACTCTGTACATAACATCGTGACGATATGTAAAATACGTCACACAAACGTCGATAAACAAAGCAAGTTATTGACTGACGTTGATGTTACTCTGCCTAGAGGCGTGGTCTAGATCACGACATTTCAATGTTTTGCATTGAGAAATGAAAGCATCTAGAAATGTTGGATTCATGTAAGGCAACTACACTGAGAATGTAAATATTGGGAGTATATTTTAAAAAGTCTTACATAATGTCTTGCATAATGCATCATTTCAGAGTCTGCTCTGTTTGATAAGACAAAACTGATTTTCAGAGAAAGAAATATAAACTTTTTGGAATTTATAATATGCTCAGAAGAAAAAGTTTAGTCAGTACAGACACTGTGTGCAATGATTTTGTAAGACAGTCTTAATATTGACAAAAACCTTACTCAACATGAAATTCATTTAATTTCTTACAAATGTGAACATTTTCAACAAAACATTCTGAAAATATACCCCTTTTCTTCATCAAAATTACACAAAGGCGTCAATATCAAAATTCAAATTTCAAAACTAAAAAATCAGTCTAGCACCCATCAGACGATTTCTGGCAGTATATACGGAAAATTCAAATTCTCTTACCTGTTGCATGACTAAGGTGTTTAAGAAGTTTCCAAGCAGCCATGAAGCGATTAGGTCATGTTGACGTCACTATGACCCTAACTTCAAGTGGTGTTATTATCCGTGGTCTCCCTGACTGAGTCTTGTCGCTTTTACTGCCAGGCTGTTGGAAACGTGTTTACAGACAATGTTCGTTACATGCAAAACTGTGTGGCATGCCAGCAACACGTATACCGTATACGGCCCTATATAACCCGCTGTCGTAAATAACCCGCACCCCCCTATGTAGCTCAGGCTTTTGGGGAAAAAAGTTAATTCTGGAAGATAACCCGCACCCCTAAACTGTTAAAGAAGCGGAAAACTGGTCGGAAAATCGGCGCATGTAGACATCCTAGAATGCTCTAGTTTTTTGCATGTGCATTTGAATTTGAGAAAATAAACAAACAAACAAAAAAAAAAAAGTTATTTCTCAGAAAGTCCTTTTTTTGTCCTAATCTAAGTTAATAATTAACAAACTACGGTAAATTGATTCTCCGGTCATTGAACAAGGTCACGCTATTGCGCACATGTCTAATTGTCGGCACCTTTAATGTGCAGTTAAAGTCGACTACTGAGGCTTAACTAACCTTTGATTATCTAGCATCAAAGTTGAGCGCTTTGATAATTAAGCAATTAAAGCACAAACTCGCTAATTTGAGAAGTTTGAGAAGTGACATTGAGAACATGAGCAAATATATAAAACAGCTGAGATTTCTCAATCATTATCAATTCTTAATTGAATTAACCTATCGTTGCTACATTGTTGCTTGATTGTCGCTATCCGTCCGAAGAATTACCTTATTTGTCAGCATGGGTCGAGTGAGAAGAGCCTTCACCGCTAAAGAGAAGCTTGCTGCAGTATCCTACGCCGATGCACATGGAAACAGAGCCGCTGGTCGTGAGTTCACCATCGATGAGTCCTGCATCAGACAGTGGAGAAGACAGCGTTCCCGTCTAGAAGATGCCGTCCACCAAGAAAGCTGACAGGGGTACATCAGAGAAGTTTCCTCAAGTTGAGCAGCAAGTTTACGACTGGGTTTCAGAGCGTCGCCTCCAGGGTATTGCAGTATCGACTGTAGAGATCCGTCTTCAAGGCAGACTTATCGCCAAGAAACTAGGTCTTCAAGACTTCAAGGGGTCAGCAGATTGGTGCTATGGGTTCATGAGACGTAAAGAGCTGTCGATCAGACGTCGGACTCACATCTCCCAGAAACTGCCAGAAGATTATGAAGATAAACTCGTCAAGTTCCAGAGATTCATCATAAAGCAGCGCCAGACCTATGATTTTGAGCTCAGCCAGATTGGGAATGCAGACCAGACGCCCCTGACTTTTGATCTTCCATCTGCCTCGACCGTAGCATTGAAAGGATCGAAGACGGTCACCATCAACACAACCGGCAACGAGAAGAACCGATTCACAGTGATGCTCGCCTGTACAGCTGACGGCGGTAAGCTTCCGCCGTTCATTATCTTCAAGAGGAAGACCCTACCCAAAGGCGTGACCTGGCCGTCTGGTGTGGTTGTCCGTTGTCAAGACAAGGGCTGGATGAATGATGCGCTCACAGTAGATTGGATCAAGACCGTCTGGGGAAAACGTCCGGGTGCGCTGCTGAAGAAAAAGTCCCTTCTTGTACTGGATGCATTCAGGTGCCACAAGTCGCAGAACGTCAAGGAGATGCTTAAAAAAGACCTGGGGACAACATTAGCCATCATTCCCGGTGGCATGACTAGCGTTTTGCAGCCACTGGACGTCAGTATCAACAAGCCCATGAAAGTGATGTTGCAGCGGCGTTGGAATGACTGGTACTCTTCAGGGGACCATACCTTCACTCCATCTGGGAACATGAGAAAGCCGACCCTACTTGATGTGTGCACCTGGGTTAATGATTCATGGGAAGAATTGGACCCTCAGATCATCGTTAGAGCCTTCAAGAAATGCTCAATCTCAAATGCGCTGGATGGCACAGAAGACGACGAGTTGTGGGAAGAATCCAGACAGAGCCCAGAGACCTGCAATGAAGACGTCGAAGACCCCTTCTTTGAGGAGCCATACTATGCAGATTGTAGAACCCAGAGGTTTATGACCGAGGAGCAAGTTGAGGATCTTCTCTACAGCGACGATGACCAGGAGGAGTTCGACGGTTTTCAGTAGATAGCCAAAGTTGCAGGTCTCCACAAGATTCGGCGAGAATAAATGTTCTTTTATTCCAAATGGCCCTTTTCAGGGCCCCCAAATATCTAGAAAGAATAACCAAATTGTTGTCCATGTCCCACATTGCTTCCCAACCCGCATGCTGATTTCATGCTCAGTCCGATCGAAGCGTTAAGCCCTTTTCCTTTCACCCAAATATCCAAAGTTCCATTTTCACACTGAAATGCATTTAAGGGAAACAACTCAATATGGCTCACAATAATAAGTAATCCCCGTGAAAACGGACATTCCAATATGTTCGAAACAAATCAGACTGCACAGTTGTACCAGCTATTCATACTATTTTCTTTGAGTATGGAGTCTCTTACAATGCTGCACTATCTGCTGGATGATCAATATAGACCTGTGTTCTCTAGTTTGGGCTGCACAGACTGATCAGAATTCAGAATAATAATGTTGGTTTTTTTATGGTAAGCTATCGATTTTACATCACTGTTTACCGACTTTATAAATTGTGTACTACCTGCTGCGCTTTAGAAGTGGGAAACCAGTCTATATTTTCACACATTGACAGGATAAAATGGATGACATTACACAACAAACAAGCGTGTTTAATTTCTTTGTTTATTCAATAATATAAGTACAAATGACCTCTTGGACGCTAGATACGTTGATTATACACAACAACAAGTAAACCCCAACAGCATTTAAGGTTGTATATACTGTAGATCTTTTTTTTCATTTCTCCGGTGAAGCAAAATGCACAGGGCGAAAAGGGTCTCGATTTTTTTATCAAAAATTTTTCGAGCTGAATTTCTCATGAGGTTCACTTCTAATACATTACCCGCACCCCCTTTCTATCATAAAATGTGGAGGGGAAAAAAGTGCGGGTTTTATGAGGCCGTATACGGTACCTGCTTTTAGAAGTCAAAAGGCGGTATTTCTGTAATTTGTCGGTAGCCTGCCAACACTAAATTTTCTCCGGATTATTGCAATAGGAACAACTCTCTTTCAATATCCAACACTATATGAGAAAATAACCCTGCCGGTTTACCACAGCACATGCACATCATGTATTTTGAAATTTGGTTGATACACTCTAATAGAGGCATAATTTATCATGCAATAAACAGGTACATGTAAAGTTACGATAATACAACTCATGTATACAATTTGACAATGATATATCCAGTATTGTTGATTTTATGAGAAAACATAAATAATGACTCAACTTTTTCTTCTGAGTATATATACAATGGACCATCCTGACTGTATTGTATGTAGCTTTATGGAAAATTCCATTGGTCTGAAAAGGGTTGACTCTACTTACCTCCTGCTGTCTGTCATCAGTGTCATTGACACAAACTGAAAATAGAAAGAATTAACCCTTAAAGCGCCACCTACAATTTGCAGCAGACGAAAATTTCAAATTTTGCCGCTTTTTCAAAAATAGCAAATAAGGTATTACGATTCTCATGAATATCATACCTTACTTTTTTCGAAAATTAGAAAAGAGGCCGCAAAATTTGTTAAGATGATCAAATCACGAGGGCGCAACTGACCAACAAACAGTGAATTATTACTCAACAATTCATGCATTCCAGCTGATCTATTTCAATTCTAACACACAATAAACGACGAAAACACATTTGAAGTATTCAGCTTCTTGCATTTTAGAAATCCCGCCAATAGTTGGACTGTGTCGCATACGTTTACCTGAATATGTAACGTCTTTCAAGCGTAAAAACAAAGTTACACCGTCTAACGCCACAATTTGACGTCATTTTGCAGTAACAATTGACGTCAGCTAGTGCATGCTTTCCATGCCCTTTCAAAACTGTGACTATATTGTTTGATAAAACACGCTTTTTTAGCATTGACTCTATAGGCGAGATGTGTACTGTTAGAATCTTTGTTTTGTTTGAGGTTTTACGTCACAGTCAACAGGTATGGTCATGTCGAGACGATTACTTACACATTGGCCTGAGCTGTTCCACTAACTCCTCTTTGGTCCATTCTTTCTTCTCATTCGCAAACGATACTACTGGAATGCTAAGTTTTGCATTGTTCGTAAACGGCACATTGAGGTAATGGACTAAGACTATATCTGGATTCTGTAAGAGCCAGTAGCATCTACGATGAAATGTCGGGAGTATTGCTGAATGAACATATGAACCATAGATACACTGCAAAGAAAATCATACATATATAGAGGATCTTACATGAGTGATCATTTCATATGAAATTTATTTCACAAGCCTTTGGCGAGTTTAATAAATTTAATATGAAATGATCACGAGTGTAAGATTCTTTTTATCATATTACATCTTAAATGCGTTTTTATCGCCTTAAAAGTTTGTTTATTTCCATGAAAATTTGCATTAATGTAACAGACGTCATCATGAGGTTACTTGTTCCTGCTGAAAGTGTTATGTAACGTAAGGTCATAACATTATTTATGACATGACGTTATCCACTCAATAACAGTAACGCCATATGATAAACACTAAAATGATATTAAACTGCTAGCGCTTATTTCAATCAAGATTGAAACTGACAACAAATTTTGTGATACTTTTCTTGACTTTAAAATAGACTTGAATTTTAAACAATCTTTGAAAATGTAACGGTATACTGCAACATCAATATACTGCCAGAATCAGTTCAACGTTGATTGTCATATTTCAATGCTTCCTTACCCCTGTACAAGCTTTAGTGAGTGGAATACCGTCGACCATACAATAATTTTCTTATTGCACCAGCATGCATTTGCATGGTATGTATTGCAAGATATTTGTTGTAAAACAATGGAATATTAATTAAAAGTGCAATAATTAGCATTATCATATGACGTCCCGTCTGGGAGTGAAATAATGCCATTTAATAAAATCTATAAACAACTAGTGGTTTACAGATTTTCGGGAAACATTATGAAGTCCATAACAACCTTAGTATAAAATTGAGGAGCCTTTCAATGGTGCAGCATATGCTGAAGGCACCACTATTTTATACCGTTTTAGGTCTCCAAAGATAGTGTTGAATTCTCCTGTAAAAGGTAAAATTCAAGGACTTTTCAAAGCCTTTGAGTGTTTTTCAAGTACTTTTAAAGGCAAATTTAATTTTCAAGGACTTTTCAAGACAGTCCTGTACATTCAAGTACTGTTCAAGCCTGTGCAAAACCCTGTTTTCAAAGATTGGAATAAAATGATGTTTGTTTTATTTGATTTGATTCTTTACTTCCCATCAACAACCTTTCAGTTATATAGGGACGGGTCTTCCTAGGTTGAACCAGTACTAAGCTAGGATAAATGTGTCTTGCTCAAGGACCACAACGCAGTGATGCCGGTGAGGTTGAACCCACGGCCCTTCGGTCTTGAGTCAAGCACTCTACCACTGAACCACTGGGCTCCCTGAATAAAATGATGTAATTACCTCTAATCCCTGAACTTTCAACTTCATATGGTCTTCTCGAATTGTTTTTCCATCCTTGCGTTTCTTCCAGCAATAGTTGTCCTTTCGATGCCGTACCTTGTTGCGGTTGTACAGCAGCATGGAACCACTTGGTGGCCTACAAGATCAAAAGATATAAACATCGAATATATACTGACAGGCAAAAGAAACGCTACATCTAAAATTTGAGATAAATTACTATAAAGGAAAAAAATAGTGACACTGCAGTTAAAATATATACATGTATATTAGCCAACATACCTGCTAAAAATCGACAAATTAAAATAACCCAGAGGCTTGACTCAAGATTCTGGTCATAGTAAGCTTGTGCAGCTCGCATACAATACAGGACAAAATTTTACTGTAGCGTTTCTTTTGACCGTCAGTATATATGGGCCTCGACACGACAAAACCTGTCTTCGAGGTTTCTGAAAAAGAGAGACTCAAACCAGTCTCCTCAGCTACAGGGACTAGCTAGAAAATCGAAATTTCACTGGTGGAAAGTCTAGATACGATTCTTTCCAAAAAGCAAATAACAAAGGCGCTGATCAGTCTGCGTGGATGCGCAGGCTGGTCTGCGCCTTCGTTAGTAAACCCCTGAAGACAGGTTTTCTCGTGTCAAGGCCCATATGATATAAACTTTTTAAATCAAAATGTCTTTGGGCATTTAGCATTTTATTATGGAGTTAAGAAATGTTCAGAGAGAATATTTGTAGAGATGAACTGCTAAACTATAGAAGTGCTAAACTCCTTTAACCTGGCAGTGTTGTCTGCTGATAACTTTAGCAAACAGTATGGACCCAGATCAGATCCTACAACATGTTGGGCCTGATCTGGATCCAAACTGCTTGACAATCTGATGGTATTCCTGCAAGTTTGATTTTGAAAAAAATCTGCAGACGACAAAAAAGCATGCAAAATTATCAAGTAAGCCACATATGAAAGAGAGGAAGAGAGGTATGCCCTCAGGGTACCCTCGATCTGCCAATGCCAATAAATCTGTCTTAGCATTATAAGGAAGAATAATTATTAATATACAGTAAATGTTCTAAAATATCAAACACTTTTCTCTTTCTGTTCTCAAACATTGTTGCTTATCGGGGCTGGAATTCACAAAATGCCTGTCAGAATAGCAAACAGGGAAGACTCTAATCAGACTGCTTCTTCAGGGTCTGCACTGTATGTCTATGGCTTTTTGACAGGGCACTAGTGTTCAAAATGTTAGAACATTTACCGTATGTGATTGAATGGTTTCCAAGATATTAAGCTAAATATGTCTGAGCCTTCATCCATACTGGAGCGTCTTTAGAATCTGTCCGTCATTTTCAATATCTGACCAGCAAAGGGTCTGGTGATACTGTTCTGATGTATATAGACTCACCCAAGCTGATGCGACAAGTACCAAAACTTCAAGAGCTGGATCGAATTAACTTTGACTTCTGGGTAATTGATCATGCTTTTTTGTCGCTTGCTTATTTTTTTCATAATCAACTTTTTTTTGGAAAATTCTTTCAGGAATACCATCAGAGTGTCAAACAGTTTGGATCCAAATCAGGCCCATCATTTTGTCAGGCCTGACCTGGGTCCAAACTGTTTGCAAAGATTATCAGCAGACAACACTAGAAAAGAGTTAAATTTCTTTTCAATAATCTTTTGCTAGGCCAAATAAAAAAAATAAGTGTGTTTCGGGTAACGGGTCTGAAAATTTTAGGTAGGGTAGGCACATAGTTTTTTAAATCTTTTTTTTCTAGAAAAAATATAATTTTATGCATTTTGAAATGAATTTCGCCTTTCAAAATGCATAAAAATATTTTTTTTTCCAGAAAACCTGAAAAAACTCTAGGTTTCACCAGTAAACCTTGGTAGGGTCGGGTTACCCTAAACAAAGGTATTTTTATTTTATTTGGCCCTATTACCTGAGTTTGATCTCCGACTGCTGCCATTGCTGGTGTTTATCGAAGGCGATCAACAACGCTGCTATCTCTTCATTCGTGTTCCAGCGATGTCGTACACCCAAGAACTCTGTGGCTGGAGGTATCGCTTCGAGCTGCTTTGGGAGCTGAGTGTTAGTCATGGAATCTGAAGAAAAGGAAATACATCAATCTAAAATGTGTTATGTGATGGGTTAATCAACATTCCCATGTACGGATCCAGAGGGGGGGGGGGACAGGGGGTCCGGACCCCCTCCCCTGAAAAATCACATAAATAAGGGTTTCTTAGCAATACTGGTCCTGATCCCCTGTAAAACCACAAAGCCACCAAGCCAGCATTCAATGTTGGGCCACCATCGGCCCGCCAGCGAAACACCATTTAAATGGTGTTTCGCTGGCGGGCCGATGATGACCCGCTTAAAGTGGTATTTGGATCCTCTCTCCAATAATCAACTAAAAGATTGAAGTCAAAGTTGGACCCCTCTGAAAAAACTTTCTGGATCCCCGCATGATACTCCAAATGGGATTTCCCTTTCTTATCATTTTGGTGAGACCATTTCCTAATTTAGGGGAGCCAGGTATCTTTTTCCATTCTAAATTGCATTTCACATGAGCATACCAAGACTAACTCTCTGATATTAGGCCTGATCTGGGTCAACAGTAGACAACAAAAAGAAATGTACTTAAAGCCATTAAAAACTCAACTGGTACAAGTGTTATTTTTCCTATAAATATCAGCTTGATACACTTTATCCTGGTACTAACAAGCGTCCCTAACGTAGGAGAACGTTTTACCAATGCTTGAGCTCAATTGCTCTCTTCTGCCAAAAATTTTGGTGAAAAATGACAAATTCATCAATTTTTTTTGGTAACCATACTAAGTCTTGAAATTTTATTTAATTTCAGCGCGAAAGTACTGCGTTTCATTCAAAGAAACAAAAAAACGGTTTATAACACAAAATTCACTTTGCTGGAAGGACCAAAAATTTATGTTTTAATTTTCATTTTTTGTGAAATTTCCCAAAAATTTGAGAAATCACTAAAGCTTCAATTAAACTGAATCATTTAAAAATTGGCATACGTAAGTTGTAAGGTCATAACCTAAGGTTATCATATATTGCAATATTTACCGTCGAAAGTGTCGCATTTTCGTTAACTTAGGGTTTTCATGCTGAAACTTTGATGACCATTTTGAAGGTCAAAACTTCAAGACAAAAAATCTGTTGCATGTGCATAGAAAGTATAGCAATGTTGAAATTTTCCAAAAGTTTGAATCCAAAAGAGCCATTCATAATGAAGATCTGATATCCAGATTAATAAGGTGGTTTTGCAGTTTTTGTGTCGAAGTTCGGGTTGTGTCCCTTTATCAAAAAATACAGCCTGGCTTATCTGGACTGCTTTATCTGCACCAAAGGAGTATTGGCTTGATATCACGACTTTAGTTTTATCCTCAGCAGCTTTTATTTTATTATAATGATAAAATAGCATTAAATCTCGAGTAAGGTTAAACTGTAAAAGTTGCGTTTTTACTGGCGTTAAGTATAGTTTAGTGCAAATACCGATACTCACTGGAAATGTCACTATTTGAATTCGCTATCCAAAATTATGAAACATTGAGGTCAAATCCCATTTTGTCCAGAAAAATAAGAATTTTTAGTTATTATCTATCGTTTGCTGATCGATGTTTATAGATGTGGTGAAGATATATTGTAACTAAATAGAATTTGCTCCTCAAGTGGAAGAATTTAGAAGAATACTCACTGGAAATGTCTCTTTCTGAATTTGCTATCCAAAAATAATTGAATGTAAAATCCTGTTTTTTTTCCAGAAAAATAAGTTGTTGCTTTTTTTTTTATTAACTATCGTCTGCTGATCGATGTTTATAGATGTGATAATGACACATTGAAACTAAATGGAATTTGCTCCCCAAGTGGAAAGAATGAAAAGAGAAATTTGTTTGAAATTTGATTTCAATTAACAGAACTTCCGATTGACTGTTCAATATCGTTTTTGTCCTGAAAATGTGTCTGCATTTAGAATCTGCTTAACATATTTAACTGCACTTCTGATTATTTTTATTATGGGAGCAGACACTATGAGCACTGATCAGACTGCTCCTAAGGGAGCAGTCTGATCTGGGCCCATAGTGTTTGCAATATAGGCTACCAAAGTACATGAGCAGATGAGAGAGCAGACGGACATTGCAGTGAATGGCGGGAAAAGGTTTAACCTTTAAAGCACCCAGAAAAAAATGCATCTGAAAATGTCGTCTGCTGAAGTTCTCTGCTGCAAATAATTGCCTAACATTACTGACGAATTAAGTATAGAAGCAAACAGCGTGGACCCAGAACAGACTGCTCCTATAGGAGCAGTCTGGTCTGGGTCCACACTTTTGCCATAGAAGCTTCTTAAACATTTCAGCAGATGAGAAAAGCAGACGACTTTTGCCGTGAATGGCGGGAAAAGGTTATATAGAACTTCCGATTTACTGTTCAGTGACTTCAGACAGGAAATTACTCTCTTATAGAACTGTAATGACAACGACAGACAAGGTTTTGCTGCTAGATTTATTTCTGATTCCTCAAGATTTAACAGCACTTTAACAAGGTTTATATATATGGCGCTACCACTGTTTTGTTTGGTTTGGTTCTTTACGTCCCAGTCAACAGCTATGGTCATGTTGGTAAGGTCATCGTTTTATTTCACAACACGTTTTTCCTGGGCAAGCTTGAGTTAAGCGGTTAACCAGTACTTCATGCACGTACTTTCGCTTATAACTTACAACAACCCTTCTTGTCAGCGGAAGGGAGGAGAATGGCCCTAGAAATGATTACATGATCAATCTCCACGAAAGTATGGGACTGGGCTGGGATCAAACTCAAGACCCCTGGATCTGCAATCAGACATGCTACCGACTGCGCTACTGTTTTTTCTTTTTTATCGAGCAAAACCATTTTTAAATAGTCTAGCTGTCATTAAAAATTAAGATTTCCCTGTATATACATACATGTAGGAAAAACTGGCCCCATCCTCTAGTCACAATGTTTTTCAATGGATCAAATTAATTGAGCAACATTGCATGGTAGAGGGAGGGTTCTACCAAGTACAATTTGAACCAAATAATTTTCAAATTGACACAGTAGTTGTTGCACAGAAGATTTTTTAAAAGTTTTCCCTACATTTACATAATTAAACCTCACACCTGATAGGCAGCAATCGAAAACGTTCATACCATCGACGAACGTAGATCAATAGTAAGAAACAATATTTTCGATTGTCATTTGTCGCCCGACTGGCGATAAATGGCAATAGAAAACACTGTTTCTAGCGAATTTAGATCCATGTTTATTGATTGTTAAGAGTGTTTTTGATTGTCTCCTATAGAGTGTGAACCTGACCCCACACCCTGGGGACAAAAATTCCACTCATCCACTCGTTATTACATGTGAAATCTAGAAAGGATGTGTAATTTTTCCCAACCACTCGTCCTGTAGGATGAGTAGTGCTTTGGGAAGAACTACTTGTTCCTTCTAGTTTCACAAAAAATCTGAGGGTGAAACTCGCATTTTCTGAGTATTGACTGTGAAATCATTTTGTCAGTATATGGGATGCAGTTATGAATTTGACTGGTTTAACATTTGTTTGATTTGGTTCTTTATGTCCCAGTCAACAATCTAAGCTAGGATTAATGTGTCTTGCTCAAGGACACAACGCAGTGACGCCAGTGAGGCTCGAATCCGCAGCCTCTTGGTCTCAAGTCAAGCACCCTACCACTGAGCCATTGCGCTCCCTTGTGTGAAGTTTGGAGAAATTCCATCCAGTGGTTTTAAAAATGTTATAAATTAAACTGTTGATGGATGCCTGATGGATGGACAACAGACATTTAGGGTCACAAAAGTTTACCATGGTGAGCTAAAAGTCTAGATCCATTTTGAAAGGAAACCTCCCAAAATAAATATGACAGGCTTCCATATAGAGGGGTAACTTACAAACTGAATTTCGTATTTCTCGACCAAATGCAAATGTTGTAGGTACTCAAAAGAACCGTCTCATTGAGACGGTTCTTTTGAGCATCTAAAACATAATTTTAGGATGACGGATAAGAAAATAATCCAATTTCTTTTTATAACTTATTTGAACTCATGATCTGATAAAGGAAACAATGGGGAGCGCAGTGGCTCAGTGGTAGAGTGCTTGACTCGAGACCGAAGGGCCGCGGGTTCAAGCCTCACCGGCTTCACTGCGTTGTGGTTCTTGATCAAGACACATTTATCCTAGCTTAGTACTGGTTCAACTCAGGAAGACCCGTCCCTATATAACTGAAAGATTGTTGATGGGACGTAAAGAATCAAATCAAACAAACAAAATATAGGAAACAACTATGGTGGGTTGGAATAAGTTCAAAATCAACTTGTTATGTATTATGTAACTGGCCATTAGTCAAACGATAAGTAAGTTGTGTTCCATTAGTGTCCCAAAGTGCCAATCTTCAGCATCATGCACCAACATTACCTCAAAATACCGTATTCAACATAAAAAGTATATATGCTCTTAGATATCTCTTCATTATGCCAAGGCCCCTAGTAGGTAAGAGTGTTTTTAAGATTTTTACTTCTGTACCAATTAACATGCGCGGATCCAGAGGGGGGGGGGGTGTCCGGACTCCCCCTGGAAAATCACAAGTTATATGGGTTCCTATAGAGAATAAGCAATTGGACCCCCCCCCTCTCCCCGGAAAAAGTTGGACTCCTAAGGAACCTTGGAAAATTATAGTTTCCTTTGAAATAACCATTGGACTTCTGTAAAATAGTTGAGAACTAAAAAAAAAACAAAAAAAACGTCAAGACTTTTTTGTCTTTTTTGGCAGATGGGCCTTATTTTTTTTACAACTTTCATTCAGTCACCACACAAAACCGCCAGCTGTAATGACAATCTACTACCACTGCAGCTTGTTCCTTCCCCTCCCCTAGATAAGAGTGTGTTTAAAAATCATTTATTTCAAAACCAAAACATATCTTGAGAATATTCAAAAGAATAATTATCCATCTCGATCAATAGCAGCTGCAGTCTGTTCCAGGTCTTCCCCGTTTCCTATTCTGACAAATATTTTGTGAATTCCAGCCCTGACAACCAACATTTCATTTGAGAGCAGAAAGAGAAAAAAGTTCTAAATTTTAAAAGCGCCACCTATAGTTTGCAGCAGACAACAATTTCAAATTTTGCTGCTTTTTCAAAAATAACAAATAAGGCATGATATTTGATGTGAATTGTCTGCTGGCAGACGTTTCTCATGAAATATCATACCTTATTTCTTTCAAAAATTAGGAAAGATGTCGCAAAATTTGTCGTCTGCTGCAGTCGTGATTGGCGCTTTAAAGGTTAAACATTTACCATATCATATGGGTCTTGATGCAAGAAAACCTGTCTTTGGGGTTTGTGAACAACAAAGATGCAGACCAGCATAGACTGATCAGCGCCTTTATTATATGTTTATTGTAAAGTATCATATCTATACTTGCTACATGTACAAGCGAAATTGCAATTTTCTAGCTAATCTCTGTAGCTGAGCAGGCTGGTTATAGAGCATGGTAATCTGGCCGGAAACCCAAAGACAGGTTTTCTCATGTCAAGGCCCATATTGTATCTGTTACTTCCAGGTCTCTATTTTTGGAACTTATCCGCCCCTTTATCGGAACCACACTTTCCGTTGTTTGAAATCTGGTGCTTTGAAAGCTATAACTTACCAGAACTCAGCTGTGAAATCTCTGGCTGTCAGACAGTAGCTTAACAAGCAATACGATCTTTATACCTTCCCTAGTTGGCGTCATTATTTCCTGCATCTATACTAATCAATTTTCATCCAATTTAATTATTTATAACTTTGATCCAATTCCATTCTTTTTTACAGCCAAATCTGTCAATTAACAGCCACTGAATTTTCTCGTTACAATCTGCAAATATGTTCAGTTATAAAACCATTCTAATCTTGCCACAGTATTGTTTTCAGAGAATGCTCAATTTGACCTATTCAGTCCACTGTGACCTTGAAATTAGGGCAAGGTCACCAAAGCCTAAGAATGTCTTCATCAATCCATGCAAATTTGGTTCCAATCTGACCACTCATTAAGATCATGAGATATCTTACACAAGCATTGAGTGTCAACCTTGAAAATTAGGGTAAGGTCATTCAAATCTAATCAAGTCTTCATCATGTCCATGACTGATTTTCAAATTTGGTTCCAATCCATCTACTAGCTAGTTCAGGAGATATTTTGCACACAAAGAAAAATTACCCCAAAGCTAAAACTTCACCTGTTTAGTTCAGCTGTGACCTTGAAAATTATGGCAAGGTCAGTCAAATAGTTAATGATGTCTTCATCATGCGCCAATGTTTTATCCATCCAAATTTGGTTCCAATCAGAAGAGATCTTGTACACAAGAGAGTGACTATCACACAGGTTTAGATAAACAAAACTTTTTAGCGTAATATTGTAAATATTTTCTTACCCATCGGTTTTAACAAATGTTTTGAGCGCTCAAAATAACAGTCTCATTGAGATGATTCTTTTGAGTACCCACAACATATGCTTTGGTTGAGAAATAAGAAAATTAAATTTTCGTCACACTCTCTAAACTCAAATCCTGTATCACAACAGTGCTCAAATTTGACCTATTCAGCTCAGCTTTTTGTGCTTGGTTGAAGGTTTTATGTCCCAGTCAACAGCTATGGTCATGTCGAGAAGGTCACTTTTCCTAACCACACCTTTTCCTGGGCAAGCTTGACTACAAGTGGTTACCCAGTACTTCGTGCACATACTTTCGCATGTAACTGACAACAACCCTTCTTGAATCAGCGGAAGGAGGAGAATGACTGTAGAAATAATTTCATGATCAATCATCTCCTTGAAAGTTATATGGGACAAGGCCAGGATGGAACTCGCGACCCCTGTCAGCTCAGATCCAAAACCAAGGCTTCACCAGGCCCCAATATCAAAGTTATATCCATGCAAATTTTATCTTAATCCTAGATATCTAATACGCACAAGAAAGCAATGCAAGCATCAAACCAAAGCCAATGGGATCTGCACATAAAATTCTCTTTTAACACGTCAGTTAATTCATATTATCTCCATTCTGTGTCCCTTACTAAATAGATAATAACTACTTTCCTGCCAGCCAAGAGTGACCGTGACATCGTGTTTTGTTTACAATTGTTAAGTAAAACATTAACTTGTACAAACCACTTGAAATAACGCAAATCGATAGATCACTAGTGTATTAATCCTATCCTATGGATAGGATTAATACACAAGTGATCCATCGATTCTTAGTCCTTGATAACTTTGTAAACAAAACATGACATCACTGTCACTCTTGGCTGGTAGGACACTAGTATTTTTGTCTGAAATATGGTGTTATCAGAAGTACTGGAGTTTGATGCTAATCAATACTAGTTATTTTCTATCTATTAGGGACACTGAATGTAGATAATTCCACATAGCCAATTTCCACTTTATATTGTAACGTCAAAGCGCTATTTGTGTCAATGCCTATTCTTGTTAAGAGAGTTAATGATTGGTTTCTTGTCTGCGGTGAGGTTTAACAGCCCATTTAACAATATTTCAGTCAAAGAGAGACATCTCCCAAGAGAGCGGGAATGAGAATAATGGAAATTATAAGAAATACTTTATTGATCATGATATTGACCTTGACACAAGAAAACCAGGGAAAAACTAGGGGGCGACTAAGGCGAAATAATCGTCCTATGGGCCGAAATTTCACAACAAATGGGACCAAGTGAGAAGTTGGAGTCTCCCTTAATAAAAAAAAAAATTTTTTTTTTTTTTTTTTTTTTTTTTTTAGGGGGACTCATTTTCATTCTGACACCACAAAAACGCAAGCTGTGGTAACAATCTACTACCACTGCATCATATTTCTCCTTCTATTTAATGGCAATAGTATGTGTTATGGCTAATTTGCTTCCAAACTGACAGAAAATGCCGTAATTTTGTGCTATAACTTCTCCCTATCTGACTGTCACTTCTCCCTAATTTTCCTGGAGAGAGAAGTCACTTCTCCCTACTGTCAGGGCCCAGTTTGAACCCTGGAAAACCCGATTTTGTTACTTGAAAGCGAACAACAAAGGCGCAGACTAGCCTTAACATTCCCTCAACCTTGTTAGTTAGGGGAAGGGAGGGGGGTTATAATCAGCAGACGACAAATCATGAAACTTTACCAAGCATAACAGAAAAGTTTTTTTTGATTCTTTACGTCCCATCAACAATCTTTCAGTTATAAAGGGACGGGTCTTCCTGGGTTGAACCAGTACTAAGCTAGGATTAATGTTCTTGCTCAAGGACACAACACAGTGATGCCTGTGAGGCTCGAACCGCGGCCCTTCGGTCTCAAGTCAAGCACAGAGCCACTGCACTCCCATAACGGAAAAGCTCCCTGTATTAAAAATCAGTTTTGATACGGAAAATTCCCATCTTTTAGCTGAATCAATAATGTAATGCCAATGAACTTAAAATCCAAGCATAAAATCATTTTATTATTTTTTTCCTGGTTTCTTGACCCTATTGTTGGAGAACTTGGCTGCTGGTATTATTGGTAATGAGAACTTGATCTTGTTAAGGCATAAATGTCAAAAGGTGCCGAGACGACCAGTCTCTAAGTCACGGGTGGTAAACCTAGGAACTACCACGAAATTGTGTTAACGTAATTTTGTTCCCAAGCCACATCCGGGACACGTCGTGGTAGTTTCCAGGCCGAAAATTGGATAAAGAAAGGTTGGTGTCACTTTCATTTTTGTTTTATTTTACAACTTAGAACAAACAATGGTGAAATCCGACAATGTGGTTCCGTGTAAGTATGTCTCAGCGTCCCCTCTAGCCCAAAATTTTGTTTGAAAAGTTATTTTCTTTCTTTTGGTACGTGTTTCCCCACTGAGCATCGGACCAACTTTCCCCAAAGTTCGAAGGATTTTAGCCCATATCTGTCAAATTGAATGGAATTTGATATCATTTGACGGTGGAAATGATAAAAAGACCCTGAATAAACATTTCTACACAGAAAAAAAATCTGAGCATTTACTCGTAAACGATTCATGCCCCGTTCGTCCTGTGTGGTAGTTTCCAGCTCATCGTGGTAGTCATCGTGCTACTCAGAACTTTTCAAGAACAGTTTTTAAGAACAATTTTCCAATTTTACGTTCAAGAAATGTTCTTCATCTGTTCTTGAACACTTTAAGAGCAGTTCGTGTCCAGTTTTTGAATCTTGTTCTTGAATAATGAAAGAACTTTTCTTGAACTGTTCTTTAAATTTTAGCAGGGAACAGTTCCTAAGATTGTTAATTCTTTCGAGTTCACCCAACACAAAATACCAGGCCTCCAGATAAGAGGCGTATTGGAAATCTATTTTCTATATTACTCATCCAAAACATATGTTGTGGGTACTCAAAAGAACCGTCTCAGTGAGACGGTTCTTTTGAGCACCCAAAACACATGTTTAAATTGATGGGTTAGAAAATTATTACAATTTTACGCTTATAAAATTTCCTTATCTGGATCTATGAAATACGTTTTTAGAACTAAGAAAATGAGTTTTTAATCAACCCCTATGAAAATGAGTTTTTAATCAACCCCTCTTATCCGGAGGCAATAGGGAAATGGTATTGGTATCATCTTGTCAGCCACTAAAGTGTCTCTTCACACGGCCGCTGTCAGTTTTATGTAGGAAACACAATCATGTCATTTGAAAACTGGACACAAGTCTCTCATTTGGAATGTGATCCGTATTAATGCTAGCAGACATTGCCTGAATAGCCCTTTTAGACCACTAGAAGTTTCCATCCGGTTTTGTTTGTTTAATTTGATTCTTTATGTCCAATCAACAATCTTTCAGTTATAAAGGGACGGGTCTTCCTGTTTAACCCATAAACACACCAGGAAGGCAGCAATCGAACATGCTCTTAACAATCGACAAATGCGGATCAATATGTTACGTCACTAGAAACAGTGTTCTCAAAGGCTATTTGTCGTCCGTGTGATCATGCCATCTGAAAACTAGATAGAAGTCTCTCAGTTGGAATGTGATCTGACTATTCATTCGCAGACATACCTGAATAGCCCTTTTTAGACCAATAGAATTTTCCATCCAGTCTATAAACACTTACAGAGCCAATCACAACAAATGTTCTCTGTTTTATCGTCTGCTGAAATGTTTAAAAAGCCTCCTCGACACACAATATAGACCAAGATCAGACTGCTCCTGTAGGAGACGGTTCTTTTGAGCACCCAAAACAAATGATGAAATGATGTGTATCTGTACCCATGTCAGTATTCCAGCATACTCCTAGCCTCGTTTCCAACGGCTAACTGAAAGGTCTATAACAACTACATAGTTAAATCTTAGAATCTATGATATTTCATTACTGCCCCATTCGACAAAATACAGTAAATCAGAATGGTACAGTGGTAGTATATATGCATGCCCACTAATTTTACTATATTGTTCTATTAACTGGTCTGATACCAGTCTAGCATACAGGCTTATAACGCCCTGTTCTGTGAAAAGTTAAATCAGGTTTGACCCGAAGACAGCCTCGAGGTAAATCAGCATCTTATGAGAGTGAATCAATCAGTTTTTATGAAAATTAGATAGTATCGCACAGGTTTAGATAAAAAAAAAAAATTCAGCCGAAAATTGTAAATATTTTCTTACCCATAAATTTTAGCATATGTTTTGGGTGTTCAAAAGAACTGTCTCGTTGAGATGGTTCTTTTGAGTACCCACAACATTTGTTTTGGTTGAGAAATAAGAAAATTATTTTGATGTTACACACTCTTAACTAAAGGCCTGTCATCGTCTTTATCAGAGCTGATTTGACCAGACCTTCGTTGATTAATCAAAAGATGGCTTAACTCTCTGCCTTCCACTGTCGTCTGCTGATAGCCTTTACAAACAGTTTGGACCCAGATCAGGCCTGACATACTGTCAGGCCTGATCTGGATCCAAGCTGTTTGACATTCTGATGGTATTCCTGAAAGAATATTTTGAAATATTAATTTTGAAAAAAATCGACAGACGACAAAAACGCATGAAAAAAAAATTACCCAGCATGCAATTTAGAGTTAAGCACCAGAAATGATTATTTTTATTTTATCTCAATAAAAACATATGCTGTGGGTATTCATTAATTTGGAATCACCTCTATGAGGAAATTCGAATAAGTACCCAAAACGTATTTTTTAAAAAGCAATTCATGTACATGTAAGGTATGGTTCTCTTTTTATTGAGCTCAGACAAGCCGGCATGTCTCAGCTGAGAAATGAGCTGTTCTATGGTGAAATCGACTTCGAAAACAACTAATTAGAAGCAATTACAGCATTGCGCATTGTGCCAGCAAAACAAGTCCTATTGATCCAGCCTAAAAACGTATAGTTCTAGAGAAATATATAAATCAAGTCACTCCATAAAAGGTTTTATGGGATTGTCCCGAAGATCAGACGAAAATGTTTGTATTTATATCAAAAGGACGTCATGATTTATTGTCTCTTATGTTAGCGGAAGAATTTCCCAACTGTAAATAATATATCATCTGTTTGTCTATAAGTCGTAACGTTTCACGATGTTTGCATGTCAGTTGCACACCAATGGGAAATCTTTCAAATTCATCTTAACTATGCATGCTGGGTAATTTTGCATGTTTTTTTGTCGTCTGCTGATCTTTTTTTCAAAATTAGCGTTTTCAAAAAATTCTTTCAGGATCAGGATCAGAGTGTCTAACAGCTTGGATCCAGACCAGGCCCGACATTTTGTCGGTCCTGGTCTGGGTCCAAACTGTTTGAAAAACTTTTCAGCGGACGACAAAATAAAAAATGAAAAATTTATCAGCAGACGACATTAGCAGGTTAATAGTTTATATAGCAATGCATAATATAATCGTAAATGTTTCAGACAAACAAATAATATAATAGTCTAGGTTGCATATAAAATAATTCCCTCGTGCACGGTTTTGTAAAGCCTCGCCGACTTTAATGGCATATGCTGGGACGTTTCTTGTAATTGTCTGACGTATAGCCAAGACTATTTGAACAGGGGGCCCTGCTTGGACCCAAAATAAAATATTTTTTTTCCTTCCCCTTCACCCACTGACCCATAAAAATGGACTTTCCATAAAAATAGACTTAAAGATTGGGAACGGAAAAATATTTTTTTTATCTTCATGCACATGTTCCTATTAAGGCACACAGGGTTCTTCTAGTGCAATTTTAGTTGAGGGTAATGCACTAGTCATTTGTAACTCGATTGCCATCCCCCCCCCCCCCCCCCCCCCCCCCCCCCCCGGCCCCCACCCCCCCCCCTCCAAGGGCAATATGACTTTTCATTTTTTTAGTGCCCTGGTATAAGCCCCACCCTGTACGAGCAGCTGATAGTTATAACCCTGCCATACACAAAAGAAAATTCCATCAGGATAAAGATCCCTGCACTTCCCCGGCCGGCACTGTGGGGACATCAAAAAGTTATTGCTCTGCCATTCCCCTGCCTACATGTTGAAAGTTCAAAATGTCCAAAATCCTGAACTTAAGAAAATCAGAATTTAAAACTTGCTGTATGCCTCCAGAATTAACAAAAATTTGAAATTAAATGGTCAAATACCTTGCGATAAACTGAAACTAAATCAGAAAAGCTTTTATTACCTGCAGAATTCAGCATTTTGAGGCTGACTTTCTCTGGAAAGTCAGCCTAGAAATCCTGAAATCAGGAATAATCCTGAAAACTTTCACCCATGTGCATATCCAGCAGGTGGAGTGGGGGACGACGAGGAGGCAGTATTTACAAATGACTGGTGCATAATGGGGAACATTTATTTGAAATTATTTTCAATTTGGACCAGTGGTTCAAGAGATGTGTAATTATTTTACTATTCTTACACCTGAGCCTGGCAGCTGCAGCAAAATGGTTTTAGGCATTTTTGGTAGAGGGCATAATAAGCTATTAGCCACATTTATATGAATTATTTTGAAGCTTGCCCCACTAACAGATGTCATTTTAAGATTTTTCTATTTAAGCTCTGGAAGCCATATTTTTCAGCCTCAAGTTCAGGTGAGTGCTTTTGATAAATTTGCGCATCCGCATCTCTGTTATCAGGTTATTCACTTATTGGAAACTATCATACATGTACCCAAACTTGCTACAAGTGAAATTTAAATTTTCAAGCTAGTATCTGTAGCTGAGCTGAGGCTGGTATGGGTATGACCTGGTCGGAAACCCTGAAGACAGGTTTTTGTGATGACGCCCATATAAGAGCAATAAATGGATCAGCAGTAGTAAAATGTAGCGCTATTGTGTTAATTACAATGGTATCAAAACTTCAGTTGCATATATAGTTTATAGTGTCTAGTTGACTGAGTAGCCCCTACATTATTACTCTTTATTTTTCTGCCATAATATTGTGAAAGAATTCTCACCTCAACATACTCTATTCAATTGTTAATGCTTCTGGCAAAGTGGCCCTGAACAAGCATATTTAAGGGACCAAATCCATGTATTAACAGCATGTAATTGCCTTGTTAATACAGGGTTTTTTGCCTGTTGGAACGCGACTGTTAAAAGCCTGTGGCACAGATTTTTTAACCCATAAAGTGCCACCTATAATTTGCAGCAAACCACAATTTCAAAATCTGCTGCTTTTGCAAAAATAACAAATAAGGCATGATATTTCATGAGAATTGTCTGCTGGCAGACAATTCTCATGAAATATCATACCTCGTTTTTTCGAAAATTAAGTTGTTTTGCTGCAAAATTTGTCGTCTGCTGCAGTCTTGATTGGCGCTTTAAGGGATTTAATGCAACAATATTTACTGCAGCATATCCAGGATGATCTCTACCCTAAGACTTTCATGTTCCAAACTCATTAAAAATTTGCATGCTGGGTAATTTTCCAAGCTTTTTGTTGCCGTCTGCTGACTTTTTCAAAATTAACATTTTCGAAAAATTCTTTCAGGAATACTATCAGAGTGTCAAACAGTTGGACCCAGATCAGGCTTGACATTATGTCCTGCATGATCTGGGTCCAAACTATTTGCAAGGTTTATCAGCAGACGACACTAGCAGGCAAACTCGTTAACTCACACTGGGGAAATTTAAAACAGGCTTATGATGTCACAAAGAAGAATCAAAAGAGGTTTTCTACAATGGTTCTTTGATGTTTTAGTTTATTAAATTAAATCCTGCTGTCTGATTATATAAAAGCCCTGATAACAATTCCACAGAGCAAAAAAAAAAATCATTAAGTTAACTTTTTGCCTGCAAGAGTAACCTTTGTCATTTGCCAATAGTTTTGGGCGAAAATTTCAGGGCCCAATGAATTCATACTGTTCGACATTCTAATGGTATTCCGGAAAGAATTTTTTGAAAAAGGTGATATTGAAAAAAAAAAAAAAAACAGACGACATAAATCATGAAAAATTACCCAGAATGCAAAGAGTTAATGATTGAACTGATGTACTAATCATAAAGCTACTGCCTATTCATCTTTAATCGAAACCATAGCTATTGAGAACTTTAGTTAAGAGTGCGTAACGAAAAACTAATTTTCTTATTTCTCAACCAAAACATATGTTGTGGGTACTCAAAAGAACCGTCTCAATGAGACGGTTCTTTTGAGCACCCAAAACATATGTTGAAACTGATGAGTAAGAAAATATTCACAATTTTACGCTCAAAAATTTTGTTTATCTAAACCTGTGATAAAATGCAAAATTTCACCTTACAAATTACCTATTGAGAGCTATTGCAAAACAAAATGCAAAAATTTCACCTTAAAATTACCTACAATTTTACGAGTTTGGAAATAGCTTCTTCAGGCAGACAGGGAAGAATCTGATCAAACTGGGCAGATGCAGTCAGTTAGGCCAAATAAAAACAAGACCTGTGTTTATGGTGAAACTTGAAATTTTATAGGCATTTTGGAAAAAAAATATAATTTTATGCAATTTGAAAGGCAAAATGCCTTTCAAAATGCATAAAATTGTGCTTTTTTTTTCAGAAAAAAAGATAATTAAATAAATATTTGTGTGCCTACCCTACCTATAATTTTCACACCCATTACTTGAAAGACGCTTATTTTTTATTTGGCCTTACATGTATCTTATCACAATGCTCTCCGCATGTAATCATACTTTCTGAACTCTTGCATTAGAAGCGCAGTGGCTCAGTGGTATAGTGCTTGACTTGAGACCAAAGGGCCGAGGGTTCGAGCCTCACCGGCGTCACTGAGTTGTGGTCCTTGAGCAAGACACATTTATCCTAGCTTAGTACTGGTTCAACCCAGGAAGACCCGTCCCTATATAACTGAAAATTGTTGATGGGATGTAAAGAATAGAATCAAACAAAACAAACAATGAACTCGTGCATGCTGGGTAATTTTTCATGCTTTTGTCGTTGATAGGGTTCTTTTGAGTATCCACACCATATGTTTTGGTTTAGCCAGTACTGGTTATAGCGAAGGAAAACTACCACAAACAAGTGTTTTACTTTTTATGAGCAGTTGAAGTTTCATGCTCAGTTGAGTTGAGCATGAAAAAAGTTTTATGACCTGGGCTTACCTTGTGTGGTCAAAGCTGCAGATGCAGATGTCACCGTCGTTGACTGTGATGTAGGGAGTGGTGGGTGGGGTGTTGAACTACTCTCCAATGCCTCCATTCTTAATGATGCAGGCACTCCTGGCAATCAACACCACCCAAAGAGTCTTGTTTTACATTCTACTGATACATTTCTGAAAAATACAAGACAATTTGGAGTTAAATAAGTACTTAACCCTTTAAATCCATAAATATAAGCTTTCAACCTCTATAGTTATTGTTATTTGCAGGCTTTATAAAAAGTGCCAGGAATTTTGTGATCTCCTCTGTCAGTTATACTATCTCTTCCATAACCACAGAACTGAATACAACAAAATTTGTTGATGACTTGCTAACACACAGTGAGTGTGTAAGAGCACCTTTACTTTTGGCCCCATCCCCAGGGGCCCTGGGGAGGGGTAAAAAGCTATCAAACATGGGGATTTGCAATGGTGTGTCATCGACTTACGGGCGAGGAGGACTTTTTTGTGCATGAAACAGAGCAGAACTATTTTATGTGCAATTTTGTTAGAGGGAATTATGGGGAACATTTATGTGAAATTAGTTTGATTATGTATAGACCAATGATTTGGGCTATGCCATTTGAAGATTTTCAGTTTTTCGGAGATGTCATTCCAAGGTTTTTTCTATTTTTAGCTCTGGTGGCCACTTTGTTCAGGGGAATGGAACAATTTGGACAATTTTTGTAGAAGGCATAATGGGAAATCATGCGCGGATCCAGAAAGTTGTGTCAGAGGGAGTCCAACTCAACTCTGTCAACGTGTTTTTATAGTTGATGAGGAGAGAGAGAGGGTCTTAATACTACTGAAAGCTAGCCACCATCGGTCTGCCATTGAAATTTCAATGGCGTTTCGCTTGCGAGCCGATGATGGCCCAAAATTGAATGCTGACTTGGAAGCTTTGTGATTTTCCAGGGGATCCGGACCACCAGTATTGCTAAGAAACCCTTTGTTTTTGTGATTTTTAGGTGGGATCTGGACCCTCTGTCCCCCCCCCCCCCTTTAGATCTGCCCATGGAAATTATTTTTTAATTTGGAGGACCTGAGAGGTACAGATGTTGCTTATATTTTTTTCTATTTTTAGCTCTGGTGGCCATTTTGTTCAACAGAGCAGAGTGATAAATGCAATTTTCGGGGAACATTAATTTTGTATAAACAAGAGGTTCAGGAGACGTTTAAAGGTTTCAATGCTTAAGTGTGCTAAAAATCAGTATATGAGAAAAAAAATCATGAAATATTACCAAGCATGCAAAGAGTTTAGACCCATACATTCAAATTCAGGAGTTGATTATAGGCTAGAATTTAATGGCTTAATAAAAGGAATAAATGGAGTGGAGTCCTATTCAATCCATTCCATGTCTTACTTGATCGCAATTCCAAGTGTTTTGTTTGCATTCATGGTGAAATTTTAAGATTTCATTAAATCACATTGATAAAAGCCTCCAAGTAAACAGAATTACTCGGCGATGACGCCAGTGCTTCCAACTTAATATCAATTTACGTTTGTTGAGCGTAAAGTAGTAAATTTTTTCTTACCCATCAGTTTTAACATATGTTTTGGGCGCTTAAAAGAACTGTCTCATTGAGATGGTTCTTTTGAGTACCCACAACATACATTTTGGTTGAGAAATAAGAAAATTATTATTTTGAACGCACTCTTAACTAAAGTCCTGAGTATTTATGACAGCACAATGAAGCTTAATACGCCATCAAACCATAAATGGTTTTCATGAACAAAAGCTTCAAATATATCAAACCAACCATAAATACACACTCACAGTGAAATGCTGCATCAATAAAATCATCATTCTAGTGCAAACTCAGGAGACTTTGGTACTTATGGGATATTCTTTAGATTAACATTTTTTTGAGCGTAAAATTGTAAATATTTTCTTACCCATCAATCTTAACATAAGTATTGGGTGCTCAAAAGAAACATCTCATTGAGACGGTTCTTTTGAGTACCCACAACATACGTTTTGGTTGAGAAAAAAAAAACTCTGTTAGGCATTCTTAACTAAAGGCCTGTATGCGCAAAAGTTATATACCATAAAAATTATATAAGAGGCCCGGGCATCTATTAGAATCATTACATTTCACAGAGATGGGGATGGGCCTATTATGGGCTCCAATCTAAAGAAAAGTGAAGCTCCAATTTATCGGTAAGGGGAGCCATCTTGAGATGCCAGTGTTGCGAAGTTCGTAGGTAGAAGATTGAGATACTCAGCGTGCAAAGAGATAAGGAGCTAGGATGTCTCAAGGGAAATACTTCTGGATATTTTAAAATCAATGTGTATAAAATTTTCTATTACATTCGTACATATTTATTCTTTTCCTTACGCTAGCAAATTACTTCAAGTCAATACTCCATGCTACAATCAACCAGACTCAATCTAATCAACGAAATGTTACTGAACAAACAAAAGACTCCATATTTTAACCCTTAACATACTGTTTATTTTCATGCACTGCAATAATAAACTTCAGGAATCAATCATGTATCTACAAGCAAAATGGTAAACATCTTGGACCCTGATCAGTTAACTTCTAAGAAGACAGCTTACTTACATTTACACGGATTTCAAACTAGAATATATTAGCTAGAGCTTAGCGTGGTAAGGATTTTAGCTTCCTTTCATTCATGACTTCTACATTGTTTAGATGTAATTGCAGCTACATGTATTACTGTTTCAGATATACTTGGCAGTAACAGATGGTCCTGTTGTGTTTATGTTTATGTACCAGAAGAAAGAGACAGCCAAATAACACATGGTAACAGGAGAAAGAGACAGCCAAATAAGCCATGATACCAGGAGAAAATGACAACCAAATAACATGTGGTACCAGGAGAAAGGGACAGCCAAATAACCCATGGTACCAGGAGAAAGAGCCAGCCAAATAAACCATGGTACAAGGAGAAAGAGACAGCCAAATAACACATGGTACCAGGAGAAAGAGCCAGCCAAATAAACCATGGTACAAGGAGAAAGAGACAGCCAAATAACACATGGTACCAGGAGAAAGAGACTGCCAGCCAAGCAACCAATGGTACCAGGAGAAAGAGACAGCCAAACAACCCACGGTCCTACGAGGGAAAGAGACAGTCAAATAACCCATGGTACCAAGAGAAAGAGACAGCCAAATAACCCATGGTACTAGGAGAAAGAGACAGCCAAATAGCCCATGGTACCAGGAGAAAGAGAAAGCCAAATAGCCCATGGTACCAGGAGAAAGAGACAGCCAAATAACCCATGGTACCAGGAGAAAGAGACAGCCAAATAGCCCATTATACCAGGAGAAAGAGACAGCCAAATAGCCCATGGTACCAGGAGAAAGAGACAGTCAAATAACCAATGGTACCAGGAGAAAGAGACAGCCAAACAACCCATGGTCCTAGGAGAGAGAGACAGCCAAATGACCCATGGTTCCAGGAGAAAGAGACAGCCAAATAACCCATGGTACCAGGAGAAAGAGACAGCCAAATAACCCATGGTACCAGGAGAAAGAGACAGCCAAATGGCCCATGGTACCAGGAGAAAGAGACAGCCAAATAGCCCATGGTACCAGGAGAAAGAGCCAGACAAATAACCCATGGTACCAGGAGAAAGAGACAGCCAAATAACACATGGTACCAGGAGAGAGAGAGACAGCCAAACAACGCATGGTGCCAGGAGAAAGAGACAGCAAAACAACCCATAGTGCCAGGAGAAATGGACAGCCAAATAACCCATGGTACCAGGAGAGAGAGACAGCCAAATAACTCATGGTACCAGGAGAAAGAGACAGCCAAACAACGCATGGTGCCAGGAGAAAGAGACAGCAAAACAACCCATAGTGCCAGGAGAAATGGACAGCCAAATAACCCATGGTACCAGGAGAGAGAGACAGCCAAATAACTCGTGGTACCAGGAGAAAGAGACAGCCAAACAACCCATGGTACCAGGAGAAAGAGACAGCAAAACAACCCATAGTGCCAGGAGAAATGGACAGCCAAATAACCCATGGTACCAGGAGAGAGAGACAGCCAAACAACGCATGGTGCCAGGAGAAAGAGACAGCAAAACAACCCATAGTGCCAGGAGAAATGGACAGCCAAATAACCCATGGTACCAGGAGAGAGAGGCAGCCAAACAACCCATGGTACCAGGAGAAAGAGACAGCCAAATAACTCATGGTACCAGGAGAAAGAGACAGCCAAGCAACGCATGGTGCCAGAAAAAAGAGACAGCCAAATAACCCATGGTACCAGGAGAGAGAGACAGCCAAACAACCTATGGAGCCAGGAAAAAGAGACAGCCAAATAACCCATGGTACCAGGAGAGAGAGACAGCCAGATAACCCATGGTACCCGGAGAAAGACAGCCAAACAACCCATGGTGCCAGGAGAAAGAGACAGCCAAATAACCCATGGTACCAGGAGAGAGAGACAGCCAAACAACCCATGGTGCCAGGAGAAAGAGACAGCCAAATAACCCATGGTACCCGGAGAAAGAGACAGCCAAACAACCCATGGTACAAGGAGAAAGAGACAGCCAAACAACCCATGGTACCAGGAGAGAGATACAGCCAAACAACCCAAGGTGCCAGGAGACAGAGACAGTCACATAACCCATGGTACCAGGAGAAAGAAGCAGCCAAACAACCCATGGTACCAGGAGAGAGAGACAGCCAAACAACCCATGGTGCCAGGAGAAAGAGACAGCCAAACAACCCATGGTACCAGTAGAGAGAGACAGCCAAACAACCCATGGTGCCAGGAGAAAGAGACAGCCAAATTACCCAAGGTACCAGGAGAAAGAGAGCGCAAACCAGACCAGACCAAATCAAACCAGACCTGAATCATCAAATTAGTTAGAGTTCTGGCACCGAAATAAGACCCATGGAGGAATAAGATGACATTCCCTCTCAAGGTTCAGCATCCGCCGTGGATGCCACACAATTATGTACAAACCATGGTACCAGGAGAAAGAGACAGCCAAATCAAACTGGACCTGAATCATAAAATTAGATTGAGTTCTGGCACCAAGTATTAGACCCATGGAAGAATAAGATGACATTCCCTCACAAGGTTCAACGTCTGTCTTGGATTCCACACAATCACAGACAACCTATGGTACCATGCAGGAGGGAGAGATGGCCAAATCAGACCAGATCTGAATCATCAAATTAGTTTGAGTTCTGGCAATGAAGCATGCATGCACAGGCTTGTCCAAGTCTTGCCTGTTCACTGATGCAAAAGGTAGCAGAATCTCATGTACAGGCTTATATGCAGAATATGTAACATGTCACTTGGGCCTTGAGGAAACAAAACCTGTCTTCGTGGTTTCCAACATAGTAAGACTCAAACCAGTGTCCTCAGCTACAGAGACTAGCTAGAAAATTGAAAATTTGCTTGTAACAAGTTTAGATATGATATATGTACTTTCCAATAAGTGAATAGCAATGGAGCTGATCAGACTCAGTGGTTGTGCAGGCTGGTCTGCGCCTTTGTTGTTCGCAAACACTGAAGACGCGTTTTCTCGCGCCATTTAGGCCCATATACTAATTAACCTACAAACCTAAAAGTACATTTTCTTGCCTAGCTCATTTATTGGAATAACTGCAGTAAAAGTGCTTGACTTGAGACCAAGGGGCCGCGGGTTCGAGCCTCACCGGCGTCACTGTGTTGTGGTCCTTGAGCAAGACACATTTATCCTAGCTTAGTACTGGTTCAACCCAGGAAGACCCGTCCCTGTTTAACTGAAAGATTGTTGATAGGACGTTTAGAATCAAATCAAACAAACAAAAACTACGGTAAGCATGTTAAGCTATTTGGATTTTCGGATTGATATTATAACCAGGCTTTTAGATAAGATTTTGTACCAAAAAAAATTTTTTTTCATTTCTCAAACAAAACATATGTCATGGGTACTCAAAAGAACCGTCTCAATGAGACGGTTCTTTTGAGCACCCAAAAAATATGCTAAAATTAATGGGTTAGAAAATATTTACACTTTTAAGCTAAAAAAATTTTGCTTATCTAAACCTATGTTATAACAGATCATTAGCCAACAAAAACAGTGTAATCATTGTAAAACTGTATATACTGCTAATTCAAAGACTTGTTCTGCTGAATGCTGGTATGCTTTCAAACATTTTTAACTTTTTGCATGCCTGGTAATTCATGCTTTTGTTGTCGGCTGCTGACTTCTTTTAAAATTAACTTATTCTTTCAGGACCAGTTTGTGTCCATCCTTATGTGGATCCAAACTGCTTGCAAAGGTTATCAACAGATGACAAAAGTCGCCGCTAGCAGGCTAAGAGCCCAGGATGTTTGAAAATGGTAAAATAGAACAGTGGGTCCACAGAAAATGATTTAGAATCCTCTTTCCATGGCGGGAACACCACAGCCTGACTTTTTTTTTTTGATTCTTTACGTCCCAGTCAACAATCTTTCAGTTATGTCGGAACGGGTCTTCCTGGGTTGAACCAGTACAAAGCAAGGATTAATGTGTCTTGCTCAAGAACACAACGCAGTGATGCCGGTGAGGCTCAAACCCATGGCCCTTCGGTCTCGGGTCAAGCACTCTACCACTGAGCCACTGCACTTCCTATCAGAGTGTCAAAAGGTTTGGATTCTATCAGGACCGATGTTCTGTCAGTCCTGATCTGGGTCCAAACTGTTAGGATAGATTATTTAGCATTTTTCTGATAACCTACTTACCCTATATATATGTTAATTTCCATGAAATAATAAACACACATTTTTTCTTGATTAAGCACAATAAGTCATTAAGTGCAACCCCTGCCCCCACCCACCTTCAGGGAATAGCTGGGATATAACATTTTGAATATCATAGCCCCCCCCAAAAGCCCTCAACTCCAGGACCAGCATGCAGTCAAACATGTAGCCACCATCTCCCCCCACATGGCACTTTATGATAAATTCCTCGGAATGTATTTGTACAAACAACAAAAGCATACAATGTACTTCTTTGAGTGAAAGAAACCACACCAGGTAGGCAGCAATCGAAAACGTTAATACTATCGACTAACCAAGATAAAATCTTTAGAAACAGAGTCTTTGATTGCCATTTGTCACCTAACAGGCGACAAATGGCAATTGAAAACACTGTTTCTAGCAGCCTTTGATCTGCATTCGTAGATTGTTAATAGCGTTTCCGATTGCTGCCTACCCAGTGTGGAAACGGTCCTGCACTTAGCACTTATTAAGTAACTTTTCAATAGCCATCCCCATACATATAGATGAGTGGGTGGGCATAGGGAAGTGGTTACAAATAATGTTGCATAAAGCTTTAGAATACAGAAAATTCCATTGAAAACGCCACAATAAAATTATATGAGCCAGTGCATGAGATTTCCAACAATGTAGTATGTGTGACCAGCAAAGCCTCAGATCAGCCTGCGCATATGCGCAGTCTGATCAGAGCCTTTGCTAGTCGCTTGAGTATTCTTTCATTGTTAAGCTACTGACTGAACACCATTTGGAGCTTCTAAGCTTAAAGGGAGGCTGCAGTGGCTCGTCTGAGGCTACACTTGTCAAAATGCTGTATTGTTGGAAATCTCATGCACTGGCTCAATTATTATATTCTACTCCAGGCCTTTAGTTAAGAATACGCAACCAAAAATCAATTTTCTTGTTTCTCAACCAAAACATATGTTGTGGGTACTCAAAAGAACCGTCTCAATGAGACGGTTCTTTTGAGCACCCAAAACATATGCTAAAAACTATGGCTAAGAAAATATTTACAATTTTACACAGAAAAAAAAATGTTTATCCAAACCTATGCTATAGCTCTCTAGAAATATTTGGCTACACTATATATTATCATTGTACAGGTGGCAGTACATCTGCCTGAGTCATAGTGTGTCTGTCCAGAGATCAAAAACATGCTAATTAACCTTTTGCATGCTGGGGAGTTCGGCATGCAGTTTTGTCGTCTGCTGCTTTTTTTTCAAAATTTATGTTTTCAAAAAATTCTTTCATGAATATCGTCTGTCCAGAAATCAAAATCGTGTTAACTCTTTACATGCTTCCTAGAATTTTTGCAGGCTTTTTCGTCATCTGCTGATTTTTTTCAAAATCGGTTTTTAAAAAAATTCTTTCCGAAATACCATCAGTGTGTCAAACAGTTTGGATCCAGATCAGGCCTGACGTTTTGTCAGGCCTAATCTGGGTCCAAACTGTTTGCAAAAGTAACGAGCAGACGACACTAGCAGACAAAGACTTAAGTCAATTCTGCTGAAAACTGCATACCAAGTTTCTTCTAATAAACTTCCAGGTATTACTTGACTTTTCGCTTACTGTAAAGGCGGCAATTTTAATATTCATATCTGGGTGGGTTTGGTTCTGCTATTTCATCTGTTAAGGAAGAGAAATCAGGTTTTATTTATAATTTGGTAAAGATTTAACAAGCTTTTTGAGCCTCGCAAATGTGCATGCATTTCATGAAAATCCTAACCGTATACACACTGAACTCACATTTATTAACCCTTAAAGCCCATAATCACAAAATGTATGTTTTTGTCGTCCACTAAACTATTTAAAGCCTCATAGATAACCTGTGTGAATCCAGATCAGACTGCTCCTGTAAAGCAGTCTGATCTGGGTCCACAATGTTTGCCTTCCTGCTTATGTTAAATAGACATTTTCAGATGTAGTTATTCTGCTGGCGTTTTAAGGACTAAATAATGACTGAGGTTGTGGCACAAGATTGAATAAAACCACGCCTCCTTTTCAGCTTTTACCTATGCCTAAGGTCTACTAGTCCTAATTACGCATTCATTAGGCGCCGCCTTTACATTAAGCAAAAAGTCAAGTAATAGCATGTATATATCTCTTTGCATGGTGGGTAATTTTTCATGCCTTTTTTTGTCGTCTGCCGAATTTATTCAATGTTTAATTTTTCAAAATAAATCTTTCGGGTACAATTATTTTTGTATGCCATCAGAGTGCAAAGCAGTTTGGACCTATAGATCAGGTCATACATTTTGTCGGGCCCGATCTGGGTCCAAGCGATTTACAATGGTTTATCGGTGGACAACAAAAATGGTCACCATAGCTGGTATAAAGTTAAATTTATAATGGTATGTAATACTTGCTAACTGAATGAAACTTTCTTCAAAATTCAAGTAGAAATTACAATGTACCTTTTGCATATGAATACAGTAAAACCTGTGTAGAACGGACACTCTAAAAAAGACCAAAAATTGGTTTTGAAGACCAATTATCGCTTAATGCAGGTCAAAAGTATTGCAGAATGCTCCAAGGAGAGCATTCTGCAATACTTATGACCTTCATTAAAGCTGCATAGTCTGTAACTTTTGATCTTTTAATTTTTGAAATAATGTTTCTATTTTTCAAGAACACAGTAAAAAAACTAAAATTCAAGTGTACATTTTACCAATTTCATAAATCTTTACAAATTATCAGTATCAAAACAACAGCATTTATGTTAAAACTTGACTGTCAATAATTATTGGAGGGACACAAATAATTACCAACAAGAGAAAAAACACCTGTTTTTTATAAGATAATTCACTTTTCCATGCAGTTTCAGCTATAGTGAACAGATTTATTTAATTCTGCTTTTACAAATGATTTAAAATTAAGAAAATTTTTCGTAAAATGTTCATAGTTGCAGACTTAGTCTCTTTAAGCTACCAATTGTTATTAAGATCTTCGTTTTGTCTATTTTTAAGTGGCCGTTTTACACAGGTTTTACTGTACACTCTTTTCTTGTCTAATACCTGGTTCATTTTAATAGACTAATTGGTTATCAGTGTGGACCCAGAACAGTCATCTTCAAATGCAACTTCTTATAGTCCGAAACAACTACACACTACACAATTATTCCAAAAAGAAGACACGGATGTATTGAAATGATAGCTCTCTATACACAATTACTCCAAAGGAGAAATGTGATTCAGCTCTCCAATGTATCCAATGAAACCGTTAATTAGGCTGTCACGTTATCCTTGAAGGCTACAATTAAAGGCTACGGCTGCTATTTACCAGTAATTCTGTTGTACATTGTATTCCATAAACAACCTTATACCATAGTATGCTGACTAGAATATTAGTTTTTCTAAATGAAAACTGATGCTTCCCCTTGTATTAATGTAAGTGCTGTATTTAATAATGTAGGGAGCGCAGCAGCTCAGTTGTAGAGTGCTTGACTCGAGACCCAGAGGCTGGGATTCGAGCCTCACCGGCGTCACTGCGTTGGGTCCTTGAGCAAGACACATTAATCCTAGCTTTGTACTGGTTCAACCCAGGAAGACCCGTCCCTACATGTACATAACTGAAAGATTGTTGATGTATTGTGAAGAATCAAATCAAACAAAACAAAAATTGAATAATGGACCATATAGAAAACCACTATAAAGATTATCAGTTTTCCATGCAGAGTGGAAATTCGACTTTTTTCAGTTTCAAAGAGCTATAACTCTGAAAACAGGCAATCCAGAGTTACAGTTCTTGCATTCTGCACCTCATCTAATGTTGGTTAATATTTTCGTGAAGTTTAGTGAAGATACTTGAACGGTTTTGACTGGTGGCAGGGTTCAAGCTGGGCCCAGTGACTTCTCCCTCCAGGAAAATTAAGGAGAAGTGACAGTCAGATAGGGAGAAGTTATATTGCAAAATTACGGCATTTTCTGTCAGTTTAGAAGCAAATTAGCCATTCCATTAAATGGGAGGAAATACAATGCAGTGGTAGTAGATTGTCACCACAGCTTGTGTTTGTGTGGTGACAGAATGAAAATGAGTCTCCCTAAAAAAAAATGTTTTAGGGAGACTCCCACTTCTCCCTGGGTCCCATTTAGGGTGAAATTTTGGCCCCTAGGGCGACTATTGCCCTAGTCGCCCCCTTGCTTATTACAAAAATGTTTCGGGACTGCCATCAGAATGTCCAGGGCTGAAAAATCTACTCGTCTGCTGGCCATGATGAGTGCCTCATGCTGCCTCATGCTGCCGTATGAGTAGAAATTTTTACTGTTTTCAATGTAAATTATTGAATTTAAAAATGGCATATGCTAAAGCCTGGAGTGGAGTGCAGCCATGGAGTGGTATGGTTTTTTGGAGTGTTTTTTTTGCAGTCATTTCTAAGGTCCTTTCTGTGACTCTGCCCAGAGAACTTGGGATACCAGATGTAAACATGCTAGGAGTTAAAAACACATATAGCTATGTAGAACAAGTAGAAATTTTGAGAATTTTCCACCCCTGATGTCAATCAGTTTGATCCATCAATCAGCTTAGATATTTTGTCAGGGATGATCTGGTTCCAAATGTTTCATTTACAAAGGTTATCAGCCTGGGCTAGAGAAATGTTTCAGTCCAAAAATACTCTGATACACTCAAGTCCCCCCTCACTTCCAGTCTTAAAAAGTACAGCCAAACTCACATCCTCTCCACCTTCGTTCTAAAATGTTGATCATTAAGCCAAAACGTGTTTAGAAGGACACATGCTTATTATATATGCAGCATGTGCATTTATTAGAAAGAATAAGACAATTTTGTTTTCACAGATATTTTTGAGTCAATAATCCTGTTTCTAGCATATCTCGGACCAATATTCCACTCAATGAATCTTTGCAATCTGCACAACACTTGAATTTATTGGTTTCTCTTAGAAGCAGAATTTAATAAGTGCAAATTTGAACTAATTATTCAAATCTGAGTCTCTGGAGGATACTACCAGCTTCAATAAACACTTCTTGGTGCCAAATAAAACATTATTCACCAAACCTAGACAGGCCTTATAGCGAGAAAACATATATTTCAGGTTCGTAACCAGATTGTGCACAACATGTTCCGTTAACTAGTCTGATCTAGACTAGATCTGATAGAACCTTGAAATATTAGCCACACTGTAGTCCCTTATAACACACCTCCTAATAACACAACACTGTCATGTTGAGGCTTCAAAATGTTTTACCATGGATTTTTGTAAAATGACCATTATTCATAAAATGGTAACTTTCCATATATTTCCTTTGTAAAATTGTCACTATTACGCTATCCACTTATAACACGGTCCATTCATACGCACCCCAAACATAGTGTTATAAAGGGACTGTACTGAATTATATATTATGCATTCCAGAATCTCATATTCGAAGTTCATGCGACTAAGGATTTTATTTCGAAAAATTGAAAGTTCAAATTATAGGGAGGAAGACAGAAGAATATACAACCTCTCAAAAATGATTATTATCATTTTTTTCTTTTATCAAACATATGTTTTGTGCATAAAATAAAGCCACATGCAATTGTAAGAGAAATGTACAGCAGTCTCCTCCAGCAGTAAAATTTCGGAACACTAGTTGCCTAAGGTAGCAGAAAAGCCTGGACAAACAGTCTGATCAGGGTCTCCTCTAGCTGTTTGCTATACTGACAGATATGTTGTGAATTCCAGCCCTGATAACCAACATTTTAGTCCAGAACAGAAAGAGAAATGTGTTCCAAATTTTAGAACATTTACAGTAATTTCTTCTCAAGTTGAATGTGTGTGCTGACATACATATACAATGTAAGTGAAGATGTACAGTACGGTAAGTGTTCTAAAACTTTGAAACACCAGTTGCCAAGCCAAGAGAGCAGACCCAGATGAGCCCAGATGAGGGTCTACCCTGTTTGTCATACAGACGAGTAATTTGCAGGGTCCAGCCCTGGCGTTGAGAAACTATTTTTTAGAACATTTACCGTAGTTTCTTCTCAAGTAAAATGTATGTGCTGACATACACATGCAATGTAAGAGAAATGTACAGCATAGTAAGTGTTCTAAAATTTCAAAACACTAGTTGCCTAGCAAAAAAGCAACCAGTGCAGACCCAGATCAGACTGCTTCTGAAGAAGCAGTCTGATCAGGGTCTCCCCTGTTTGCTATTTCAGACGAGTATCTTGTGAATTCCAGCCCTGATAATCAACATTTTAGTTGAGAAACTATTTTTAGAACATTTACCGTAAGTTCTTCTCAAGTAAAATGTATGAGCTGACATACACATGCAATGTAAGTGAAATGTACAGCACAGTAAGTATTCTAAAACTTAGAAACACCAGTTGCCTAGCTAAAAGGCTGTACAAACAGTGCAGACCCAGATCGAAGAAGCAGTCTGATCAGGGTCTCCCCCATTTGCTATACCGACAGGTATGCCCGATAACCAACAATTTAAGTTGAGAAAAGATTTTTTAGAACATTACTGTAATTTCTTCTCTGCTGACATACACATGCAATGTAAGTGAAATGTACAGCACTCCTCCAGCAGTAAAAGCAATATCAATCAGTATTTGACAATTATGAGGACATTACGAATGATTATCGAGAAGAGCTCTTCAGTTCCAGACTATTTCCAGTGGAAAAGTAATTTCATTACCGAGACAAAAATCAATGGCGACAAGGAGGCTAGTATCACATGAGTTTGTTTATGTTTGTGTTAAACATCCCACCAATAGCTGAGGTCATATGGAGATAGCGCCACAGCTTAAAGTCTTATCCATGGGCAGATCCAGAGGGGGGTGGGGTGGGGGGGGGAGGGGGGGGGGGAGGGGGGAGCGACAGGGGGTGGACTACCCCTGAAAAATCACAAAAATACAAGAGGTGTTTCATGGTTTATTTGAACAAATTTGAAAATGCCGTTACTCATTTATTTCTCGTTATATTGGGTAATAATTGATTTCCATGGGTCAGTCTGATCTCCAGGAATACACAGTCGTCAAAAAAATAATTCTTAATCTTTACTTTCTGGTGTGAAACAGTCTCTGAAGATGAGTAGTCAAAATTTAAGCGTTTAAAAATGCTGTCTGAAACGAAATGTACTAAATCTTTCTCGAAGAATTTCTCTAAAAGATATGACGTTTTTCTCTTGGAACCTTTTATATATTGTACATAAATAATTAAAGTATGTTCTGTTAGAAAATAAAGCATTCCAGTTGGATTTTTACTTTTTGGAAGCGGCTTTTACATCAAATTTTAGGGTTTACAGTTTCCATGGCAACACTAAATTGTATGCAAAATACTCAAATGCAATATTTGGTGATCAGGTTTATCGATAATAGATACTTAAAATATCTAAGAAATTAAGTTGGCTGTGAGTTTTGAGAATTTGCTTTTCAAACTTCTTCCAAGACACATTTTATACATGAGATACCCATTTGGGCACTTTTATGGAAGAACTAATTAAGCCCAGTTTCCAAGCAAAAACAGGCACACATAGGCTGTTTCTCATTTAAATAATAGGCTGAGTGTGCCTCTAAACTTAAAAGAAAATTTCACACTTAAATACGTATTTTCTTAGAAGATACACTCGTTTTTGCTCTTAAAATCAGTAAAAAGGGGGTGGGGATGTATTTCGGGCCGCCGTGTTATGGCTATGCTATGAATTGCCAACTGGCCAATTTGGCAATACCAGGGACACGTCTGTTATGCACGAAAAAGCAAAATTTGTTTGTTTTGATTTTATGCAACCGCAAAAAAAGAAATTCAAATTTGTTCAAATAAACATGAAACATGTCTCGTATAGGGTTTCTTAGCAATACTGGTCCAGATACCCTGAAAAATCACAAAGCTACCAAGCCTACATTCAATGTCAATTTAAATGGTGTTTCGCTGGCGGGCCGACGATGGCCCCCTTATAGTGGTATTTGGACCCTCTCTCCCCTCGTCAACTAAAAAAAATGTTGTCAAATTTGGACCCCAGTCTGATAAAACTTTCCGGATCTGTGCATGTCATCAGACAGACTGGTGTAGCTATGGATCAAACCTGTGACCAAACACACCCAAGTGGTTTATCCACTACACCATGGCGGCTCCAAATACATGTATCACATGAGTCGATAACCCTTACCTTTTTGCCTACTTGGTAATTTTCTATGCTTTTTTTTATCTGCTGATGATTTTTTTTTCTTCAAAATCAACTTTTTTAGAAAAATTATTTCAGGAATACCATTTATTATTATAAGAGTGTCAAACATTTTGAATCCAGATGTCGGGCCTGATCTGGGTCCAAACTGTTTTCAAACCTTATCAACAGATAACACAACATGTAAAGTTGTTTTTTTATCATTATTTTGGACTCTACCATTTCAATTTTTCCCCCACCAATAAAGATCTTCATTTGTACGATTCCCTGATTCAGGGAGGTAACAATATTAAACACATTTGTTTTTCAATTTACTTTCAGATTGTAGTAGTCTGACCAAAGGCTAATTTGGACCGGTGGTTCCATAGATGTTGTTTAAAGATTTTTTAGCTCTGGAGGCCATTTAGTTCCGTGGGGAAGAGACTGATGTAGTTGACCAACTGTCAGACAAACAAGGGACATGCAACAATCACAAAAGCTCACCTTGAGCCTTATATACTGAGGGAAAAAAGTTTAGCAATATACTTTGGGGATTCATGGTTAAGAAGAAATATGATTTTTAATTTCATAATATCAAAAATGTATGTTGTCAAACTTTTACGAGTATGATGGCATTAACTAGTTGACAGTTCACATAATGTAAAGTCCCATTTTAAGTCCACTTGCTAAAACAGCTTTTCAGGCAATAGCATGAATAGTTTTCTGCTAAAAGTAAAAAAGTGAAAACCGGTTTAAACTGAATGTTCTGTTCTGTTCACCCTTTTCGCACAGTTTTTAGTTGAAAATTATATTTTTTCAAACTACACATGTACCTCCCTTTCAATTGAATAGCGTTTGAAAATTAAAATTTAGCAGATCAAATCCTCACTATGAAATAGGAATTTGTTTCATTGACCACTTGTGGGTAGCCATTAGACCATTTTCAAACAACTGACATGGGGGGCAAATTAATCATTAATGCTAATGCATTAATAATGCATTATTTTTTTTCCAGTAATTCAAGGTAATGATTAATTCATCAGTTTTTGCATTACTTTAATGCTACTATTCAATGCATTACTTGTGTCAAAATTCACTGCATTACTTGCATTACTTTGAACTACTGTCTAACAGAAACTTTACCATTAGGATACAGACTGTACTGTAGCGAGCTAGATATAGGTCACTGGCTAGATGGACAACATTTGGATAATCCTGTATAAAGATTTGTATTTTCAGTTATTTCCATTCACAATTTCCTTTTGTTCAGATTGCTCTTGTAAAGACTGTTATGAACAGGCAACATGAACTGTGTATCTTGTAAGTAAAGGTTGTTTTATATATAAATAAAGTGTTACTAGCAACCCCAGAAGAGCCAATATAAGTACTGGAATAGTGAAAATGTACTTAGGAGGTGTTGCAAAGATATTTTATTCCACTTAAGTCAAATGCTTTTATTTATAAATGAGCTTTAAAATGGTGAAAATTTTGCTATAATCCATTATTAAAGAACAAATGTCTTGATCACAATCCCCATGATCAGATTTACACAATTTCATTTACCTACCTGACAAATCATTTACATTCCTAATTACCATTAACTTCCTGGACAGCTTTTAAAATAGAATCTCATTTGTATACTTGTATTTCTTTCTTTATTATATATGCTATACGTCCAAAGAAAACAAAAATATGTTCAAACCAATATATTCCCTCACGGCTCCAGAACTTAGTGAGCATCTTGTTTCAGAGAAAACAAGCAATATGTACCCAGAGTTTATGCAAGCAAGGCTGTATAAAATTCAACTATTTTGAAGATCTAAAAGACTCCTTCAGTTTTCAATGACTACTAGTTTGATTAATGAAAAATATTTGATTTACAGGTGTATACTTTAAACTTCAACTTTGCAATTGATATACAAATGTACTCAGAAAATGGAGACATTAGTTTTGGTTTGATATTTAGACTGCGGATAGTTTCCCAGGGATGGGGTAAGCTGTAGTTGACTTGTCCTTCTCCACACTTCTCTGTTCGGAGGGTAGATGCCTTCTAGGTTGCAAACATTGACATCCGTTTTAACACACTCACTCCAAGATTTCCTTGGTCTCCACATCCCCATAGGGCCAGGGATGGCGATATCAGTAATCAAATTTGTTCAGGAAGATGCAAGCGCAACATGACTATACCATCTCAGATGTTTAGTTCTTAGTGCAACAGCTACCTCCTGAATCCCCAACTTTGTGTACAATGTTTCCATGGGGACTTCGTCATGTGGTTTGACACCACAGATCCAGTGGATCATGGCTTTATGTTTGTTTGTTTTGTTGCTTTACGTCCCGAGTCAACAGCTATGGTCATGGCGGGACGGTCAGTTCACCTAGCCACACTTTTTCCTGGGCAAGCTTGAACAAGCAGTTAACCAGTACTTTGTGCACATACTTTAGCTTGTAACTGACAACAACCCTTCTTGAATTATTCAGCGGAAGGGAGGAGAATGAAATAATTTCATGATCAATCTCCACGAAAGTATGGGACTGGGCCGGGACCGAACTTGAACCCCTGAATCTGCAGTCAGACTCGCATCTGTTGCAACACATGTTACAGACTGTGCTACGCGGCCCGGTTATCATGGCTTTATCATTTCTACGTAGCCTCTGTTATCTAGGGCTGTTGGGGTGCCCAAGTTTCACTTCCATGTAACAGGGCTGAGCCAACACAAGTGCTAAACACTTTTCCTTGAGTCAAAGGTGAGACATGCTTAGAAGTCAGCATCAGAAGCAGTTACCAATGTACATGTAGACAGTAGTAGTTTACATATAGTATAAAATTGTGGTGTCTTTATTTAGTGCAGCATATGCAACAGATTGATACTGATATACATGTATATCTCAATTCGAGTTGGGTCTTACAGAAAATAGTAAGATTCAAGGACTTTTCAAGACCTTAGATTAATTCTCCAACACTTTCAAAGACAGGTTAAATTTTCAAGAGCTTTTCAAGAAAGACCTTTTTAATATCAAAGTATCTTTCAAGTCTATGCAAACTTTGATATCCAAACTGCCACAAGGTGAATAATTGCACTAAACTTCTTTCCCAGTTAACTCTTTGCATCCTTGGAAATTTTTTCTGCTTTTTCGTCTTCTGCTGATTTTTTTTTCAAAATAAACTTTTGTGAAAAATTCTTTCAGGAATATAATCTGAATGTCAAACAGATTGGAGCCAGATCAGTCCGACATTTTGTCGGGCCTGATCTGGATCCAATCTGTTTGCAAAAGTTATCAGCAGACGACACTAGTAGGTAATGGGTTAACACTTTGCACTTCCATGTGAAATGGAGTTCTTATACAGGGACCAAGCTGGCCCAGAATTTTAGGGAGAAGTGACTTCTCCCTGCAGGAAAATTAGGGAGAAGTGAAAGTCAGATAGGGAGAAGTTATAGCGCAAAATTGCGGCATTTTCTGTCAATTTAGAAGCAAATTAGCCATTACACATACTATTGCCATTTAATGGAAGGAGAAACAAGATGCAGTGGTAGTTGATTGTCTGATAATGTCACCACAGCTTGCTTTTGTGTGGTGACACAATGAAAATGAGTCTCCCAAAAAAAAAAAAAAAAAAAAAAAAAATTTTTTTTTTTTTTTTTTAGGGAGACTCCCACTTCTCCCTGGGTCCCATTTAGGGCGAAATTTCGGCCCCTAGGGCGACTATTTCGCCCTAGTCGCCCCCTAGCTTGATCCCTGCTTATAAAAAAGTAAATGTGTCTGAAAAGACAGACATTTTCACACAAGCAATTTTAGAGCAATAAGGAAGTTATTAAACAATGTGTTGCCTCTAGTGTTCTGGAAATGTTCTTAATTTTGAAATGTTTGTGAACATTTTAAGAACTTTTCCTGAACGTGGTGTTGCCTCAGTTGTTCTTAAACAAATTATACTATTCTCAATTTTGTTTTTGTAACATTTAACAGAGTTCTCACTAACTCCAAATTTGGATTATTTTACTCCAACTTTTTGATTCTGACTCCAACTTTTTCAAAAGTGCCAATAGAAAAGTATGGTAAAACTCCAATTTTTTCTGGCAAACAGCATTTTTACTCCTATTTTCAAATTCCTAGTGAGAACTCTGATTTAAGCATTTTCTTTAACACTGTACTGACCCCTTAACCCCACCCCCCTGGGTCCGCACATGCTTAGCACCCTTTCATGAGGATTTTGTGAATGTCTGTTAAATTGATCTATTTGCGTAGGCTAAATTCCGACTCCTGCAGTAGGCTTCGGGTGGTTTTAACGGTTTGAGACCCATCAGCAGAAAAAAGTTAGACGTAAATTAGAATCAAAAGCAGGAAAATTTAAGTGTACAAAACCAAAAATGAGCGTAAAAACACACCTGATTCGACATTTTGGAGAACTCTGATTGAAGTCAGAAAGACCGGTGTTTGGTGCCACTGTAATTACACGCAGTCCAAGAATTGCTCATCCCGTCTGATCTGACTTCCCCTGAACCAACGCTCTTATATAAAGAGGAAAACTGTGTGGTTTTGGTTTGATTTTATTCTTTACATCCCAGTCAACAATTTTAGTAATGTCAGGACAGGTCTTCCTGGGTTGCATTACTAAGCTAGGATTAATGTGTCTTGTTAAAGGACAATAAGTGATTCTGAAGAGGCTTAAACCTGAAACCCCTTGGTATTGAGGCAAGCACTCTACCACTGAGCCACTGCGCTCCCCGGGAGTGTGGTGGTGATGTGTTTTACCACAGTTTGAGGTGACAAAACTAGGTCAGAGGTCGCCCATGGAACCAGGCTGGAAGTCCCCAGGAGTTTCATTAAGAGGCGGCTGGAGGCCAAAATGACTGCCTCAAACCATTTTCTGGCCGCCTCAAATGTTCTAACTAGCATTAAAATCTATAACAAAGCTTAAAAACTGACCGCCTAAAACTGGTCTCTGGCCTCTTGCAAAAAATCTTACTGAAAACCCTGAGTCCCCAAAAGACCAGACAATAGCAGAGGCTGAGAGACAGCTCATGAATGTTTGGTTGTTTTGTATTTTTTACGTCTAATCATTAATCTTTCAATTAAACAGGGACGGGTGTTCCTGGGTTGAACCAGTACTAAGCTAGGATAAATGTTTCTAGCTCAAATACCACTATGCAGTGACGCCGGTGAGACTCGAACCCGGGGCCTCTCGGGCTGAAGTCAAGCATTCTACCACTGAGCCACTGCGCTCCCTGGCTCGTGAATGTGGCCTGAGAGATGCTGAGGTGCAAGAATATGGAGTGCAGTCTGCTGGTAGGATCCATGACAAGAGCATCATGCTGGACGCTGATTGGGCTATGCAAAATGCTTGGCTTCTGTAGGCCCAAGGGACAGCTTCCAGTCATAGCCACACCGTGGGATAAGGCAAGATAAACTTCCTAATCTACCACAATCTAATATGTGCAATAGCCTCCTGTGTGAAACCTTTCTTTATATACTACCAGACCCTCATGTGACTATTATCGGCAGGTGCACTTTGTACACTCCGGGTTGCAGGATGAAAGCCTACAAGTAACCATATCTCGAAAGAAAATTGCTTCGAGACCATATCTAAATTACCGAAGGGTTCTTTAACCTGCACAGCGGTCAGTCTGATTACCGCAGGATACTGCAGGATACCACAGGATCCATCAAATGCTATAATTTATATCATTTTAATCTTTGAAAGCTCCATATATTTAATTTGGTGACATTTTATTTTGAAATTTAGCAATCAATACTAAAAACTGACTAAAATAGTATGTACAAATAAGTTTTAATGAGTTCAAGCTAGACTGGCTAAGTTCAAGCCAGCATTATGCAACACAGCTAGGTATACTACCGCAGGATCCCTCAAAGTGCTACTATACAGTTAATTTTCTTCAATGAAAAGCTGGACACCTCATTTTAGACATATTTTAAATATTTTTCAAACAAGAATAACTCTAATCTAAAGGTGGAATTGGGGAACCTATTTTATATTGTCACACTGGCGATACTGCATGACATGATACTGCGAAAAATTATTTCAAAAATAAAAATAGGAAACAATCAAATAACTTGTTGAAATTTAGTATGTGAAACAATAACGCCAAATTGTGTTATCCTTAGGCTAATCAGTCTGTTTATTGCATGACCATTCTTACCAACAAAAACAAAAACAAGTGAACATATTTACTGTTATTAATTATAAAATAACACTATCATGTTATAATATGCTAAATTCCATTAAAAATGTCCATATGAAGGGATCGGTAACTGGACACCTCGGCCCCTAACAAACTCGGCCCCTCACCAACTTGGCTCCTAATATCAATTTATAATCATTAAATGTCTAAACAATGAATATATATTATGAGATATAGTAGATTTCAGATCAAGTAATTACGATTTTATTTAGAGCCCTAACTCAAACCTAGCTCATTCAGCTTTAAGACTCACAATAAACTGTAGTTCAATCAAGCGGGTTTGGGACTCGACATCGATATTTCCCTTATCTATCAATATGCGACCAGCCAAGGCTCAGGCGCAACTGCACATCTATAGCCTTTGCCATTTGCAAACATTATGATTGTCGTCTACTCAGTTATTCTATCAATCATTTTTACAGAAATAAGCCCTTATGAGACACCACATAATGGGGCTTCTGGATTGGGAATGCACTGTTTGCCTTTGTCCTATAAAGTCATCACTTAAACTAATTGTTTCATAGATTACGCATGCACAATGAGAATGAAAAATTGGAAATATGCACATGTAGAACGAAACAATCCAGCCTCCTGAAACAAATGCACAATACTTGGGTTGGTGCCGAGTTTGCTAGGGGCTGAGTTTGTTAGGGGCTGAGATGTCCCGGAATCAAGGGGTCCTGCTGTATCCTGCGGTTATCAGACTGACCCCCTGCACAGGGGGTGACTTTCCCTGCACAGGGGACATCCAGTTAAAATCCTGATCGGAAAGACGATACACTTATCTAGCGTCATCCTCGCAATTGACACTAGAGAAACCGTGTTTGGACACTGAAATTTTCCTTGCCGCGAGTGGGGATCAAACATGGGACCTCTCTGGCACCAGAGCCTGACAGACAGACCTTGTTGTTGTTGTTGTTAACAGCCCTTTGGCCGTATTATCTCGCAAGTAGTCAACTCTTCTCCGGTAAATTTTCTGCAGGTAAACACTCGCAGGTACATTGTTAAAGGCTGTAGCAAGATCAAAGGCCTTATCAGAATTGTTTCCTTTCTTTCTTTCTCTATATACTGCCTGGCACTTGCTTTCGTGCATTATCGGCAGGTGTACATTGTACACTCCGGGTTACAGGATGAAAGCCTACAAGTAACCATATCGAAATTACCGTAGTGTTCTTTAACCTGCACAGGGGGTGACTTTCCCTGCACATGGGACATCCAGGTAACGTCCCAATCCGAAGGACGATGCACTTATCTAGCGTCATGAGTTCTCATAAGCAACTGTTCCAGTGGGGAGATTCTTTGAAGCATCATACTATCAACTATATATGTTTTGGGTGACAACAATTTGTGACAATTTTATCCGGAATGTTGTTGTTGTTATCCGGAAATTTACTGAGATGTGGATCTGTCATCTTTTTCGCTATTTGCTGTGGAATTAAAGGAAAAGCAAGATTGTAAATTGAGTCCCGCAACATCTTCTATTCATTTGAAAGAAAATGGAAGTTTTACATCACCAATAAATGACAAAAACAATGCAAATTTTAACTCACCAGCCAAAAATTGTTGATTCTCGTTACATGGAACACAGCGCATGCTCAATCGGAAGTTTACATTAGAAAATGCTGTTGACTCGCCAGTCGTATGTTTCCTCCCTTACATTTTCTACGCCCGCGGGTATTTAGGGCCCAGACCTGTAAGTGTTTTTCCATAGACCTCCATTATGGCTTTTAAGTAGGCTGTGGTCCTCACAACTCTTCAATCACAATGAGGCTGCCATAGAGTTGAAAGCGTGGTAGCTCAGTGGTTAGGCACTTGCCTCTGGTGCTAAGGGTCCCAGGTTCGATTCCCACTCGTGACGAGAAAAATTTCGGTGTCCGAACACGCTTTCTCTAGTGTCATTTGCAGGGATGATGTTAGATAAGAGCGTCGTCCTTCGGATCGGGACGTTAACTGGATGTCCGCTGTGCAGGGAAAGTCACCCCCTGTGCAGGTTAAAGAACCCTACGGTAATTTAGATATGGTTACTTGTAGGCTTTCATCCTGCAACCCGGAGTGTACAAAGTACACCTGCCGATAATACGCGAAAGAGGGTCTGGCAGTATATAGAGAAAGAAAGAAAGAAAAAAAAGAGTTACAGATAGTAGCGGGTCAAATCACCCTGAAGTCAAGTCGGCCCCTGAGTCAAGTCGGCCCTGGGTCAACTCAGCCTGAGTCAACTCGGCCCGGTGTATTTTCAGGATGTTCAGTTAAATACATGTACAAGTAAATGATATACGGTATGGGTTTTGCATAATCTTTCGGACTAAATCAAAGATAAATATTAAAAAATATTGACAAACATTGCAATTAAGCTCTTAATTGATCGAATTGAGGGTGCACTTGCTACTTGATTAAAGGTAATAGCTGTCTTGAACTTAATTAAAGTTTTAACACTTTGTCAAGCACTCACTGATCGCTTTACCATATCTTGCAAACAAGACAATTATCGTTTTCTTAACATTGAATTAGCAAAAACTTCTTGGAGACTATATTATCTTTGTTTTATATCTTCCTTTCCTTACATGCCGTAATGAAGTTGGACCCGTTGAGTAGGCTAATATAGTCAAGACTGACAGACCAAGGATATAGATTCGACCAAACATTATTCCCTTAAACTTTTGTTGAACATTTTTTAATAAAACACATAAAAAGAATGGTACTGACATTCTTATAATTGAAAATACATGTACGAGGGTCATCCAATAAATAGAGAGAATTTTCTAATAATGCAAGAGTTTGTACCATTAGAACATGGCAAATGTAATCATTAGATGGCATAATATGTTGGGCATGCAGCAGCATATCCAAAATGATGTTGGAAAGTGAGGTCACTTGTTGCCTAGCAACGAAACAGTGATACTAAAGCTAGCCTGGCCAGATTTTCCACATACAAAAACCTAATGCTAAAGAAACAGAGCTTGGCATTTAATTATTATCATTTATCTGAACATAGAGTGTCATTAAATCTGTTATAGTTTAATTGTTCTCAATGTTTCATATAAAATATGGTCATTAACATGTACCAGTTAATCTTGGTTGCCTAGCAACCAGGCAATTGTGAAAACTTAGACTATTTGTTAAGTCTATATTTTATCCATTGCTAGGCAACAATGGACACATAAAATACATGTTTGTTAACGATACTGTTTTAAAATATAGAATATATTAAATACTTTTAGGGTGATTTAAAACTTATATACCAACCAACAATAATTTAAGGGCAAATACATGACCCATACCCCCATTTCTGATTCCACAATTTTGCATTTTGTTCGTTTTTTTTATGCTAAATGTACCTGTTAATTTGACATTATTCATAAGAAGTCAATGAATTTTACAGAGTAATTACCATATGTTGTAGTATATAGAATGTATGCGTTTTGGAACTGATCTGCACATGCCAGTAACCATGGCAACCAATTTAGGGCATCCGGCCAGGTTATCTTGAAGTACGTGTTTGCGTTGCTAAGCAACAATTGACATCACATTCTGTCAAAATTTTAGATATGTTGTTGCATGGGCAACATGTTATGTCACCTTATGGATATATTTGTGATGTTAAAGTGGTACAAACTCTTATATTATAAGGAAATTCTCTCTATTTATTGGATGACCCTCGTAGTAGGCTATATATAGGACCAGGCCGAGATGATGGGACCGAGTTGACCCGGGCTGACTTGACTTCGTCCGACTTGACCCAAGGCCGACTTGACCTGCATTCTTACAGATTGGACCTAGTTCAATCAATAAACAAAAGTGAGATACCGCGGTGACCACCATGTTTTACCACTTTTTGGCCCCTGAATGTGAACACCCTACATGAGAGGAAATTACTGAAAAAATACCAGAAAGCACAAAGCACAAATCTTAGTTGAACAATTTCGATCAGTTTTTACCAAAATGGGAAACTCTGTTTTACCAATACTTCCAAGGAACTTCAGACATAAATTAACAGACCTAAATATTAAAACTACTGGTGTAGAAAAACTCCTACATAAGATCAACACCTCAAAGGCTGTTGGACCTGATAACATTTCAAACATGATACTAAAAACTTGTGCGAAACAGCTTGCTCCTGGGTTGAGTGCTATCTTCCAGAGTTCAGTCAACAGTGGGGAACTACCGCCTGACTGGGTCAACGCCAACATATCCCCAGTTTTCAAAAAGGAGACGTTCACCTGGCAGAAAATTATCGCCCAGTGTCATTAACTTCTGTGTGTTGTAAACTTTTAGAACATATAATATGCAAACATTTATTAAATCACATAGAAAGTAACAATATCTTGACAAACTTGAATCACGGTTTTCGATCTGGGTTTTCATGTGAAACACAGCTATTAGTAACTCTGAATGACTTATTACATTTCAATGATAAAGGCCACCAAACGGATGTAGTGATACTTGATTTCTCTAAAGCTTTCTACACTGTGCCGCATGAGGAACTTTTATATAAATTAGACAGCTTTGGAATTACATGACCAATTCATACATGGTTAAGAACTTTCCTAACTCAGAGATATATGCAAGTAGTTGTTGAAGGAGAATTATCCAGTAAAGTTCCAGTTGAATCTTGGGTACCCCAGGTAAGTCTTGGGGCCCCTCCTTTTCTTATGTCACATAAATGACTTGCCATTATCTGTATCCTCTAAAGTTAGATTGTTTGCAGATGACTGCCTTCTATATACAATCACTTCTCAACAGGACCACAATACATTACAAAATGATCTATTTGAGCTGGAAAAATGGGCCAACTAATGGGGTATGCGTTTTAACGCTAAGAAGTGTTATATTATGAGCATTAACTGCAAATCAACTCACGATTATACCCTCTGTGACCATATATTAAAACAAGTGGAAGAAAACCGGGGCATTCTCATATCACAAAGATTACTAAAAAAGCCACAACAACTCTAAACTTCCTACGGCGAAACCTTAACAATTTTCCAAGGGAATGTAGAAAAACAGCTTATATACCTTTGGTTCGCTCTATTTTAGACTATGGACAAATCGTGTGGGACCCTTATCTTAAACAAGACGTTGAGAGACTAGAAAGAGTTCAAAGACAGGCAGCCCGCTTTATAACCGGGGACTACAGAACGTGTGAGGAGGGCTGTGTTACTAGTATGCTCCAGTCATTAGAGCTGTCGTCGTTGGAAAATCGTCGTTCTACAAACAGACTCATCTTCATGTACAAGGTGGTCGAGGGGTTAGTGCCGGCTATACCTCCAAATGAGTTTTTAAAACCATCAAGACATATGCGTCAAGTAAAAGTGAAAAACTTTGAAAATTGTGATACTAAAAACATTTTAGACAGACACATATCTAATAATGACAGAGGTTATATTGTTGAACACTGTAAAACTGAGCAATTAAAACATTCATTCCTCGTCAGAACAGTAGTGGAGTGGAACCATCTGAATACAGCAACAGTGCACGCGGAGACAGTCGAGAGCTTCAAACAGGCTCTCCATCAGTGTTACTAAGTTGCTCTCTCCCCGGTGTGTTATGCTAAACAAGCCCTACACCGTAACAATACAGATAAAGATACAGAATGCAAGGTCCTTATTTCTAAGCCACACCAATAAACTTAGTCAACAAAAGCAATGAGATGTTGTTTCAAAACGTACAGCAAAGATATATCCGTCTAATAAATACAATATATTTCCTAGTTTTATTATTGCCCAATCATGAAACACCTTACAACTTAAAAATATTGTGCTGAACCAATCACTGCCCTTTTTACAATTACACGTCTGTGGCCATAAAACTTTTTTCTATGACCATCACAAATCAGGACGAAATGGCTTAAAGCCAGTCTCATCCCTCTATCTATACGTCCATCCATATATATCTTTCTGCCTGTCTGTCTGTTACCTACCTACATGTACCTGCCTATCTAAACTGGTACCCTGTTATCGTCTCAATTCGACAACAGGTATACCCACCCACTCACCAGTGATAAGAGCAATGTACCTGTACTGGCATGGCCTGAGTTTGATTACCACTGTTGTTGTTGTTGTTGTTGTTAAGTCAGAAGGTCTTTGGTAGAGTCAAATTTATATCTCTTGAACATAAACAGTCTGAGCCTTGCGAATAGAGTGAATTTGTGAATTCAAGCGAATTCTGAACGAAACTTTCGAAAATTTGTTACATAATCTTAAAATTTGACGATAGGCTGTAAGCTGTATAATTATGCAGATGATATTATGGTATCACACACTGAAAAAAATTCAAGACTCGTTGAAGACAGCACTAGGCTTATTCAGTGGTTTGCAGACAGCCAGATGTAAGCAAACATGTAAGTTTCAAGCTATATACACACAGTGAAAATATTTGTTTCAACCTTGGTGACAGTATTGTTAAATTTGAAGACAGTGTAAAACTACTTGTTGTAACAATTGATTTAATTAGCATATTTCAAATTTATGTTAAAAAAAAGCTTCACGCCAGCTAAATATTTTAAAGAGAATAGGTGATCACTTATGTAAATTAGGAAAACTTAATGTATATTATTTTTTTATTATGTCAAATTTTAATTATTGCCCTCTAACCTGGCATTTTTGTGGAATGAGAAAAATACAAAAAAGATCGAGAAAATACAAGAAAGAGCCCACTATAGGGATTATGACTCCAGCTATGAATCATTGCTTATGAAATCTCAGTTACCCTTCTTAAAGGTAAGGCGTTTGCGGGCAATTGCATTAGAAGCGCTTAAAATTTTAAACAATTTATAACCTGTCTATTTAAATGATATTTTAACTTTTAAAAATATTTCTTATTCTTTTAGGTATACAAAGGCTGTAGAAATCCCCCCAGGTGAGAACAACTATACTCATGAACTCTACTCAGAAAAACAATTGAGGGATATTTAGTTTCAGTCCCATCTCTAACATTCAATACAATAAAAACTAAACTAATTATACATGCATTTCATAGTTCCAGATATCTGCAATCAAAATTGATGCTTTATTTCAGTCACGCTACAATGGTTTAAGTACAGTACAAATCCAAATGGTGCAACCCTCTATACTCAAAAGTCACACACGTTCAAAAATGATTAAACCCCATTTTTATCGTTAGTATTCCATAATGACTGGCTCCAAAATTATTGCTGGCTCTCCCTCAAAAGCATGACACCTAATTTTGTAGGTGTTGTCAGTGTTTTACTGCCAATTTGTGGTCACATTTGACAGGGTATGCCATATCTGAGCATTTTTGTTGAAGAAGTTGTCCCATTATTAGGGACAATTACTGAAAAATGGGTGTGAACATTCGTCTGTGGTCGGAATTAGAACACAAGCAATGACCTGGTTAAGGTTGCAGCAAAAATTTTAAGCGCTAAATTTATTGCTTGTGAACTTTGAGTAGAGAGGGTTAGTACATTTGGTGCGTTACTGTATCATAACCAATGACCTGTAAATTTCATTTTGCATTTCGGTGAATGGCATAGTGATAGTTCAATCAGATACAAACTTACTTTGTTTGAAAACTATACTCCCAAATGCTTTTTAGTCAAAAGAATTTTAATATCCCTCAATTGTTTTTCTGAGTATACTATAACATTTTATGGAAGACAATTCTATCAATATTTTAGACTTGAAACATTGATTCATAAGTACCGACTTGCGAATCAATTGTTTTAAGATTTAAAGTACTTTAAATTCAGTGATAAAGTAAGTAAAATGTGCTGTTTTAAACAAGCCCCTATCTCAATTTATTACAAGTGCTTGTATGTATATATACTTATCTTAATTTGTAAGTCGGTAAATAGCTATTCATAGCTAATGTTATACTATTTGCATTTATGACTATATAAATAAATTTTGTATTGCATTGTTTTGTTTGTATTCTACGCACCTCTTGGGAGAGTAAAATAAAATAATACTCCTCACTTTGTATATTACAAAGTAAAATATAGTAAAATATTTTACTGGAGGGCTTAAACCAGTTAAACGGCGCCAACCTCACCCTTAATTCAGATGTGGATCAAAACACATAGATATTTGGTTTGCATGAAAGACCCCTAACTTATCTATGCATCATCTCCTAGAACATATAAATCAAGATATAACAAGGAGATAAAGCAAAGATAAGGACTCAACAGTAAATAAAACTGAATACCGGAGCAAAAGAAATCCAACAGGTAAACCCCGGTGGGTCCGACAAACAGCCAAGTCTCCTGTATCTCTCAATATACAGTCGCCTTATGTAAAAACTAACTTCTGAGGCAGTCTTTGAGTCATTACCAGCAGAACAGTCAATCAGTAGTCGCAGTAATGTTTCACTATTGTTGGTTTAAATATATTTTATTTGTATACTTTGTACATATAACAAACATATAAAGGGAATATACAATACATATACAAATGGGAATCAGAAGAAAGTCATTTGACGTATGTGAATCTGTATCTGATAATAGATTACATACGCTCGGCCCAATAAGTGCATATTGCTCTGTACACTGTCTTCTCTATGACGCTTTGGTTTGGGGTTGTCTAGGAGGTCTACACAATCATATTAGCCATACATTATACATAGTTTCCTGACTGCCACAAACAAACTGTTACTGTTCAGAGTTTGTGCTATCAGCTGGCGGACTGCCAACTGATTCTCGACAGACGATTATTGTAATCTACTGTTACCACACGCTGATGAATCATAGCCTCTATATGTAGGGTAGCTGATAGTATGTAGGGTCCGCTGTTGTGATTGGGAGTGACAAAATATGTTTAAGATTATGTTTATTAAAATCCAGTTTTTCAATAAACTTTGGACATGGAAACACAACCTACATTCTGTAGAGCAACACAGGTAGTACATAAATCTGGTGTATATATGTAGTGACGTCTCGGGGTCGAGTCCATTTTCTTAATGCTGGCAAGCTGACATTAGGCTGTAGATTGTGTGTTTTGCTTTCTAAACACCAAAAGTGGGGGAACTTTTTCAGCTTTGAACCGATTTGATATAACCCATTATTGCCTAATGGAAATTTCCACCCAAATCAATTGGACGAATCCATTTAAAATTTATTGGTTGTTTGATATTAGTTTCAAATTCATCTAGATTTTAAAAGTGCAAAAAACTATATTGACCCATCCAATATTTTAACAATATTTTGTAATGGTCAAAGGGAGATTACACTTGAATGTAGTGAAATTTTACAGAATAGTTGTTGTTGATTCGTTTGGTTTGATTCTACAAGTTACAGTAATGTTGTGGTTAATCCAGTCCTAAGCATAAGGATAAGGAAACATTGCCGTGATTCCCATGAGGCTCGAACCTGCAACCCCTCGATCTCGAGACGAGCACTATACCACTGAGTCATGGCGCTCCTCACCATAGTTTATTGTTTCTCCTTGTGTGTGTGTGTGTGTGTGTGTGTGTGTGTGTGTGTGTGTGTGTGTGTGTGTGTAATGTAGTTCTTAGTGTCCTTTCTAGTTTTGCAGTCACCTCACTGTGGAAGAGAAAGCTGGTTTCCAGCAGGCGCAGACACACAACCTTAAAACAATGTCGTATCAACGTCGATGCGACGTCATGACGTCGCATCGACGTTGGTATGACGTCGTTTTGACGTCATATGTCTGCTGGGTTGCTTTACTTTGTTTCTTACTGTCGTGTAACTGTAAGTGTTTTGTTTCTCTTCCTCAAGGTACCATATTTTTTTGTTCTGTTGCTTTACGTCCCAAGTCAACAGCTATATATGGTTATGGCGGGACGGTAAGTACACCTAACCACACTGTTTTCCCGGGCAAGCTTGTTGGGCAAGCTTGAACAAGCGGTTAACCAGTACTTTGCTTGTAACTGACAACAACCCTTCTTAAATGATTCAGCGGAAGGGAGGAGAATGACCGTAGAAAGTATTTCATGATCAATATCCATGAAAGTATGGGATCGGGCCAGGATCAAACTGATTATTTATGAATTTATCCTGATTTTCTGAAAATTCTCCATGAAAATGAGGTATTTTGTCTCAAAGGGGGTTCGAGCGAACCACTTGAAACCCTCTAGACCTGCCACTGTCATTATCTTACGATAGGGAGCATTTTTTCAAATACTGACTTTTTGAGTATGGCGCCTGCGCAGACAATGCCGCCACTGTACGTTACCATGACAAGTACATGTAGCTACATTTATTGTGACAAAATAATCCCCACAAAAATGCATTTGTCAAGTATAGACAGGTTTAAGTTAAAAAGAGCACCCTTTCAATGATTAGAGAGCGCAGACATTGCAAACGCCTAAATTCAATGGAACTATTATCTACCATACTTTTTGATTTTACAAAGTTTCTCAATTCTATGGTTCGACCAATGTGTTTTTTTCATGTTGCTATAGAATTTTGTAGCTACTAAAGAATACAATAAGGCAAACAGCTCTCTTCCTCAGCTCCGTTTTCGCATTTGTATAGAACTGTATTTGTATGTAATAATTTTGTTTAGTGAATTGTCAGATAAGCGTTATTTTCAAACTGTACGACAATGAAATAAGATATTGTTTTAGATATCAGGGCCCGGAATTACAATGCCTCCTTGAAGTTAGTTAAGTATTGATATGTCAACATGCTATATTAATTGCGATGCGGTACTTGTGGTCACATTGTCATCTTCAGAAAAAATGAAACTATTTTGATTTTAATCAGTTTGAAACGTTATTTTTCGCATCCTGAAAAATCAATTAAACTTAAGTCATCCTTAACTTTAAGGAGGTATTGTAATTCTGGGCCCAGCTAAGCCGTCAACTAAAAGTTAATGCAGACGGTCTCACTCATAGATGTTAAATATTTTATTTGCGGTTTCAGCTATGCTGAGTGTATCTGAAATGTTTTGTCATTGTGATTTTTAATTGTCAATTGCAAAAGTGTTATACAATAGAATGCACATCCATGCAACATAAGCTTTTTTCACTTTATGATGGAAAGATTGTGTGAAAACTACACTCTGTTTATAATAGATGGGCCTCATCACGCGAAAACTTGACTTTGTTGCATGCTAACAAAGGCGCAGACCAGCCTGTGCATCCGCGCAGACTGATCAGCACCTTAATTGTTCGCTCTCTAGACAGTATCATACGTTAGGTTGCTTCGTGCCAAATTTCAACATATTTGCTAGTCTTGGTAGCTGAGCAGGCTTGTTTGAGTCTTACCTAATCTCAAACCCCAAAGAAAGGTTTTCTTACGTCGAGACCAAGATGGTTTAGATCATTATGTGCCTGCACAGAAGACTTTAATTTATATCCCCAATCCGCAGAATCGCTTGAATCTTCCCTGCTCACATACACAATGTATGCATGTAGATACAACCACGCAACTAACAGGTTAGCAAAGAGGTAGTCCATGAACTAGGATTTGGAGATATAGCTCACCCAGGTAAACCGCATGTTTAGATCTCGGAGGGTGTTGGCTATCGGAGGTAAACATTGCGATTATGGATGGACAGGGTCTGTATTTATCCATTTTTATGTCCTATAGAAAGTTTCTTGGAGACGAAAGCAGCAAACAGGTTGCTTCTATAATGAATGATAAGGACTCGGAATGTGTTAAATGCTTTTGATCCATGTCCGTAGGACCCTGGGCGACCTTTCAAACGACGATTGTGAAATTTTCAATGAAAAAATGCTATTCGTTTGATCAAAGCTGGATTTACATCAACCTTTGACACAATTTGCTTGTGTCGCCACAATTCTATATCATTCTCCTGCATTATTTATAAGAGTCGTATCTCAAAATGCCATTAAAACAACAATATTTGAAATTTGCTTACGTTGATATCGCTTTGGTGGTTAGCAAAATGTGCAGAGGTAACTTGACAGCTGGCATCCTTGCTATCGGAGTGACAGTGGTTTTGATTTCGGAGATTGATACAAACTGCCGCACAATTAGTGCCTGAATCTGATATATTTTAAGCATGTCTTGATACAAAAAAAATGTAATGCTACAAATGGAAGACTATCAGGGGGGCGAAATACAGAAGGGAATTTGAGACGTTTTACAGTTGTGGTGTGTTGTGAAAAGCGCTCATCTTCAGTCGGTGCCATTATGCATGTTTTTGTCTAGTGAGTCTGGGAAAACATATTTATTTAAATTCTGCACTGATTCATTTTCGGTGAAACCAGTATGCTTGATATAGGAAGGGGATATGATGGCTGGGTGGGATGGGGGTGAGGGTATGGTCCCTGAAAGAAGGCAAGAACAAGTGCCATACTTATATTCATTATCTTACCTGGCAACGCAGTATATTAACAACGTGAACAGGGTTACAAAATGCAGGTTCACATTGAGGCGCATCTTGTTGTGTAAATGGAGTATCAAAATGCAAGGAAACTGTTGGTTAAGATGCCACGTGTGCATGATTAGTAAACCTTTGATCCAAAAATATATTCATGTATGCCATCTAGACAATTGGAACACCCATAACCACCAGTCTACTGAATCGCCACAGAACACCCAAACGCACACAGTCCACTAAAATGCACAAAACAGCCAACCCATTGAAACTCCCAAACTCCCTAGGCAACTGATACACCCAAACCGCCCAGCCCAGGGAAGCACTCAGACCACTCAGTTCACTGAAATACCCTGATCAAATCCATTGAAACAAGCAAATCACCTAGTCCACTGAAACACCCTCCTGTTGCACCGCCCTTTAGGATTCTATTCAATGAAACAAACTATATCAACAATTTACCCCCCCCCCCAAACCGTAAAAAACAACAACAACAACACATGCAAAAATAAAAAACACCACAAACATTGAATGGGTTTCAACGGGGCTCTCAAGCCGGTCCCCACCCCCCTCCCGCCTTCCTTTCTTCCTTTTTTGCGATGCAACATCTAAAACATTTTGATCCAGAAATTTTGTCAGACGAAGTCCAACTTAACTCTGACACACTTTTTTAGATGAATGGAGTGAGGAATTAAAATACCACTAAAAGCGGGTCATCGTCAGCCCAACAGCAAAACGCTGGCGGGCCGATGATTACCCAATATGGAATGCTGGCTTGGTAGCTTTTGATTTTCCAGGGGATCTGGACCAGTATTGCTAAAGAGCCCCAAAGGTTTCCGATTTTCAAGGGTGGGGGTCAGGACCCTCTGCCGCCCCCTCTCTGGATCCGCGCATCTTACTCTTAGTTGAATGCGCAGCTATCGAGTAACGTGAGCGTTCGAATTTCTGGCCTCTCTGGCGTCACTGTGTTGTGCCCTTGAGTAAAACATATTAATCATAGCTTACCAGGAAGACCCATCCCGACGTAACCGAAAATTTTTTGACTGGGATGTTAAGAATAAAATCAAACTAAATAAAAATAACATAATAATGAACCCTGTACAGTTTGCATACGTTTTAAAGCTGTTCTCTTTGCGCCATTGCGACAGTAAAATAAAATACCACACATATTAAAAAGCAATTTATGTTTTTGGTCTGTTGTCAGTTCATTCTTAAAAGTATTAGTATACATGTAAGCTTATCTGGATCTTCACTGCATATGTGTATAGGTGGATAAAGTAATCCATATAACAATACCCGTAAAATATTGAAAATATTGCAGTTTCAGTGGTAATCCGTTCTGTTATTTTATCTTTTAACGGTTTTAAACTTTACATAGTAGTACAGGGCCCGGAATTACAATGGTTCCTTAAAGTTAAGGCCGACTTAAGTTAAGTATTGATATTTCAACATGCTAGATAAATTGCCTGGATCGATGCAGTACTTGTGGTCAAAGATATCATTGTGATCTACAGAAAAGTGAAACAATTTTGATTTTAATCAGTTTAAAACGTCATTTTTGGCATCCTGAAAAATAAATACTTAACTCAGTAAGTCTTCCTTAACTTTAAGGAGGCATTGTAATTCCGGGCCCAGGTCCTCATATTCCGGTAACAGCAGCCCAAACCCCACAATGGCATTATTTTTAAACAATATTATTTGAGCCGCGACATGAGATTTCCAATAATGTGGTATGTGCGAACAGCAAAGGCTCAGACCAGATTGCGCATACGCGCAGTCTGATCAGAGCCTTTGCTTGTCGCTTGAGTATTATATGAATATTAAGCTACTGAACGAACATAATTTGGAGTTTCTAAGCTTAAAAGAAGGCTACACAGGCTCGTCTGAGTCTATTCATTTCAAAATGCCACATTGTTGGAAATCACATGTCGCGGCTCATTTGTCATTCTATAAGAAGCAATAAAGATGGGTTGTATATCTTTAAGATATTTTTAAAAGTTTCACACCGGATATGCGGCAATCGAAAACGTTAATTCTATCGACGAATGTAGATCAAAAATCGTTGGAAACAGGGTTTTCGATTGCCATTTGTCGCCCGATTTTTCGATTGCCATGTGTCGCCCGACTGGCGACAAATGGCAATCAAAATTTCTGTAAAAATCGAATGTTTAATTAGATTTTTATGCAACCGTTTGCAGTACGACTTTAAATTATCTTTAGTTCAATAAATGTACCTGGGTGACGTCCTTTTCAGAAAGAGATGGACAATCGGAATGTAAAGTTTAGAGTTTGGGTACAATATTTTTAATCATATCAAGTTTAGTAGTGTTATAGTTGTGATGTTTGTTCTATCATCTATAATAGAGGCCCTCCCAGGAGGTACATATTCCCTTGTTCTTCTTAAATATTGACTTGTCTCCATGTTTCATGTTTTATTTATTTCCCCGTTCTCTGACAATATAGTTCCCCTCAGTTTGGCATTTTCCCTTTCCCTAGAATAAAATGGCTTGTACAAATACACCCTAACTCGTGAGAGGGCTTCATTGTTAAGGCATACAGAGAACTCCTCTCATAATTCCATGATAAAAATGTTCCCTGTTAGCACGTTATAACAGTTCTTTACCCATTACCCGATGATCGGGTGACGTACTTGGAATTTGACAGAGGAGGACTGAACATGGATGTCGAACACTCGCTATCATTTCATCAAATTATCGTATTGCTCATGATATTTTAATACATTAGAGAGAGAGAGAGAGAGAGAGAGAGAGAGAGAGAGAGAGAGAGAGAGAGAGAGAGAGAGAGAGAGAGAGAGAGAGAGAGAGAGAGAGGGAGACAGAGACAGAGACAGATAAAGGAATATATAAACAGAGAGAGAGAGAGACAGAGAAAGAGAGAGACAGAGAAAGAGAGAGTAGAGAAAGAGCGAGTAGAAAAGAAGAGCGAGTAGAGAAGAAGAGCGAGAAGAGAAGGAGTGCGAGTAGAGAAGGAGTGCGAGTAGAGAAGGAATGCAAGTTGAGAAGGAGTGAGACTAGAGAAGGAGTGCGAGTAGAGAAGGAGTGCGAGTAGAGAAGGAGTAGAGGAGGAGTGCTAGAAGAGAAGCAGTGCGAGTAGAGAAAGAGAGTAGAGAAGGAGTGCGAGAAGAGAAATAGAGAGTATAGAAGGAGTGCGAGTAGAGAAAGGAGTGCGAGAAGAAAAAGAGAGAGAGTAGAGAAAGAAAGAGTAGAGAAGGAGTGCAAGTAGAGAAGGAGTGCGAGTAGAGAAGGAGTGCGAGTAGAGAAGGAGTGCGAGTAGAGAAGACGTGCAAGCATAGAAGGAGTGCGAGTAGAGAAGGAGTGCGAGTAGAGAAGGAGTTCGAGTAGAGAAGAAGTGCGAGTAGAGAAGGAGTGCGAGTAGAAAAGGAGTGCGAGTAGAGTAACAGAGAGTAAAGAAAGAGTGCGAGTAGAGAAGGAGTGTGAGTAGAGAAGGAGTGCGAGTAGAGAAGGAGTGTGAGTAGAAAAGGAGTGCGAGTAGAGTAACAGAGAGTAAAGAAGGAGTGCGAGTAGATAAGGAGTGTGAGTAGAGAAGGAGTGCAAGTAGAGAAGGAGACCGAGTAGAGATGGGGTGCGAGTAGAGAAGGAGAGAGTAGAGAAGGAGTGCTAGTAGAGAAGGAGTGCGAGTAGGGAAGGAGTGCAAGCAGATAAGAAGTGTGAGCAGAGAAAGAGAGACTAGAGAAGGAGTGCGAGTAGATAAAGAGGGAGTAGAGAAGGAGTGCGAGTAGAGAAGGAGTGCGAGTAGATAAGGAAAGCGAGTAGAGGAAGAGAGAGTAGAGAAGGAGTGCGAGTAGAGAAGAAATGCGAAGTTAGAAGGAGTGGGAGTAGAGAAGGAATGCGAACTTAGAAGGAGTGCGAGTAGAGAAGGAGAGAGTAGAGAAGGAGTGCTAGTAGAGAAGGAGTGTGAGTAGAGAAGGAGTGCAGGTAGAGAAGGAGTGTGAGTAGAGAAGGAGTGCGAGTAGAGAAGGAGTGCGAGTAGAAAAGGAGTGCGAGTAGAGTAACAGAGAGTAAAGAAGGAGTGCGAGTAGATAAGGAGTGTGAGTAAAGAAGGAGTGCGAGTAGAGAAGGAGTGCGAGTAGAGACGGGTGCGAGTAGAGAAGGAGAGAGTAGATAAGGAGTGCTAGTAGGGAAGGAGTGCGAGTAGATAAGAAGTGTGAGCAGAGAAAGAGAGACTAGAGAAGGAGTGCGAGTAGAGAAAGAGAGAGTAGAGAAGGAGTGCGAGTAGAGACGGAGTGCGAGTAGATAAGGAGTGCGAGTAGATAAGGAAAGCGAGTAGAGGAAGAGAGAGTAGAGAAGGAGTGCGAGTAGAGAAGGAATGCGAAGTTAGAAGGAGTGGGAGTAGAGAAGTAATGCGTACTTAGAAGGAGTGCGAGTAGAGAAGGAGAGAGTAGAGAAGGAGTGCTAGTAGAGAAGGAGTGTGAGTAGAGAAGGAGTGCAGGTAGAGAAGGAGTGTGAGTAGAGAAATAGAGAGTAGAGAAGGAGTGCGAGTAGAGTAAGAGAGAGTAGAGAAGGAGTGCGAGTAGAGAAGGAATGCGATTAGAGAAGGAGAGAGTAGAGAGAATGAGTGCTAGTAGAGAAGGAGTGCGTGTAGGGAAGGAGTGCGAGTAGAGAAAGAGAGAGTAGAGAAGGTGTGCGAGTAGAGAAGGAGAGAGCAGAGAAGGAGTGTGAGTAGAGAAGGAGTGCGAGTAGAAAAGGAGTGCGAGTAGAGAAAGAGAGAATAGAGAAGGAGTGTGAGTAGAGAAGGAGTGCGAGTAGAGAAAAAGAGAGTAGAGAGGAGTGCGAGTAGAGAATTAAGTATAGAGAGAGTAGAGAGGAGTGCAAGTAGAGAATAAAGTATAGAGAGAGAGAGAGAGAGTAGAGAGACAGAGACAGAGTAGAGAGAGAGAGAGAGAGAGAGAGTAGAGACAGACGTAGAGAGGGAGACAGAGTAGAGAGAGTCGTAGAGAGAGACAGAGTAGAGAGAGACAAAGAGAATAGAGAGTGGAGAACGACAAAGAGAATAGAGTAGAGAGTAGAGGGGGACACACAGAGAGACACAGAGAGAGAGAGAGAGAGAGAGAGAGAGAGAGAGAGAGAGGGAGAGAGGGGGGGTAGAGAGTAGATAGGTGAGTGAGTAGAGAGAATGGAGAAGAGAGAGAGAGAGAGAGAGAGAGAGAGAGAGAGAGAGAGAGAGAGAGAGAGAGAGAGAGAGAAAGAAAGAGGGCGAGTAGATGGGGAAGAGAGATCTGGTTGCTTTGCTTAGTTTGTTTTCCTAGTGCCTCGTGATTGCTGTGTGGCTCTTCCTCACAGTGCCATGGGTTTGTCTGAAGTGTGTGATTTTGAAATTTCCTGACCATACTCACTTACTATTTTTGTTGTATTTGCTGGGGTTCGTGTTTAGCACTTCGTGTTAAACGCTTATATTGTGTCATTTCTAGTTTGGCAATTCTCTCACTGAGATAAAGGCAGCTGAATGCTTTGCTTATTGTATTCTGACTTTGTGCGTATTCCTTATTTGTCTGTGTTCCAGTGTCCCTGTCTCTTGGTGCCATGTGTCTGTCTGGGATTGTGGCATTTCCTGGTCATTTACACTTGTTTTAACCCAAAGGCAGTTCTTTAAAGTGCGTTAACTTATGTTGTGTAAATGCGAAAACACCTACATGTAGTAAAATTTATGCAATTAGTGAAGACTGATTAGACCGTATAGGTGCTCGTCTAAACATCTGGTATACCAATTGCATTGCTACTTGATCTGTCACCTTCACAAAAGGTATGTGCCCATTTCATAGTATAATGCTTTGGCATGTTATGTTACTGCCAGATTGTTTCTTTAAAGTGATGCAAAGGGCTAAATAGATATGGTAGGCCAAAACAAACAAAACAAACTAATGCACAAAAACACTCCTTCAATGTTGAACAAAAACTCTAACAAATTGGTTTGTTCAAGCTTGTTTCTCCCTTGATATGTTCCTAGCCAATCGAACCACTTGTTTTTGAAAGTGTTTGAGTGTTACACTTTTGTTTCCGTATGCGATAGCTAGTTTAATGAGCATAATCAATTTGCCCTTCTCCGAAATCAATGTTAACATGCACATGCCTTCCCTCCGACAGCTACCCAACATACCTCCGAACGGAAAGCTACTCATAAACATGATACCACCCTCATAAAATTGCAAATAAATAAGTGTTTTACAAGTATTTTTGAATTGTATTTGACTGATTTATTTCAAAGAGAGGTTATACATTCCAGCGGTGGCTGTGAATCAAGTAAAAATAAAATAAAAGATATGAATATTAACTGATGAATTCGAAATATTGGTCCAAATTACTGCATTTCCGAATTCAAATGCGATTTAAACTCGAACAGATTCAGTTCAAAAAGATGTATTGTTTTCAGAGTGATCATCATTCTGTATACTATCGACCTATATTTTGTTCTTATCCCTCAAAGCGAATCTAAATGAAATAAAATCGTCTCAATACAGACCATGTCCAACCTCAAAATCCTTTGTTTACCTCCGATAGCCAACACCCTCCGAGATCTAGACATGCGGTTCACCTGGGTGTAGCTGTCATGCAAATATAAACAATTTACAGTAGAGTGACAGGAACTTTAATACTGATTGGCAGTTTGGGATGTTTAAAAGAGGTAAAGACAATGAACATCATACTTGGAAAATGTAAATTTCCAAGTAGTTTTCTTCCTTATTTGCAGTAGCATATGTTGTAGGTACACATTGGAATCGCCTCATATGTTATAGGTACATATTGGAATTGCCTCTATGAGGCAATTCTAATGTGTACATACAACAGACGTCTTTTCAATAATTGAGTTTTTCACCATAAGCTTTTTTAAACAAATTCTCATTAATTTAAGGAAATGAGCATATAGAAATGCACAACTTTTCATGTATTTTGTCATGCACCTGGATGACATTATAAGGCTGTCTATTTTATGCTTCTGACCGCTTTAATATCTTGAGATGTTTCATGGGAGTACTGTATATCGCTAAATTGCTAGTTGCGTGGTTGTAAATTTTAACATCTGGGTCCGCTTGATACATCAGAATAGGCATTTATTGGAGCATTTTGTATATCTGCAATAAATGCCAAATATCTGCTCACGATCTGAAAAGCATTCATTTTTGATGGTTTATTTGTAGAGTGTGGGAAGGAGATGGGGTGTTACTCAAAAAGTATCATGTGGGTAGCGTTTCTTTTCTCTTTTCTGTTCTGTTCTGTTCTGACTTAGTATTAGATCCAGCCAGATAATGTCGTAGACCACTATCTGTCCGCTTTTAAATGCTTTCTGGAGTGATGTTTTTTTTTGTTTTTAAAAAAGCACTGTGAAATAGAACTAACAACATGAAGAGAACTTGATAACTCCAAAAATGTAACCAGCTTGATTCATCGTTTATTATTACTCCCATTCTTTTAAGGGCTTTAGTGTTTGGTCCCTATTTGGTACCACAGTACTAAGTGTCCTGCTGGTTTTGTATTTGTCTCGCTGAGGAAGATGGAGTTGGTTGTTTCACTTTAATTGTGTTCTTATTGCCATGTGGCTGTTGATGTTCTGTGCCTCTTTCATGTAGTGCATTGTTTGTTTGTTTTGTTGCTTTACGTCCAAAGTTAACAGCTATGGTCATGGCTGGACGGTCAGTTCACTTACCACACCTTTTCCTGGGCAAGCTTGAACAAGCGGTTAACCAGTACTTCGTGCACATACTTTCGCTTGTAACTGACAACAACCCTTCTTGAATGATTCAGCGGAAGGGAGGAGAACGAACGTAGAAATTATGAAAGTATGGGACCGGGCCGGGATCGAACTCGCGACCCATGGATCAGCAGTCAGACCCGCATCTGTTGCCAGACACGCTACCGACTGCGCTACGAATTGGTCTGTGGTTTGTAATTGTGGCATTTCTATGCCATACTCTTATTTCTGCTTTTTTTATTTTACTGATATTCAAAATCATGTGTCAGAAATTAAAATTATTCTCTCTTTTGATACTCGTGCGACATGCAAAGTACAGAATTAAATGAAACTTTATACATATTTTTGATATAAGAGACAAACTGCCCTCTGTGGTCTCTGAAATAAACACCCTTTCCGCTGAATCACTTTTAATAACTGCGTCACAACCAAACCGTATCTAACGACAAAGATCGTTATTTTGTTCTATAGGGTAAAGTCGGGTTATATTCGGACAGACTGCTAAATTCGGACAGCCACCTTGCCTGTTTCATAGTTCAGTTATTTGAATAAAGAATAAATTTACTAACCAAACAGTGAAAATCCTGATGAGACGGCTCATATGGAGCCGTCTCATCTTGATTTCCACCGTTTGCAAATATGTGTCCGAATTTACATGACGTCCGAATTTACCCGACTTTACCCTAAATCAAGTTGTACTTCTATACTTCATGCACATTAAATTTTGGAGCGTAAAATTGGCCAATATCATGTATATTAAAATAAGGAAGACGGCAAAGATCAGGAAACAATGCAATCAAGTACCACACCTGACCCAGGATACCACATGGGAAAGTAACAAAAACACAATACACATCACAAACAAGAGCCAAGAGGTCAGCCCTGTCCCAGCAGTTGACCACAAGGCAGCAATGAACAGACGAGAAAGCATGAGAAACACAAGACACAAAAAAACACAAATGATCCACAAAAGAAGTAGGCCTACGGCCTTGGAACGGTCAGTAAAATATTTTACTTGAGGGCTTAAACCGGTTTCAGTCGCAGTTTAGTGGCTTCGACTGCTGTCCGTTCTGTTGTTGTTGACTACTCTCATTGTTTGTGGATGTTTTATGTTTAGTCTTTGTTTTGTTATTGTCCATCAGTTTTATCACGTTAGCTTTATTGTACAATTTTACGAGTGTATATACAAATATTTCCTCTTGTATGCGGGACGAGTCGAAGACGAGTTTGTCCCTACAAGAGGGAATATTTGTATATTTACGAGTATATGTACATGACCAATAAAACAACCACCTTTTAATTTATTCATCAGATATTCAAGTCAATTTTAAGCTCCACCCTTGACAGGGTCATGTGAAAATATTGTACAGCATAGATCAAAGGAAAGGCGACAGAGTCATGATACAATTGTATTTAAGGTACATAAGAATTGTCTTATTGAGACCCTACAACATATATTCTGGTTTAAAATAAGAGATTACCTTTTCATTAAGCACTTTAATCTGGAGAGCCCTGGTGCATGTGAGAATGGCGAAGACTCAGTCAAAACCGCACATATGCGGCCCTTCAGATTTATGGTGGGCTCGAGTCATTGTGCCATGATTTCAAAATATGACCCATCACTTTCCAAGGCAGTGGGCCCAGTGTACCTATCCTTTTAGCTGTGAAAAAAATCTCACTTTAATAAAAAAAAATATTCATCTTACAGCGATTCTATGAACTCCACAAGTGTAGGTAGCCAATATAGAAAAAACATGTCTTAAGCAGCCACTCAAAAAAAGACAAAACAAAGATCTTAATTACAAATGGTAGCTTAATGAAGGTAGAAAGGATTGCAGAATGCTGGCATTCTGCAATATTTTTGACCTGCAATTAAGTGATAATTGGTCTTCTTTTTGAGTGGCTGCTTAAGACAGGTTTTACTGTATAATCAGCAGTCTATATACATACATTTGTATATGCATACAAGTGTCTGTGTCAGTGTGTCGGTAAAGTATACTACCTGAATATCAACTGTGGTTAGTTTGATTTGCTTGGGCGCATCATTTCAGAAACTGACCCAACATTTTTTTGCTCCATGGGTCACTTCGGCCCACCAATCTTGAAAAAAATCTGAAGCCCTGCATTTGCGGTGTATGCTTGTCTGAACCTTACTGGCCATCTAACAAGTGCCACAAATTAATGAAATCGCTTTTTGTTATTTATAAAGTTTTGTCATATAACACGAAGTTTTGTCATATAACACATATGTATGTTTGGAGGGAATATTTATGATTCATTAATATATATATTTGATCAGATTTTTTTCTCTTTAATCATGGACTATGGAACATAGGGCACACCAGTACCAATTTGTGAGAGAACGTCCCTTCCAGATGCCTGATAGAGTCCCCAGGTGGGGGGTACTCTAATTTTTTTCTGCATACGTAGGCTCGGGCCCAGTATCTACCGCCCACCCCAAAAAAATATCAGGAATTTCAAGCACCCCAAAAAATATTTGAATTTTTAGCAACCCCAAAAATACCCCCATTCTGTACCCTGACCTTAAGAAAAGACCCTAAAATGCAATGACCCCTAAATATAGTCCAATTTTGTGATGAACCCAAAAAATATCAACAAAATCCACAAAAATCTTCACACCCAAAAAATATTCATTTTCCTTAAAACCCCCAAAAATTTTGAACCCCAAAAATGACCCGAGCCTACGTATATATGAAAATATCAGAGTACACCCCCCCCCCCCCCCCCCCCTGGGATAGAGTCCTTCATCGCTACATATATTGGCTTCGAGTTGCTAGCGCCCAAATATATAACAAAACACTAGAAGGACGATGCGTGCTGGAATATCAGTGTTAGTGACTAAGTGCTTGAAAAATACAACAAAAAACAAAAACAAAAACGGTTTGCTCAAAATGTCAATACTTTTGAATCAATATGCTATCATGCAAAACACGTTATTTATTCCTTAAAACGCCAGCAAAATAACTGCATCTGAAATGTCTATTTAACATAAGCATAGAGGCAAACATTGTGGGCCCAGATCAGACTGCTTCTATAGGAGCAGTCTGATCTGGTTCACACTGTTTGTCTGTGAGGGTTCAAATATTTTTGTGATTATGCGCTTTGAGGGTTAATAAATGTGAGTTCAGTGTGTATACGGTAATGCACGCACGTTTGTGCGGCCCATAAAGCTGATTAGCTATTTACCAAATTTTAAATAAAACCCGATTCCCCTTGTTTAGCAGATGAAATAGCCGAACCACACCCAGATATGAATATTAAAGTTGCCGCCTTTACAGTAAGCGAAAAGTCAAGTAATACACACGTATACGAACTTTCCAAATGCCCCTCGTAGCAACACTACAGCTGTATTCCAAATAGTTTGCCATTCACGACAGCCACTTGCGTGTGTACTTTGGCACCTAGACTGGCTCCAGTCCTTAAAACAATTTTTCATCAATGTGTCATATCATATACTTGAAGCCAGTCTTACTCTGATGGCTCTGTTTTAAGGACCTTAAAACAGAGCCATCAGAGTAAGACTGGCTACAAGTATATGATATAACATATTGATGAAAAATTATCCAGTCTATTCGGCACCCTTTATTTGAAACACTTTGAAACCTTAGGAACAGTCTGATCAGGGTGCATAGTGTTTGAAGCCGATGAAAAAAGTATCATGTAGTGTATATAAATATATGAAGCAGACGTAATAAGCAGACAACATTTCAGGACAACGTTAACATTGACATGTTAAGGACTTACGAATACAGTTAACAAAACCTCAGAACCAAACAGTTCATTTCGAACCTCGGTACGATACTACAAATAATTTATTGCATGCTTTGTCCGTCTGTTTGCGTACAACAAACACGCAAACATTAAAATAGCATTCAAATGCAAAATATGATATGTGTCCAAATCCCTTTCATATACAAAACTATTGTAATATTTTAAGTCCAGAAAATTCGTATTTTAGAAGGAAGTTCATACCACGTCATGTGGCGGTCACGCAGTTTTCTTATTAAAAAAGTCTTCATTGTATTCAGCGTAGTGGGCAAATGACTAGAAAAAAAATGCAAGTCATTTTTCCTCTTCCGAAATAAATTTTTAAAAAAAATGGACCCACAGGCCGAGCCTTTTCTTCAATTTCGGATGGCCGGGAACAAGAAAGGGGAAGCAATGACACAGAGTAAAATCATCGGCATGGTCGAATTCGATGAATTGCATGTAAAACTATACTTCTACTACGACCTCTCGATTCATTCAATGCATTTACCTTTACAGTCAAGCCTCAAAGCGTTATGTGGAAGTATACAGATAAAGCATACACCCGAGGATACATTTTCTCACTTTGTAGCACATATAAATAGAAATAGACACCATCACTGTGCAAAGGGTAATTTTGCATGCTTGCCTTCCTTAGGGTCAATCGGAACAATATTGTAACTTAAAAGCACGTCTACGCCATCAGCCGTAAACGTTCCTCCTGAGACGGGTAGAAGAGTACTTGGTCAATCTTTAGATAAAGAATGCGACAACTCGCCTTGTTAGCACCGAATGCTAACCCATATAAGCCGAATGAACTTTCCTTATCTCTATCAGTAGGACGAGTCTATTCCAAATTTAAGGAGTGTTGGGTGGTGTTTTTTTTCATTTTAATTCAAATTCTTATAGAACAGTCTTTGAGCAAACAGTGTAGATCCTGATCAGACGCCGCGTTCTGTGGCGTCTGATCTGGATCCCCGCTGTTTGCCTATGTCCCCCCGAAAGGACGATATGCTTATAAGGGTTAACTTATTCCACCCTTACCAACTTTAGCACGAAATATCTCGTGATGTGCAATGTCTAAACTGATGTAGGTGGTATAAAATAGTTATACCATGTTTGTCCTCCTGTACGTAAGATAATCCACTGGCTAAAGTTCGATGATTAACTAAACGTACAGGCGGACAGCCTATGGTATAACTATTACTTATTTCCCTCCATTCCCGACAATTGTCGTCTGCTTATGTACTTTTGATTGTCTTTATTGTAAACAATATTTATCCAGATTCGGAGCAGTCTAATCAAGTTCATAATGTTTGCTGCCATTCTAACACTATTCTGGAGTGAATTTATATATATGTAGCAGACCTAAAAGCAGACGACATTTTCAGGACAAAATATTGACAGTATAAGAGTTTAGATCAAATCATCTACAGTAAAACCTGTGTAAAACGGACACTCATAAATAGACAACACAAAGGTCTTAATGACAACTGATAGCTTAATGAAGGTCGAAATTATTGCAGAATGCTCTTGGAGCATTCTGCAATACTTTTGACCTGCATTAAGCGATCATCGGTCTTTACAACCACTTTTGGTCTTTTTGAAATTGGCCGTTTACACAGGTTTTACTGTACAGAGAAAGAAACACAATAAACTTGAGAAATCGAACAAGCGTAATAATGGACACTCATTTAATGGACAAACCAATCGCTATTGATTCCGATTTCTGGAAGATTCCACTCGTCTAGAAGGGGTGAAGGGTCCTTCTCTCAAGAATAACCATTTGTAAGGTAATATCAATACTCGGTTTCCGGTCATACACTGTGACTCTCTCATAAAACTGATACAAATCTTCACAAGTAACTTAATGATGCGACAGGGAACTTGCTACACCACACTGTAAATGCCGATTGCACGAATGTCGGCGATCTGCCTTATGCACCCGAGCCTCGAGTTAAGCTTTCGGACAAATCGCATGAATTATGAAGCCTTATTATGGCAAGCCGCCAACCAGCAGTCTGATCTGGGTTCAGACTTTTTGCGATTTGGCTTCCAAACTGCACAGACGACACTATAGGACATTATTCGACTACAGCTGTGAATTGGTTAAGCAGAAGAACAAAGCAACGGCAGTAAAAATCCTGATGAGACGGCTCATAAGGAGCCATCTCATCTGGATTTCCACTGTTTGCAGGTGTAGGTCCGAAATTACCTGATGTCCGAAGTTACCTTACTTTACCCTAATAGATGTTGCAGGTATAGGGTAAAGTCGGGTATATTCGGACAGACAGCTAAATTCGGACAGCGACCATGTTTATTTCATGTTTCAAATATTGGAGTAAAAAATAAATTAACTAAGCAAACAGTGAAAGTCCTGATGAGACATAAGGAGCCGTCTCTACTGGATTTACACTGTTTGCAAATGTGTGTCCGACTTTACCTGATGTCCGAATTTACCCGGCTTTATCCTACTTGTATCTCCTGAATGTTTTCAAGAGAAATGAATAGTTAGGCTGACATTGCAAAGTCTATAAAAAATAAAAAGTTAAACCTGAGCTTTCCAGCATTCTGAGCAGGCAATTTAGACCTGAAATAATTACTGACAAGTGTACCTCATATTGGCATGAAATTAAAACGAAGGCCAAACTAACCTTCAGATATTTTCAAGTGTCACGCGCCCGTCGTTGTAGTGCGCTGCAGAGTCAGCATCGAGTTAACATGGTTAAAGTAAGCCCACTCGCCTCTGTGCACATACAAAACTATAATCAACCCAGCTAAACCTGCGCTCCAGTGAATTCAGATCCGGTAGTTCAGACTCGATCCCACACGCATGGGTGAAAGTGTCAGGATTTCTCCTGAAATCAGGATTTTGACTAGAAAGTCATAGAAAGTCAGCCTCAAAATGTTGAATTCTGGAGATAATAATAGTTTTTCTGATTTAGTTCCAGTTTATCTAAAGGTGTTTGACCATTAAACTTGGAATTCGTAATGCAGCAAGTTTTAAATTATGATTTTCTAAAGTTCAGGATATTGGAATTTTTGAAATTTCATCCATGCACACGGTCAATCGAGGAACACGAATACCAGGTATGAATGATCTTTTTGTCTACGCATTTGTAAGTCGACTAATGTGTGTCTCCGTCGCCTCTCTTATTAACATCGTCATAGCCAGTGTGGCAACGATTTTTCAGCAGCATCAGTGTGTGATAGCCTTTACGCTTCAGAAACGAAATAATATCATTAATATCGTACGAATTATTTTTATTTACTATGCCAGATCCACGCATTATTGGTAGGTATTTAAGATTCAATGTCAAGTAATAAATCAAATAAATATACCTTATATGAACGGGGAACTAAATACCAGATCAGTCTGTACAATGTGCATGCTGATTTGGTCGTTCGTTTTCCGAATAAAGGGGCATTTTTCGTACGCAGCGGCTAAGACCATTTTCGATAACTATCGGTTGTAGATTTTCGGTCGCCTTTAATGGGCTCGGATAGGTAGTGTCTACTTTATTATTTTTTGAACTGCTGGTGTATTGAGATATTGGATTTTAAAAGGAAAAACTTAAAAAATTATCGAGGTAAATTTTGATTTATTCTTCAGATTATTCAGACATAGAGTTTAACCCTAAATGCGCCAATCGCAACAAAAGTCGTCTGCTTTTCTCGTCTGCTGAAATGTTTAAGACGCCTCTGTGACAAACAGTGTGGACCCAGATCAGACTGCTCCGATAGGAGCAGCCTGTTCTGGGTTCACGCTGTTTGCTTCTATACTTAATTCATCAGTAATGTAAGGCAATTATTTGCAGCAGACGACTTCAGCAGACGACATTTTCAAATGATTTTTTCTTGGCGCTTTAAGGTTTAAAATGAAATGGTTGAATATACTAAACTATTAGCCTGATAGAGGGCAATTTTGTCGTCTGGTGATAAGATTTGCAAATTGCTTGAACCTAGATCAGGCGCGACGAAACGTCGGGCCTGATCTGGATCCAAACTGTTTGACACTCTGATAGTGTTCCTGGAAGAATTTTTTGAAAAAGTAAATTTTAAAATTTTTCTGCAGACGACAAAAATTATGAAAAATACCCAGAATGCAAAGAGTCAATTGAAATGTAGTGGTTGAAAATATACTACTTATACGCACTTCAAATTTATGAACCTTTTTTTGCTTTCAATGTTTGTTGTCATTTTTTCTTTATCATTTCCGTTTATCTTCACGTTTGTTGTTGCTGGTGTTTAATTTTATTATTTTCATATTTCTTTTCAAAAGTTATTAATTTCAATTTAAGCACCTGCCATGGTACTTTCAATTTGTTATATCATGTACTTAACGTATGAAAATATTTTTTCGTATAAGTATTGTGTTCATTTCAGGTCATGCATATATAATTAGGCATTTTTCAAAAATCTTTTTAGCTAAAAGTTTTTTGTACCAATAAAATATAAACAACTAGGATGCCTTTTAAGTTCCCATTGGGCCAAACAATGGGCCAAACAATAAGTCAGACATTCTCTGAATTCTATCGTGATGCAGTGATTTTTGTAAGTGTTTTTTTTTTAACTTTTGCCCTACAAGGCCTACATGCATGTAGTAGACAGACTCCAATTTATTCATTAAAACAACTGTACTGCGGTATCAAGTAGACTTAAATTTGCATAATCTAGCATCTCTTATTCTCTTTTTGACCCATTTAAGCCGAATGGAATTTTCCACTGTTATCAATTGGACCTGTCCATTTCCGTTTTCAGGGTTGTTGGGTGGTATTTTACATTTTTATTCAAATTTTAACAGACAATTCTGTAAGCAACCAGTGGAGATCCTGATCAGACGCCGCGTTCTGCGGCGTCTGATCTGGGTCTTCACGGTTTGTCTATGCCCCACAAAAAGGGTGCTAGGCTTATATGGATTGACCCATTTATAGTTAGCGTCCCATGTGACAGCATGTCCTGGAACAGTATGGGTTTCCTCCTCGATACAAGAAAACGGGTACTTTAACAAATAGTGAATACCCAGATGAAATGCCGCACAATGTGGCATTTCATCGTGATCTGCACTTAATGCCAAAGTAAAACACCCTTCATACGTAGGCTCGGGCCCAGCATCTACCGTTCACCCCAAATAAATACCAGGGATTTCAAGCACCCAAAAAAATATTTGAAATGTTAGCCACCCCAAAAAATACCCCCATTCTGTACATTGACCTTAAGAAAATACCCTATAACGCATAGAAATGACCCCTAAATATAGTCCAACTTTGTGATGACCCCCCTAAAAATATCCACAAAATCTTCATACCCCAAAAATATTCAATTTTCTGAAAACCCCGTAAAACATTGAAATTCAAAAATTTGAACCCCAAAAAATGACCCGAGACTACGTATGTGAAAATATCAGAGTCCCCCCCCCCACAACCTCCTGGGGTAAAGCAATCTTCAGGTGCAGAGATTGATGATTTTATAGAAATCTTGCCTGGTAACTCCTTAAAATACAAAATTGACTATTCCATACTTCTGTAGCAATATGAATAAAAAAAAACTGTTGCGGCTTTTTTCCTGGGCAGTAACCAAGATTGAGCCGAGAGGGTTTATGGTTTGTTTGTGTATTTTATGACGGGAGCACCCGAAGGCTCAACCAAAAGTGGTTCTGGAGAAGCCGGGGATCGAACATACGACCGCTGGTTTACAAAACATAGGGCTTATCCACTACATCACGGCGGATTCTTGAATGAGATAATACATCAGACTGAAAAGGATTAAACTGGTCACCATGATGTGACTGAAAACATTTATAAGCGTCGTTTAGTCCCAGGCAGGCCATTGAAAGATTATTACATAGCCAGTGTCGTGTCAAGGGCAGATCGGCTTACAATAAGCCCGTGCATTGTTGATGAACAACCGTTGGTCAGTCATCATCCAGCCTACATAGCAGGGGGGGGGGGGGGGGGCTATAATACATGCTTAATATTTGTTTTTGTGGTTGACTTAAATATAAAAATCTGTTGGCATGGATGTGGTTTTAGGTGACTCAGTGCACAAAGTATAATATAGAAAGCAAACAGAAAGTCCCTGATCAGACTGCTCCTAAATGAGCATGCTCCTATAGAATCTGGCTGCCACACTTGTAGGCCTACCATTTTGTTTGCACACGATTTCTATCTGGGATCATACAATAACAAATCCACGAATGCACTTTAAAATCAAGAACTTAAACTTACTACCCCTTAAACTGGTGGTAATTGGCTACCTACATATACATGTATATATACCCACCTGTATTCTTACAAAAATTAATAATGGCCTATTAGCCAACCCACCCACCCATACCCATCCTTAAGCCTATTTATCAAGATAAGACAAGCCCTTAAATAAGTACAACTACGTCTCTAAACCTGTTTTTTATAAAAAATAATTTTTAAAGCCAGATCGAGAGAATTTATATATACATTTCGCATAGACGAGCAGCGAGGCCTCAGGCGAGTCTGCGCATTGTGCAGTCTCGTCAGAGCCTTCGCTGCTCTCATACACAAAGTATTGATGTAGATGAAGTCTCATACCAAACATGAGGCTTCTAGACCCACTGGGTAGTTATACATATACGTCTAAAGTGTGGCTTATTGCAGACAGGATAAGGGTCAATATCTCATGAAATGGCCCATTTTCATCCAAGTAGTATTATATTTCTTTATGACATAACATACTTCAGCAAAGACGCCGTAAAATAACAAAACCAAGTTAAAACAAAAATTAAAAACAAAACAAACACACACACACACACACACACACACACACACACACACACACACACACACACACACACACACACACACACACACACACACACACACACACACACACACACACACGAACATATGTTTGTATCACGTTCGGTCGAAAATCTGCCGTCAACCCCCCCCCCCCCACACACACACACACAAAAAAAAAGTATAAAAGTATCACATTCGCCCTAAAATCTGCGCTGTCAGACTTATCATTTTTTGCACCCACATGGACAATGTAATGTTGGAACGATTGATGTGAGGTAAGGGTTATACCCGGTCATCTGCGGCTGTTAGACCTCATATAACCTGACTCAACCTTGGCTCAGGTTTAGGACACCTCAACCTTTGCAGTCTACCTATGAGTCAGTTCATGAGATTTTGGACACATATGCGTAGGTCATCCTTTATAATTCACTCTAAGCTGAGGCCCAAATTTTGGCCTGGGCCTTCTTTGAAACTTTATATTTCTGCTTTACAGAGTACAGCAACCCTTAAAGCTGCATAGTCTGTAACTTTTGATCTTTTAATTTTTGAAATAATGTTTCTATTTTTCAAGAACACAGTAAAAAACTAAAATTCAGGTATACATTTTTCCAATTCCGTAAATCATTACAAATTATCAGTATCAAAACATCATAATTTATGTTAAAACTTGACTGTCTATAAATATTGGAGGGACGCAAATAATTACATCTACCAACAAGAGAAAAAAACACCTGTTTTTATAAGATAATTCACTTTTCCAAGCAGTTTTCAGCTATAGTGAACAGATTTATTGTGAAAACTTAACTTAATTTTGCTTTTACAAATGATTTAAAAAAAAATATTTTTTTTTCGAAAAAATTTTCATAGTTGCAGACTTAGTCTCTTTAAATTCTGTACTCTTTCTTATTACATGTAACAAAATTTGAGCCGTGACATGAGATTTCCAACAATGTGGTATGTGCGACCAGCAAGCCTCAGATCAGCCTGCGCATACGTGCAGTCTGATCAGAGCCTTTGCTAGTCGCTTGAATGTTCTATGACTGTTGAGCTACTGACGGAACATCATTTGGAGTTTACTTAGTTTAAAAGGAGGCTGCACAGGCTCGTCTGAGTCTACACTTGTCAAAATATCACATTGTTGGAAATCACGTGTCGCTATTCTGTGAGAATTGATATTTTCAGATGATATAGATATATATGTATCGTCAACTAGACCTTTAATAAAGTGTATTATATTACATTTAATGAATATAAACACCAATGTTGCCTATATCGGTAGTTGAATGTGTTAAAGATCGAAACCAGTAGGAAATATTATATTTCAAAATCTGTACCATTATTTTTTCACCTACCGCAGGGATGGTTTTCTTTGTTGTGTCAATAAAACCTTCATTTTTATTACAAGCTGTGGGAATGTAGGTTCGAGACAGCCTTTCACAGAGAAAACTAGAGATATGTTACAGGTACATTCTTTTTCGTATGTTCTCTGTTGTTTTATTTTTATTAAAATTCTTCCTCGGAAAAAAAGCTTGGTGTGTAAAATGTGAATATTTATCTGTCAGTTTGTTTAGGGTACCCAAAAGAGAAACGTTTCATTCTTTTGAGTTCCCATAACATATGTTTGGTTGAGAAGTGTGTATTCTTAATCTAGAATGACATTTAGCTAAACAAAGCCAATGCTTGTATCTTATAATGCCAATTCCTATTTTGGTTGTTGTTGTTTTTTACGCAAAAGAACCAAATAGTCGGCTTAATGTTAAGTATTTCTAGAATAATCTTTATTACAATAGAAAAGACAAAATTGTTATTTTCATTATTCTGGGATTTTGGTACAAAGGATATAATAATCAAACTCTCTAGAGATGCCTAGAATATATGAGATTTTAGATTAATAATCCCCTTTAAAATGCTGTAGAATGATTTAGCATTTTCTTAACCGATGATGCTCCGCTTTTAGTGGTATTTGGATCCATCCCCTCACAACTAAAAAAACCCCCCTCAAGTTGGACCCCCTCTGAAAAAACTTTCTGGATCCGCGCATGTCTAACATTAATTTTGTCTGATTGATTTATTTTTCCTTCGTTTTTAAAAATAAATTTATAAAATTTTGTTTTACAGGTTTGTTTTTTGTATTTTATTTCTAGTTACATTTAAACATGAGTTATAACAATATAATTTATTCGTTGGCTTCGTTGTCATTTCGCATTTCTTCATAGAATTTACTCGATAGCTTCATTGTCATTATCAACTATGTTAATAAATTTCAATTGCTGTAACGTTATTCGTTGTCATTGTCAATTTGTCTATAGGACTTTGCTCGATGGCGTTGTTGCTGACATCTTGGCTCTTGTTGGTGATGTTTATTGTATCTTTGTTGTTTTCCATGTGGTATCCAGGGTCAGGCGGGGTACTTGATTGTATCGTTTCCTGATCTTTGCCGTCTTTCTTACTTTGCCCTTTTGCCATAGACTTCATTCTTTGGCATGGTGGTCATTATCCACTTTTCTTTACTCGTTGGCTTTGTTGGCATTGCCCATTTGTCCTTAGGCTTCACTTGTTGGCATTTTTGTCTAGGCCACCTGTCTATAGAGTTTACTCACTGGCTTTGCTGCGATTGCCCATTTGTCCATGACTATGGCGGCATTGAGTAAAATTAATGACATGTGGCCAATGCCAACGATGCCAACGAATGATGCATTCGTTGGCATCGTTGTCATTGGCCACATGTCATTAATTTTATTCAATGCCGCCATAGTCATTTCCACTTGTCTATGATCTTTAAAAGACTAGGGACAAATTTACAATGGCAAAACAGCATCTGACTAAAGTCTATACACAAGTGACTTTACAGTCAGGTTACAAGTGTTAACTTGGATGCAAAGTCATTTGAGTATATACTTTAGTCAGATGCCTTTTCGAAATAGAGGATTTGTCCGTAGACTTCACCCCTCTGGATCCGCATATGGTATACATGCTTCGTTGTCACCGTAAGATTACCGGTGGCTTCGTTGTCTAATTTAATGTGTCCATAGGCTGAAATAGTGGCTTCGTTGTCTGGTTTAATGTGTCTTTAGGCTGAAATAGTTGGCTTCGTTGTCTAATTTAATGTGTCTATAGGCTGAAACAGTTGGCTTCGTTGTCCATTTTAATGTGTCTATAGGCTGAAATACACTGCTCAAAACATTTAAAGGAACACTGCGTATTTTGTCATTGATCACAATACACAGTCACTCATAGTCTGACTCATAGGGGGAGTTGGTTTAATAAGGCAAAAACATGTTTATCCTGTGATTAGTTTGGTTCCCCATCAAGGATGATGCTTGTTAATAAAAATGAAGTAATCCCTTTCCAGAAATCCCCATGGAACGCTTTATGTAAAAATGGAATTTTGTTAAAAATACCCCCTTTTTCAAAACCAAAATCTTTTGACAGGGGTTAACATTATGACCTATGGAAAATCATCGGGTGTTCCTTTAAATATTTTGAGCAGTGTAGTTGGCTTCGTTGTCATTATCATCTTGTCTTTAAACTGACTCTTTATTTAGCTTCGTTGACAATAGATTCTACTTGCCTCGAGTTCAACACAATGCTAAATACGTGTGCACTTGCAACTGTACAAAGCTGTTGTCCGTTCTAAGGCATTGAGCCGGTCGTTCTTGAACCATTGTTTATTGTTCCTCCCATTGTTTGAAGGGGGGGGGGGGGGTGATTTATTATACAATACTTAGTATCCTTTCTAGTTTGCAGCCACCATGAAAAGAGGGCTGACCGCTTTTCTTTAACTGTCATTTTGCTGGCATGAGGCATTTAGTGTTCTTTGTCTCTTCTTCACCACACTGGTAAATGCATATATCGATTTGCTGGTATTTACGCGTATTGCTGGTACTTCATAGACCAGAAGTGGTAGATATTGGTGTTAATACTATATAGAAAAAACATGCCATATACCTAAATGACTAAATAATTAGATTATTTTTAAGTATTCAGTATGTGCATGGCGATTTATGTAAGCATTTAGGAATAGATTCGAGTACCGATCATCCAGATCGGTACTCGAATCTATTCCTAAATGCTTACATAAATCGCCATGTGCATGCCTTATACTTAAAACTGGTCTAATTATATAGTCCTTTAGGCATATGGCATGCTTTTCTATATATGATTTAACACCAATATCTACCACTTCCGGTCTATGAAGTACCGGCAATGCGTGTAAATACCAGCAAATCGACATATACATTTACCAGTGTGTTCACGGTGTCGTTGTTTGGTCTGTAGTGAGTGTACTCATACCTACTTACGTTTTGGTCTTAATTAAAAGTTTGCCTTGGTACTTTGGTGCCGTTTTCGCAACGCGTTGGCCTTGTCTGACTTAGGTATCAAATTGAAAAGAACATGAAAGATATTTTACTCTAAACCATCATTTGTCTGTTACCTTCGTGTATCTTCTACAAAGAGAATAATAATTATTTTTTCACTTAGCTGAAAGGTAAAATTGATACTCACATATCAAAATGACAGACTAGAATATCACGTTAACCCTTTAAATCTTTGCTTGTCTATTGACATTTTTCTAACGTTTTCAAAAATTCATTCAGGAATACCATTAGCCGGTTTCAAACTGCTTTGATCCAGATCAGGCCCGACATTCTGTCGGGCATGATCTTGGTAAAAACTGTTTGCCAAGGTAATAAGTATAGCGATAAGTAAAAATTGCAGCTCAAACATCGAACATGTAACATAATAGATACGGTATACGAATATTAACTTTGGACCATGGTACTTCAGCACCAAAGCTCTATATATACTGATATATTAGTTTTTTTGTAAGATGACTTTGAATAGTGCGTAATTAATACCTCCGACATCCGTACGAACCGCGTCACAATAAATGCCATCTTCCTTCCAGATGACATACAAACTGTCCAAGCAAAGAGCTTTTCCTTCCACAATTAACCCAAATATGAAACTCTGTCGATGTTGTTTTCGAATTTGGTAGGTTCTCTCTCTTAAAGCCTGAAGGACCCAGGTTTCGGATTTTTTGTTATTTCTGAATATGCATGTATTAAAAATAATCGAATCTAATTATGTAGGTTTTTTCATATTGCCAGACGATCTATTTTTTGTCAGGTTGATTTATGGTCAGCCATAAGATAAATTCTAAAAAAAATCTAGATCCGTTTAAAACGACTCTTAGATTTTTCTCGATTGTTTTGGATGGACAAAAATGTCTGTAATAAAAACCGATTTAACATATTTAATATGGTACATGTAAATAATAGTTACTGAATTCTAAATGATGCTAAAATGTTCACAGGCCCCTAGATACGAGTGCGTAATAAAAATTCAATTTAATTATTTCTCAACCAAAACAGGTGTTTCGGACAAAACAGGTGTTTTGGATACTCAAAAGAACCACCTGAATGTAAAGGTTCTTTTAAGTACCCAAAACTAATGTTAAAACGAAATGAATTTACATACGTTTTAAAATATTCACAATCTAACGCTAAAATGTGATCTGTGTGTGTCGACTTCAAATCGTCTATGCTCTAAGACAGATGAGAACCCGGGGCAAACGTACATATCACTGTATCTCGTAGTTTGCCTTGTCGTTAGTGACAAACCATACAGTCAGGTGTTCTTCCGAATAAAGACGAGAGGTATTTAAACTAAGTCCGAGGCCACGGTACGCGACATTTCGTCATCCCTAGATGCATTTGGAATCCCTGCCTCAAAGAATATAGGAGATATGCACCAGACTCAACGCAGATTTTAGAAACTATGTCAGAGGTTAATGTCAATGTCACAGTGACCCGAAAATGGAGCGCGACACTCCGCCATCGAAAGATGCATTGACCTACCAAATTTGGGATTGCTACCTCAAAGAATATAGGAGATTTGCACCGGACACGAAGCGGAACGGACGGACACTACGGACGGACGGTGCAATTCCCAAAGTTCCTTTAAAAATCAAGTTTTATGAGCGCAGTCAATTATCGTCTGTTGCAGGTGTGGTGTGAGTGGCACTTAAAGGGGTTAATATACGACTATAGTATGCATTTAATTGCGCTAATTTTGCGACAATGTTCGCATAAAAATCGCAAAAAATGCAAATAAAGAAATCTACAAAGACAGCCTAACGCAATTAAATCTAAATTGCTCCCAATTGAGCATATTAAATAATACCTTCCTAGTTCTATTTATGCTTCAACGAGTTTATAAAATTGTTTCTTTTTCATAAATGAATCTATAACTGCAATCGCGTTACGAGAAAATCCCTATCTTCAAGTAGGATATGCGAAAAAGCAAAATTCAAACCTTCCTGCTTAGCTACAATAGGCAGCTAGAATTCTAGAAACTTTGTATGCAGCAGGTATATACACAAGCAATCATCCAAAATAACCATGCAGTCTGATCAGCGCCATTATTATTCGCGTACAACAAACCATTGTTTCTGCTGACATGGCTCGATTGGTAAGGTACATACTAGATCAGAAAAGACTGGCATTCATGCGAGAACGGAAAGCAATTAGAAAAGTCTGTACAGAAGGATTAAAGAATAGTTCAAGAACCTATTACAAAGTTAACTTGGATTGAAATTGCATTCTCCATTTTATAGAGGTGACCTTTAAGACAGGTTTGAATCAGTTGCTACGCTCGTATATTAACAGGTATCACCCGTCAAGCGATCAACAGTCGCCGTTCGCGTACACAAAAGAACGATGGGATCTGGGGAGTGAAGCTAAAAGCCGGACCGAACTCCCCAGTGGAGATGCTCTCTCAAAGGCTTCCCTAGCCGGACTGGCATTCGCTGCTAGCCTACCAAAATGGAGAATTAAAGCATATCTGACCTAGCTGCGTGTACTGTACGTTTCAAATAGCGAGTAACAAAGACGCTGATAAGACTGCGCAGATGGAATGCTGATATGCGCCTTTTGTTGTTCACAAGTACTGTGGTAAAGTAAGGATGAAGGCAAAGATCAGGAATCGATACAATCAACTACCACACCTGACCTAGAACACAATATGGAATATGACAAAACAAGAAAACATCACACACAAGAGAGCCAAGAGGTCAGCCCTTTCCCAGTAGGTGACCACAAGGCTACAAGGCAGAGGCAAGACAGAATTACAAACACGAAACACAAATGACAAAAAGGATCCACAAAAGAAGCACCGCTTTGGAACGGTCAGTAAAAATATTACTGAGGAGCTTAAACATGTTTGACGGTACCGACACCACCCTTATTTCTAATGTGGATGAAGACAAATAGATGTTTGGTTCGCATGAAAGATCCCTAATTTATTGACGCATCATCTCCTAGTGCATACAACTCAAGATATGAAAAGGAGATTAAACAAAGATAAGGACTAAATATAGTAAATGCAACTGAATACTATAGTAAAAGAAACCCAACAGTTAAATCCCGGTGGGCCTGACCACAGACACAACATCAGGCCATAACCCCATCGTTTATAGATACAGGACTTTAGTTAAGGGTGCATACAAAAAAAATCTTATTTCTCAACCAAAAAATATGTTGTGGGTGCTCAAAAGAACCGTCTCATTCATATGTTGTGGGTGCTCAAAAGAACCGTCTCAATGAGACGGTGCTTTTGAACACCCACAACATTATGTTAAAACTGATGGGTAAGAAAATAGTTACAATTTTACGCTCAAAAATTTTGTTTATCTATACCCATGAAGTCTGATAAGTCTTAAGTCAGGGATTATCGCATCGAGGCCCTAATGATGTTGGATCCTACGATTCCTGGCCTCCGCCGTGCTACACGTATGAACAGAGTTAGGCCATACTTTTTTTATTAGTTGATTTACGGGAATCGTTTATCATATTTAGGGTCGGGGCCAAAAAAAATAATAAAAAAGCACTGAAATTGACCTGGGTTAACTGGTCATTTTCAGAGCTTTTTTAAAATATCTTCAGAACAAACAGAAAAACTAGTAAAGTAAACCAACAGTCTGTATTATATCTTTCATAATTTTCCTAAAAATCAGCATAGGACAATCACTTTTAATAGTGTCACTATCAAAAATACATAGACAGAACCTCAAAAATATATTATTTTTTCAACAAAACAAATAATATTTAGAGTCGGCAGATAAAATAAAAACATAATTTTAGAAATGATTTATTTCTATTTTCCTGAAAACTACAGTAGGAGGGTTTGTAAATCAACTAATAAAAAATTCTGGGCTTATAATGGGGTGAAGCATGAACATGTTAGCTTCGATAAAATTAAATGTCTAATTTATCTTCTTGATTTTTTTCTTGTTTATGATAGACGTGATTGATAATGGTCCCACAAATAAATGTAATGATTTATTTTTAATGCCACAATTAATATGGTTGGCTATGAGGTGGCCTTGCCTTTTCAAATCGGCTCAGATACGCTCGCCTTTTTCAACAACTGTAAGAATTTGTGGAACTCACCCTGTTCCTCTTAAAGCTTCATATTTGTTTGCTCAATTTAAAAAAAAGCAAGCTCGCGCGATTTCCGACTGTACTTGTCGTTCAACTTGAAGTGAAAAAACGGAGGTCTAGGGTACTTAAGATACAAAGTATATATAAATTGAATACATTGATACATTTTATTCGTTTTGTCGTCTCGTATTACACTTTTATTACAAAGTATATGTGAAAGGTATTGTGCGAAAACTGAAAAGATTTCAAATTATGGTGTGTTTCTTTTTAAAATATTTTGTACTCTAGCTAAAACAGTATGGATCCAGATTCGACTGCTCCTATAGGAAGAGTTTGATCCGGTGTAAGCAAATATGTGTAGCAGATGACAAAAGCAGACGATATTTTCCAGATTCATTTTAGGGTTAATTAACCAATATAAGCCTAGTGTCCTTTTTGTGGGGCACAGTCAAACGCACAGTGCAGAACCAGATCAGAAGCCGCATTCTCAGACGCCGCAGAACGCGGCGTCTGATCAGGGTCTCCACTGTTTGATCACAGAATGTTCTATTAGAATTTCAATAAAAATATAAAATACCACCCAACACCCCTAAAATTTGTAAAAAGACTCGTCCTTTCGATAGAGAAAGGAAAATCCATTCGGCTTATATGGGTTAAAGCTTGTTTCCCAACTGTCTGTGACTGGACTTTAACATAAACCGCGGCATTGGGGTTTCCACTTATCAAACAAACGAGTGATTATCTTTAGTTATTGACCACGTTATCCAGACATTTGACTTTCAAGTAAACCAAACTGGCCCCCAGGGGGGAGGGGGGTGGTACTCTGATATTTTCATACATACGTAGGCTTGGGCTATTTTCCTTTTTTTTTTTTTTTTTTGGGGGGGGGGGGGTCAGAAAAATTAATATTTAATATTTTCTTGGGGTATGAATATTTTGTGGATAGTTTTTGGGGGGCATCACAAAATTGGACTATATTTCTATGCATTTTAGGATCTTTTCTTAAGGTCAAGATACAGAATGGGGGATATTCATTTGGGTTGCTAAAATTTCAATTATTTTTTGGGTGCTTGATATTCCTGATATTTTTTTTTTTTTTTTTTTTTTTGGGGGGGGGGGGGGGGGGGGGCTGAACGGTAGATGCTGGGCCCGAGCCTACGTATGAAGAAAAATGAGAGTACCCACCCCCCCTCCCTGGGAACTTGCCCCGATGTTATAAAACTTTTACCGTGCTCAACTCAGCTGAGCACGAAATTTATCATGCTCATCAATGTTAAAATGCCAACAATTGTTGACATTTTAACATTTAATAGCATGATAAATATAACATATGAGAGTTTGAAAGCAAGAAAAGTATATATTCTCAGCACTTTAGTTTTTATGAGCAGATTAAATTTCATGGTCAGTTGAGTTGAGCATGAAAAAAATATAACCTCGGGACCTGGTCTCTTTGAGACACATGGGAGTCAAGATGGCCTCGAAAGAGCACAAAGGCATGCAAACGATCAAAGCCTCGTACTTTGCAGTCCCAATATAATGATAGGTATATTCAACCTAAATGTTTGATATCGATTCTCATAACCTATTGACTAAAGAAATAATTATTTTATCCGAACGTATCTTAAAAGAAATCTTAATATTCTACTCGTTCACAACACTTAGCCATCTTAAAACCTTAAGCGTCACTGATTTGACATTGAGAAAATAGTCTCACAAGCCATTTAACCTGTTAATTTGCAGATTCGTCTGCTGCTATACTTTTAAAGCCAAACTTGCAAAATATCACATGCAGATCAGACTGCTCCTTTTGGAATGGTCTAACCAAGTCTTGAATAAGAGGGCTCTGAGGCCCTGGATCGATCACCTGATTCCCGGTCCAAGAGATGTATTTTTTTTTTTGTTAAATCAATTATTAGCTCTCATCCGAGTGGTACAGTTTAGTCCCCAATAGAGAACCGTTTCCAAAAAATAATCACATGTGTAAACTTTCCCATATATTTCTACCACTTGATGAAACAGAGCCAAATATTTTTGTTGCTAGAAAGGGTAATCATTAGGGATGCAGAACATAATCAGTTTCTCCTGAATTCCTTTTAGCTATCACTAAAATTTGAAGTAAACCAATTTTAAGCCGGAATTTGAAAGCAAAAAATCATGCAATGATAATCGTTCGGTTGAAAGGAATCAAGGTGATTCCAAAACTATGTCATGGACATGCCCTATGACATCGTCATTCCATAAAAATGACTTCAAGCTGCCAGGAAATTCAACGGAGGACAGTATAATCTTGGACGCTGTACAGTTGCCAGTAAAGAATCACTTATCATTGGATGTGTCTTCTGATGACCTGCGTGTGAACTGTGTGAACTTGGAGTATGGAGTCTGGGGTATGGAATTCAATTCCAAGTTTGGGTTTTACAAGCAAGAATGGCATTTACAAGCTTATTTGGTATGCAGCCTCAAGCCTGGTATTCAATCTTAATGTTGGTTTTGAATCTCAAGTTTGGTATTGGCAGTGAATTTCCAAGGTTAATAAGTGTACTTTTTATTCTTGTATCTCATGCCTGGTATTCAATAAATGTGATGGTTTTGAATTACAAGTTTTGTACCGGCTGTGAATTTCTAATGTAAATTAGTGTACTTTTCTTTATGGATCTCAAGCGTGACTTTTAGTGTGTGTGTGTGTGTGTGTGTGTGTGTGTGTGTGTGTGTGTGTGTGTGTGATTGTGGCATTTCCTGGTCATACTCACTTGCTTTTTTTTTGAAACTGAATACCACAAGTTTATGAAAAAACTAAGTGAGTATGATCAGAAAATACCACAATCACACGTTGCCGGCCTACCCACGGCACCGTGCAGAAGGGCCACATGACATCAGCAGCAACAAGACATCAGAAAAACAAGAAAAGCAAAACAACCTGCTCTCTCTTCCTCGTCAAGATTATTGCAAAACTAGAAAGGACACAAAGTAATGCATAACAAAACAAAGACAAACACAGAACCCCTACAGACAATGGGAGGTACATTCAACAGTAAATCAACAACAACAAGTGGCTTGGAGCCTGGAGTTTGGTAATCGATTTGTTATGTAGAAAAAAATCTCTAGGGTCATACTTGTGAATACAAAGTTCACGCATTTACCATTATACTTCTATATTTACTTTCCTTAGATCACAGCAATTGGCTTCATCCACGGAAATGTGTTTTAGTTTTGTCAGTGTGATTTCTATTTCAGTGACAACAGATGTGTAATTTTTAACGCCCCACCTTTTCGGTGTATGTCTGGATGACATATGTTTCATTGTTATTCTTTTGAATAAGAAATCACAAGTAATTTTATGGCATGTATTATTGATTATTTTGCATATCGTCATTTGGTATATAAATGCCAATTTCACTCAATCTTTGTTGTTGTCATTTGGCACCTCAAACAAGTTTGATCTTCTTGTTTATCTGCTGGAGAATATGTCGCAAATAAATTAGATATAGCATTATAAAATTAAAGAGTAAATAGATACGAATTGAAGTTTTACTTGTTAATTAAGCCAGTGATCGTCACTAAACTTTTCCATATTGAAGCCATTAGTGCTTCATGGAATTTTAGCTTCTCCCACTGGCTTTTAGTTGCTCTCACTGGCTTTATAACCCGATAAATGTTTAAGTGTAACACTTTAATTTTGAATTGAATTTAACTCAAATGATTGGGACTCCATCCCAAAAGTTGCATTAAATACCAAGCGAACATTGCATTGAAGCGTTAAATACAAAGTTTGGATTGGATCCCAGGCTTGACATTGAATGCCAACATTGTGAATGAATGTAAGTAAGATTGCAAAGATCAGGAATCAATACAATCAAGTACCACACCTGACCCAGGATACCAATGGGAAAATGACAAACTCGCAGTTAGACACCACAGACGAGAGCCAAGAGGTCAGCCCTTTCCCAGCAGGTGATAACAAGTCACATATAAACAGACGCACACAAAGGCATAGCAAGCACAAGACAAAAAAAAACGTAAAAGATCCACAAAAGAAGTACCGCCTTGGAACGGTCAGTAAAATATTTTACTGGAGTGCTTAAACCGGTTTCACGGCGCCAACCTCACCCTTAATTCAGATGTGGATCAAGACACATAGATATTTGGTTTGCATGAAAGACCCCTAACTTATCAATGCACCCTCTCCCATAACTTAAAAGTCAAGATATAACAAGGAGATAAAGCAAATATAAGGACTCAACAGTAAATACCACATATACTTGTGAATGCCGCCATGCATACTTCTTTGAACTTAAGGTCACTGCCCACGCCAATGTCAATAACTAAAATTTGCAAGGGGGGTAACACTTAAAGCGTTCGATTGAAAAAACATGATTTTACGCAAACACGTTTTCGTCTCAATCTGTTATATCGCATAAAATACTTTTGAATACCAATCGAATTAGCATTGCCCAAAGTTTGGGATTGAATTGCAGGCTTGATATTGAATGCTTACATTGGGACTGAATATCACATATACTTGTGAAAGTCGCCATGCATTGAATACAAGTTTGGGATTGAATCCCAGGCTTAGCATTCAATACTAACTTTACATTCAATATCAACATTCAGAAGTAGGCATTTGGATTGGGGTTTAATACCAAACATGCTTTGTAATGCCATTCTTCCTTGTTAGCCCCAAGTTTTGAATTGAACTCCATACCCCAGATTCTATACTCAAAGCCAAGTTCACACACTCTTGGTGGTGACAGAGAATGAAAGCATGCATCCTAACATAGAGTCTACTCATCAAATAAAAGTTTGCTACTACCTGAAAGCATATAAAGCAGATTTTATTGAACCATGTCAATAATATACTTCTGGTGTCAGAACTTATAAACATTTAAGAATATTGTAGCTTATAATGGGCACTCATAAAAGTTGAACCATAATTCTGTGTTAAAACTGTGTAAGAATGATCTAATCTACTTGAATATATATGTTCTTTGGGGTGAAACTTCAGATCACTATCTTTTTAAAGTGATACATAATCCATTTCCACCTTGTGCCTGGACTACTTTCTTTTTAATATTAAACTTACATGGGTTGTAAGAGGTATATAGAGGATAATTTACCTTTTTGAGGTGAATACCAAATATATTTCATCGGGTGTGTTGAAAACATCAGAAATTTCACGAGTGCGTAGCATGAGTGAAAATTCTGAAGTTTTCAACTCAAAGGGTGAAATATATTTGGTATTTACCTAAAAATGCAAATTTTCTTTTTATTTTATACGTTTTATAGGCTACATGCAATATCTACCCATTGAACAAGGAGGTGGTGAAAATGCAAAAAGGAAAACTTTTAGCAAACCCGAATAATTTTGGTACCAAAATATTCGTCACATTCTAACTAAGAAAATGCAGACCCACACTTGATGTTTTCATCCACAAAAAAGAAAGTTTTCATCCACAAATAAGAAATTAATGAGCGTATGACGTTCTGAAGTGAAATGCATTAAGTGAATGGAAAAGTCAGATGTAATCCAAAAATGCTACAGTGAAAATATAGGCTCATACCAATCACTTGCGATTGAAAATATAGGCTGATACCAATCACTTGTGATTGATATCATATCATTTCACTAGTGATTGATATCACTTTTATTTGATTTTGATATGCATTGATTTCACTGCTAAGTATATAAAATAAGACGGATGTATTCCATGTGTATTGTTTCAATCAGTTGGCATTTACAAACACAAATGGTTAAGAATAGAATCCTTAGTTAATCTTTATTGAGGACAAAACTGCACCTCTTATGCAATCTAGATATAGTTGGTATTACAGAAATTAATATTGAATATGGTGAAAAATTCTCAGTTAGTGCAAGTGACCCCTGCATATTGTCATATTGCTTAATATTTCATTTTAGCAGTAGAATATTTGCATAAAATACGAGCCCATATTTGTCCCCACAGAAGATTTAATCAGGTTAATCTGACATATATCTTTTTCTGAAACCCTTGGCTATCCATCACTGCTCTAATACGTCTCCTTGTTATCGGTCACGTAAAAGGTGAAGGGCCTTTAATCTTAAAAGGAGACATTGTCCGACTGACATAAGTTGTTCGTATATTTTCATTGTTGTTTTTTATACTTTATGTACACTTGCCCAAAGTTCTAAGCGGTCACCTTAAAATCACCATGTATTAACACGGGCATTTGGTTCTTCATTAATGTCACGTGAAACATCATGGAATGATTTTTTGTATGGCATCTCTCAATACAATATGTCAAAACATGAAATTAAAACTAGCTAAAATGATTAAAAAAATTGTCAAAATTTTGGAATTGCTAGGTGACCGCTTAGAAGTTTGTGTGAGTGTATTTTGATCGGGTCAGTTCATGTGAGTATAGGCCTTTTCGCATATGCGTTACGTGAAGTACATGAAATAAAATATATTTCATAAACGCTAAAAACAATGTAAGAAGGAGACTGGTGTAATTATAATAGATAGTCTCTTAAGGCATATTTTCTATCAGTTGATTTATGGGATTTTTTTTTTCAGATTTAGGGTCGGGGGGGGGGGGGGGGGGGGGCGAAAAAAACACTATGAAAATGACCAGTTGACTGGTCATTTTCAGAGCTTTTTTTCATTTTCAGAGCTCTTTTTGCTTTTTTAATATCTCCAGAACAAACAGTAAAACTAGTAAAGTAAACCAATAGTCTGTAATTAATCTTTAAATATTTCATAATTTTCCTGCATAGGACAATCACTTTTAACAGTGTCACTCTAAAAAATACACAAACAGAACTTCAAAAATGTATTATTTTTTCAACGAAACAAATAATACTTAGAGTCGGCGGATAAAATAAAAAAATAGTTTTAGAAATTATTTTTTTTCTACTTTCTGGAACATTACAGTAGGAGGGTTCGTAAATCAACTAATAAAAGAAATCGGGCCTAAATAACTGCAGACCCTATCATGAAGGCATTTATGTATAAATATAAATTCTCATCATTTCTGAAATATTTTGTATTTCTGTTATGTCATAATTTCTTTTTTTTATTTTTATTTTGCAGACCTGTCGCTTCCTGGAATGAGATCGGAATACAGATAATGTGATTAAAGCCCACAACAAATAAATGTTGGACCGATTTCAATAATCCGCTGACTGACTGAGAGGCAACTCAAGAAAAAGGTCATTTTCCATACACCATACATAAATTGACAAAATGATAGGCGACACGGTCAGCTTTGCGCTGAGGTCCACTATACAAAGCAGTTCTTGAAAGGAATTTGTTCAAATGGATGGAATTATATTCTAGGAATGACTTTTTTCACAGATATTCAGTTCTGTACGTCATTTGGAGTTAAATTGGAGTATGTGAGTAAACGCCGGTCTGTCTGCGCGAGTGCATCCTAGATTGAGCCATAACATGAGATATAGGTACTTATTGCATAAGCGAGCAATGCAGATTCTGACGGGCCTGCGCAAAAGCGCAGGCTCGTCAGAACCTTTGCTGCTCGCATACACAAAGTATGGAGGTAGATCAAGGCTCAGGCCAAGTTTCACGTCTCTGGCCCTACTAGATAGCTGCGCATGCATGTTTGAACATTGACTTTAAGCAAATGCGATAAGTACTATAATCTCATTAAAGCTGCATAATCTGTAACTATGAACATTTTTCGGAAAAAAAATCTTTTTAAATCATTTGTAAAAGTAGAATTAAGTTATGTTGTCACAATAAATCTAACTTCTACAGCTGAAAACTTCATGGATTATCTTATAAGAACAGGTGCTTTTTCTCTTGTTTGTAATTATTTGCGTCCCTCCAATAATTCTAGACAGGTAATTTTTAACATAAATGCTGTTGTTTTGGTACTAATAATTTGTTAATTATTACGAAAAAGGTAAAATGTATACCTGAATTTTAGTATTTTTTACTGTGTTCTTGAAAAATAGAAACATTATTTCTAAAATAAAAAGATCAAAAGTTACAGACTATGCAGCTTTAAATGACCAAATTTTGTTTTAGAAAGGAACACTTAGGGACTTCCTGGTTGACGATGATGTAAGTGTTATGGATACTTTTATTACAGCTATAAGTGCATGGCAACACGCATTGACATACATATGACCATGTTATTTCAAGCATGGACTATATTCCCAGCCTTGATTTCGACTGCTTTCATCCTAGAAGGCTGGTGAACGAATTTATTGAATGTATTTCGAATAACAGCAGTGAAATGTGTCGAAATTTTCGGCAGCTACAAGATTCTATTTCGAAGTTTGATTTTTAGCATCGCCGATCTGAAAAAAGTTGTGATTTAGTGCGATCTAAATAAAAATGAATTACTACGCATTTAAGGAATCCATAGACTGGTTTTGAGCATTGCGTATCTGGACAAAGGCGTGATTTAGTGCGATCTAAATAATAAGTTAATAACTACGCATTTAAGGAATCCTTAGACTTTTGTTTCGATTTTTCTCATTAGAGCTTTGATTCTGATATTTTAAGGATAGATCTTCCTTATTTTGCAGAAAAACTGGTCGTGTACAAGAAAAAGAGAAGGAAAGCATTGGCAGCATACTCTAAAGAAGGAATCTTATCTCAGAAAGTTAGTTTAAAAAAACAAAAAAACAAAAAAAAAAACCTGTTGGTTGCGAATAAATGAAGTTAACTAAGCACAAATTGGTGATAGTGCTTTTTGAAGATAGAGTTTATACCAAGTCCAAACATCTTGACATATCACTTTAAGCTTATTTTCACCGTTTACAAGATCTGAGAAAAATGGATTCTTTTTCGGTTTTCAGTTATAAACGTTAAAGGTAATCTCGGGTAACCACGTGTCAAGGTCAAGGTCTGAGATTATGGAAGAAGTAGAGGACATCTCGGGACAAACCAGTGACGCAGCTAAAGTCATAGAAGTGATAGTTCTTTGTCTGATTATCATAGCTGCCGTGGTTGGCAATATTTCTATATGGATTATAATCATAAACTCAAAAGCTCTAAGAACGATCACCAACATGTTTATTCTAGGATTGTCAGCAGCTGATTTGTTGGTGTCGATAGCCAATATGCCCATGACAGTTTACGCGGTGATAAGTGGTAGTTGGCCACTCTCTGATGCTGCTTGTGTTATTTTTGGATATATAAACATGTTAACTTTGGTGACTAGTGTCTTATCATTGTGCAATATTAGTATAAATAGATACTTTATGGTTTGTAAACCATCGAAATTCCAAGGCATCTACACGAAAAGGAATGCAGTTTTCATGATTTTCGGTAAGAGTTTATATTTTTTACGTATACACCTGTCACTGCAAACCCTAAGATACAGAGAATACTAGGTGAGTGTCTTTTGATACCAAGTTTACCAGGCAAGGCTTTGAGAACGCTTGTTGACATCGCGAGGCTAGCCGAGTGATTCAACATGCATTCTCAAAGCCGAGCCTGGTAAACTTGATATCAAAAGACACGAGCCTGGTATTCAATTTATCAGTTTACCCACTGATTCACTCTTCAAACTAGCGATTATGACGTAATTTGATTTAGCATCATTAGCGACGCCATTCAAAAAGTGAACGTCATCATGACGCTGCTTGTGTTATTTTTGGATACATAAACATGTTAACTATGGTCACCAGTGTCTTATCCTTGTGCAATATACTTTATGGTTTGTAAACCATCGAAATTCCAAGGCATCTACACAAAAAGGAATGCAGTTTTCATGATTTTCGGTAAGTGTTTATATTTCTACATACGAGCGTCGCTTATGGAATGCACTCACATTCGAGGTGAGATACTTTCACTGCAAACCCTCATAGATCTCCCCTTTTATGGAATATTGCACATTTAGAAATCAAAACACTTTCCTTTTTGTAACTTTTCCTGGGCAGTTACAAGTAGTTGGCCAGGAGAGTTTATGATTTGTGTGTTTTTAATGTCGGGAGAACCCGAAGGTTCAACTGACAGTGGTTCTGGAGAAGCCCAGGATCTAACTTGCAACCCCTGGTTTACAAGGCGTGTGGTTTATCCATTAGATCTACACCACAACACTTCCCTTGAATTTTTTTAGACCTCACTGTTCAAAACTACACAACACTTCCCATGAATTTTTTTAGACATCACTGTTGAAAACTACGCTTACTAAATAAAAAGTAAAAAAAATAGATAAATTAAATTACTGACAAAACATGAATTTGTCATGTATAAATAATTATTGTATTGTATAATGAAAACCATGCTTTAAAAACTACTTATGATAACTGGATGGGGTATAACGATTAGCGATTGCTGAACATACTTAAGATGATAAGAGATTATTTCCCTTTTATATTTTTTTAAAGACATAGATTACTGTCCAATAGAGATCATTAAAGGATTAACTGATAAGGGACAGTTTCCGTATCTCACAAAATTAAAGGGGCCTCAATAGGGAACTTACCTGTATACAACACAATTTCAGTCACTAAGATAAAGATCAATATTTTATCATAAAATACCTAATCCCTTTATGGGACCACTTTATTACCCCTGTAAGAAAGTCATAATCACCTCGTTATGACTGTCCTTTTGATCTGCCCAGTATGACCCCTGGAGAGAGTCATAATGAGTGGTACTAGTATTATTGCTCAAATATTTACCTCTTTAACGATTAGCGAATTTTGTTACATGTACCTCGAATTGAACGATTAAGGCAAACTTTTCGAAAATTCGACAACTTACATAAAGCAAATTCGAAGAGTTAAGGTGTTGACTATTTGATATTTAACACAGACCATGGAAATTTTACCCATTAGGGTAAAGTCAGGTAACTTTGGACAGCAGGTAAACTCGGACCACAGGAACTTGTCACAAACTTTTTTTTTTATGAAAAAGTAGGCGTGTGTATCTGTAAATATAAAAGTAAATATATTAAAGTAAATATAGGCCTACTTTTTCTATTCTAAGGGTTTGTGACTAGTTCCTGTGACTCGGACATACATTTGCAAACATTGAACATCCAAATGAGACAGCTCATTAAGAGCCATCTCATCAGGATTTTCACTGTTTGTCTAGTTAATTTAATTTTTATTTCCATTAATTCAAAAATGAAAGAAACAATGTCCCTGTCAGAATTTAGCTGATTGTCCGAATTTACCCGACTTTACCCAATTGGATGCAGCCTTTTGTTTTCACTACATGTAGTAACCTAATGAACTGATGATATCAAAACAATAGATCGTATAATTTTTCTATAGGGGGCAGTTAAACATCGCATTTTCCATTTTGCATTAAAATCCATTAACCCTACACCATCCTACACTTAAATGTACTATGTTTTTGAAAAAAAAAGTGTAGAACTAGATCCCTGACTCTCTGAAGCCCGCTGATCAAAATATACACCGTTACCACTCTACCTATCATACATGTAGGTGCTGATAACAGGGTAACCTACAGAATAATTAGATAAACGAAACTAGGAGGAGTGTAGTACATAAGATAGCCAGCATGTTAAGGGTTTACAAATATGCTGCAAGGGTCATTTGGACTAGTTGATATATACTGAGCCAAAGTTCTAACGCAACTTCGTTTTATTTTGATAATATCTTTGTTTGAACGAGTGCTCAAGGCTCATTGTTCGCCTAAACGGAAGTTCATTCAGTTAGGCATCGAAACTTACTTTAGTTTTAACATTATGCCTCAAACTGTTTAAGAAACAAAGTATTCCATTGAAGAAGGGTGGTTGAAAAAGATGAAATACATGGTAATGTGTTAATATTCGATATGTGACATGCATTTCGGCATCATGAAATCTGAGTTGATTTTAGGAATTTCTGTCGGAATTCTTAAAGTTTTAGCGATTAATTATTTCTCTCAATTCGGCTAGGTATCAGATTCCGTTGTTTGCTAATAAAAAGAAGGATTTAGTCAGAATTGAGCTAACGTTTTTACATTTCAATTATTGTCAGGGTGAATATGAAGCCATGTTGGTAATTCTTTTTTGCTCCTAACCATTTCTAAGCAGCAGAAGTATTAAACACCTGTTATGATTTCCACGTTTTTTGATAAATTACGCGATATTGATTTTGCATTGAGTTGTATTATATATGGACGTCCTGACAATAAACACTGAAATCTCAATTAACTGAAACTCTATGCTTAATTTTGTGAAATTCAACAGAACACTTTTCAAGCAATATCCCTCATCTTACTGGGCTAGCGTTGAACCGTGGGTTAATTCGGGTTTTTTATAACTTAATGGCCACTCGCAAGGTCCTGAACCCCAAAAGCGTTTTTGACCACTCAGACAACAGCTCACAGAACCATGCTCCAGACAACCTATTCTCTGTGCGATAAAGATTCTTCAAGATTAGTTAAGCAATTTATCCAACATAAACTGCCATACAGCAATGGGTTATATAAAATTCTGGCCCTTTACGCCTCTTGTTAGAACTTTGGCTCAGTATATAATTGTCTCAAAGGAAAGTTATATTTAAGGTATCAAACGGTATTATGCTTTTGATGAACCTTTTACGAACCACACAAGATTTGATCAGATTCTAAAATGCTAAGCGAAGGATAAACAAAACATATTATCAGTTACCTCCCATATTAACTGCATTGTTGCAAGTTGACCTGATAAACGTTGTCTATCTCACGCATGTGCCTTTATCAGGTCATCATGACGTTGCACTTTTTGTGACATTGAATCAACAGAAAAATTGATAATGGTATCACAATCGCTAAAGTTTGAACAGTGAATCAGCTTGTAAACTGATAATGATCAATGGAATACCAGGTTCGCGTCTTTTGATATCAAGTTTACCAGGCTGGGCTTCGAGAATGCATGTTGAATCACTCGGCAAGCCTCGCGATTCAATAAGCGTTCCTGAAGCCTTGCCTGGTAAGGCCAGAATTTTTTAATTAGTTGATTTACGAACCCTTCTACTGTAATGTTCCGCAAAGTAGAAATAAAATAACATTTAATTTCTAAAATTAATTTTATATTTTATCCGCCGACTCTAAATATTATTTGTTTCATTGAAAAGAATAATTTAATTTTGAGGTTCTGTCTGTGTATTTTTGAGAGAGACACTGTTAAAAGTGATTGTCCTGTCCAGATTTTTAGGAAAAGGATAAAATATTTAAAGATTTAATACAGATTGTTGGTTTACCTTACTGGAGATAAAAAAGCTCTGAAAATGACCTGTCAACTGATTATTTTCAGAGCTTTTTAAATTATTTTTTTTCGTCCCCCTCACGACCCTAAAGCTGAAAAAAAATCCCATTTAATCAACTAATAAAAACAAATCTGGCCTAAACTTGATATCAAAAGACACACACTTAGTATTCTCTATATACAGCCTCAACAATACACTCTAGGCCATGTAAGCCAAATATGCATGTACTAGTCATGCAAGCATATCTATAAATCTGGTTAATTTTCAAAAGAAGGGACAAACTATTTCAAAGAATTACACTGATCCAAGACCAAGAAAATGACCTTCATTGAGCACCGTTGAACGTATAAATAACAATCCACATGCACAAATGTACATGACACTTCAAATTATCAGTTACTCAAAACATATGTAATTCCAGTATTATTGTAGGTCCTCCCTATTTCTGAAGTATCCGTTTTTCCAAATAATTTAGCGATAGCAACAGCTGCCGTTGTGCCGTATGGATGTGGTAAAAGTTCTCCCCTTACATCAATATATACTTAAGGAATCTTCTAACGCATACAGTAAACAATTTACTACAAAAGCTTAATTAAGTAAAATGTTTTAAATATTTTTTGTTGAACAAGTATTCAATATTATTCACATCATGTGCGCAAATTTCAGAACAATAGCTTGAGTATTATGCAAAATACAGCTTATTTAATTTGAAAGGGTCAAAATCAAAAGTCACAAAAAATGGAGTTTAGGCTCAAATCTGCGTTTCAGTGAGGCGAATTTAATTTCATTTGTCATGCTAAACAATGACAAACGTCATTGCATGAAACTCACGGAAGGTCAGACTTCAGACTCACTTATTATCCTGGCATTAAACTTTCATTGGTGGGTCAGTGCCCGTTGTTTGTCTTCAAGTTGGCTGTGCCCAGCGTTGCTTAAATGGCGTTTTTATTTAGCACTGACTGTCTGTGAGTTGAGAGCCCTTTTCAATATTTCATCACAGGATGTTTATAGATTTGATTGTTTCCCTGCGATGATACATTAGATAAGTAAGGAAACCTCCACGCGATCTTAACATATTTTGTTTCTGATTTGACAACGGCAGAATCTAGGGTGAATATTTGGCAGTAAAACTAACTTACCCCCCCCCCCCCCCCAGTGGATTCAGCTGAGTGATCTAGGGCGGTGGTCTGTTGTTGCTGATTCATTGTGTAGTGTTGCCCTCTCCCCATTGTTTGTGTGTTTATAAGGGGGTGGTTATGTTTCGTCATTGTTTTGTTGTGTATTACTTAGTGTAATTTCTCTTTTTTTTTGCAATCGTCTGGCTGGGAAAGAGAGAGCCGATTGCTTTACTTTAATACATTTTAATGTCATTTGACTTTTAGTGTTCTTTGATTCTTCCTCAAGGTGCCGTGAGTTGGTCTGCAGTGTGTGATTGTGGCATTTCCTGGTCATACTCACTAACTTTTTATGTGTTTTTGCTCTATTCAAATCTAAAAAATCACAATGCAAGTACCATCATCAGGGTTCTGCTGTAAGCTCTCTCAATAAATATTTTACCAAGGCCATCTTGCTTCCCTGAACCAAACCCAATCAAACATATATGCGATGTGATAGTCAGGAATTATTTAACTATTTGTGTGTGCATATTGTCTGTACACTTTTATAGATGAAGATTGACCCTGGATGAGTTTTCTTATAATAATAGAATATAGATTAGCTTACATAAAAATAGAATACATTGACAAACTAGTTTGTTTTCCGTTGAAGTTTTCAACTCAAACTTCAATATCTTAAATGTTTTGATTCAGTTGTCTCTGAAAATAAGCATGCATTACTGAAATACATTATCCTAATGTATTCCAAAGTACTTTTAAATTCGAAATTCAAGTTTTCCTGAAATTGCAAAAATAAAAGTGTACGCGTTAGAAGATTCCTTAGGTGTAGTTTTGATATACATTGTATGTATGTTTTTATAATAGGCAAGCCTCACATTATATCTGTTCCTCAACTCATTCAATAAGTAAAATAATATATGAGCCGCGACATGAGATTTCCAACAATGTGGTATGTGAGACCAGCAAAGGCTCAGATCAGCCTGCGCATACGCGCAATCTGATCAGAGCCTGTTCTAGTCAATCGAATATTCTATGACTGCTTATCTTTTGACCGAACATCATTTGGAATTGCTAAGCTTAAAAGGAGGCTGTGCATGCTCGTCTGAACCTACACCTGTCAAAATGCCACATTGTTGGAAGTTCTATGTCACGGCTCAATTATGAGCAAGCACTCATGTACGTTTCTTTATAACTTTGGTTTTATTTTTTGCAGGAGTTGTGTCCTTGTCTGCTTTGCTTTCATCGCCTCCGTTATTTGGTTGGGGAGAATATGCCTACATTCCTATACAGTCTTTCTGTTTCTGTGACTGGGCCAACCATATGTGGTACGCCTTTTTCATGATAGGGTGTTGTTTTGGAGGGCCATTCGGTGTAATGACGGTTTGTAACATATTTATATATCGTCGAGTGAGAGCTAGTCGACGGGCAGTGTCAATACGAGTTCCAGAGCCCTCGTCAGTAGTAAACAGTACTTGTAATGACAAAGACAAAGATAAAACGAAGGATAAGAGAGATGTAAGTGATGAGTTTGATTCAGCAGACAACGAAAATGAAGTGGAAGTAATAGGTAAAACAGTTACAACACAGGTTGAAGAATTAGGTGTAAAGACAGTTTCAAAAGATGTGCATGAAAATGATGGTTGTTGTACCATTATACAGAATAATTTGTTACACCCAATGTGGGCGGTAAGAACTCGAAAAGAAAGCATGTTTAGAACTGTAAAACACAGATCTGACGCAAGCACAGACTATGAATTCAGTGATAACAATTCTTCCGGTCAAAATGATGACAATGCTAATAGAATAAGTAATACTAGCTCAACCTCTGCAAAGGTTTTAAGAAGATCAGCTGCAGCTAAAGCTAGACGGAGGGAGGAATACAGATTCGCCATTACTCTGATCGTTGTCGTAATTGTGTTCGTGATATGCTGGTTACCGTATTGCATCAGTATGTTAGTGTCTATATTTTGTAAGGACCCGGTACCAAGAGCGTTTCATATGTTCACCCTCGTCATTGGCTATGCAAACAGTTGTTGTAATCCAATCATTTATGGGTTAATGAACAAACGGTTTGCGGCAGGTTTTAAAGATCTCTACTGCTGTTGCAGAAAGTCAAGTTTTCGAATGCCTATTCAAGCATCACCTTGAGTGGAATTGAAAACTCCAAAAGGAATAAAGTGTTGATCGCGTGAAATGTATGAAATATGAAACCTGTGCAATTTTGCACAGGTTTCATATTTTGTACTTTTCCGTGAGTTATTCATCGTAGAAAAGCTTTAATGGTCTCGATGGGAATCCAAGTGGCCAGCCGGTGACACAATAATTCTTATTGTAGTTTGTAAGGTAAATGTACATCAATCTATCGGGACTAGAGGTGTTAATTTTTGTCGTGACCTGATCTTCTTCATACTATGCGCATGGAAACAGTCATGACTCTTGCGATGCTATGGGTGTGCACAGGCTTGTCAGAGCCTTGGGTGCTCGCCAATGCCGCGGATAGGTTACACAATCTCATGTCATAGTATTACAAGTAGGCTATATAATTACTTTCTTTTGAAAATTGTCTCGAGAGGGAAATGCAACATATTATATTTCTACGAACTTATTTTGCTTAAATGTAGCTATTTATCACAAAGAACTACAAGAAGACAAGAAAAAAGGATATTCGATTAAACAACTGATCAATATTTATCATAGTAAGTTGAGGAGTTTTTATGCAAACTAAGTTCACCCTTGAATGTGAGTAGGAATGAGGAGACCGGATGGATGTAAAGACGCATTTGAGCCTTCGCTGCCAACTTTTGTGATGAGAACCGAAATTTCACGAGCAACCCATTTTACAATACACGTTTCAAAGTAATGGTAATGCATGTAATGCCTTTTTATATACAGCATAATATTTCACATACAATCTTAAGTTAGCTTCAAAAACTGTTTTTCAGCATTGACCCACTCTGAAAAGTGGGCAAGAGGAAACATATTTCAACTTACAGTTGAGTCCCATTGGCATGTACTGCATACTTCTGAAATACATTGTTACATTATATGTTTCTATTCATAACGGAGTACTAAATCAAGCCCACGGTAGAATGGTACATACACTGCAGTGCTTATCTCATCTGCGAGCTATGAAGGCTCAGGCGAGCCTGAGCATCCTCACAGTCTCGCCAGAGCCTTTTCATTCTCGCATACACAATATATGACAGTAGACATGCGCGGATCCAGAAAGTTTTGCCAGAGGGGGTCCAACTTTGACAACGTTTTTTTTTAGTTGATGAGGGGAGGAAGGATCCAAATACCACTATAAGCGGGCCATCATCGGTCCGCCAGCAAAACGCATTTTAAATGGCGTTTCGCTGGCGTGCCGACGTTGGCCCAACATTGAATGCTGGCTTGGTAGCTTTGTGATTTTTCAGGGGATCCGGACCAGTATTGCTAAGAAACCCTATATTTTTGTGATTTTTCAGGGGGGGGGGGGGGTCCGGACCCCCTGTCCCCCCTCTTGATCCGCACAAGATAGATGCAGGCATAAAGACCATGTACGTGTTGAGGCAGTTGATATATACCATTAAGCCATGACACAGCTCGTATGGACAAGATCCTGGGATTTTTGTACTTGACATATTTTAACAAAGCCACCCTTCAAGCGTGCATACACATCTATATATAATTGAGTCGCGACATGTGAATCCCAACAATGTGGCGTTTTGACAAGTGAGGACTCAGCTGAGCCTGTGCAGCCTCCTTTGAAGTTAAGAAACTCCAAATTGTGTTCAGTCAGTAGCTTAGCAGTAATAGAATATTCAAGTGACTAACAAAGGCTCTGACCAGACTGCGCGTATGTGTATGCGCAGGCTGATCTGAAGTTGGATGGTCGCACACAGCACATTGTTGGAAATCTCATGTCACGGCTCATATCTGGGAAAATTAGAGCCCTAAACGTTTGATTAAACCCTTAAAGCGCCATCTATAATTTGCAGCAGACGACAATTTCAATTTTTTTTGCTCTTTCAAAAATAACCAATAGGGCATGATATTTCATGAGAATCGTCTGCTGGCAGACGATTCTCATGTAATCTCATACCTTATTTTTGTCGAAAATTGGGAAAATGTCGAAACAAATTTCGTCTGCTGCAGTCGTGATTGGCGCTTTAAGGGTTGAGCTTAATCATATATCCCTGCTTTCTGTGTGCAGGCAGTGAAGGCTCTCGCGAGACTGTGCAGACACGCAGGATCGCCAGAGCTTTCGCTGCGCGCATATGCGATGAATACCAAAATATCATGTCCAATTATAGTACTAGTAACGCTGAAAATGAAAATTATTTTGTTAATGCTTCTTTTATCTTAATATATTTTACGAACTCATTGTTCAGAAAATAAAATGAAATAAATGTTTTATCCAGATTATCTTCCAAAGTATCACAATGGTTACGCCCACTTTACCCTAGTCCTATTCCGAGTAGTTCCGAATGTTGTCACGTATAGAACAACATAGAACCAGGTACTGTCGTGCCCACCAAGAGTGACAGTGGTGTAATATTTGGTTTACAATTGAAAAGTAAAAAACTTGTACACTCCATTTGAGCTAACGCTAATCGATATATCACTTGTGTATTAATCATATCCTGAGGATAGGATTAATACACAAGTGAGCTATCGATTATAAGTCCATGATAACTAGGTAAACAAAACATGGCGTCACTGTCACTCTTGGCTGGCAGGACAGTACCTTTGTCCTGTTCATTCGCTGAACCTGATCAGCACAACTGTTGTTTACTGTCCTGTTTATACTTCAATTGTCAAGTCTTCATACATGTAGCTGGCCAGTCAATTTTTAAGGAGAGTTTGACTAGATGAGATGGGCCTCGTCGCTAGAAAACCGGTCTTCGGTGGTTTGCGAACAACAAAGGCGCAGACCAGACTGCGCATCCGCGCAGTCTGATCAGCGCCTTTGTTATTCACTTATTCGAAAGTACCATATCTAGGCTTGCTACGAGCAAAATTTCAAATTTCTAGCTAGTCTCTGTAGCTGAGGAGACTGGTTTGAGTCTCGCTTTGTCGGAAACCCTGAAGACAGGTTTTGACGCGCAAAGGCCCAGACAGTGTTTACAGCTGAAAAACGATGACTGCCCAACCACTGTTTAGCCGTCTACCCTTTGATAACCCGTCAAAAAGAAGCAAGTATGACAAAGAAATACCACAATCACAGAATAACACACGGCACCTCGAGGAAGAGACACAGAAGACTAACAGCCACATGACATTAAGGGTACAGGGTAAAGATACCAGCTCTCTCTTCCTCGGCGAGATGCTTGCAAAACTAGAAAAGAGACTAAGTATTGCATTGCAAAACACACACACACGCACGCACGCACGCACGCACGCACACACACACACACACACACACACACAGGGAGCGCAGTGGCTTAGTGGTCAAGACACATTTATCCTAGCTTAGTACTGGTTCAACCCAGGAAGACCCGTCCCTGTTTATTGAAAGATTGTTGATGGGACGTAAAGAATCAAATCAAACGAAACAAAACACACACACGATGGGAGCAACACTATGATAAGCAATGCATCATGAATGATCAACGGCAACAGAACCACCGCCTTAGAACGGACAACAGCTGAAGCGGAGACTTAGTTAGATTTCACAGAAAGTAAGTAAGGGTGCAAAGATCAGGAATCGATACAAACAAGTACCACACCTGACCTAGGATACCAATGGGGAAAGTGACAAACTCACAGTTAGACAACACAAACGAGAGCCAAAAGGTCAGCCCTTTCCCAGCAGGTGACCACAAGGCACAAATAAACAGACGCGCACAAAGGCAAAGCAAACGCAAGACAGAAAAAACATAAAAGATCCACAAAAAAGCACCGCCTTGGAACGGTCAGTAAAAATATTTTACTGGATGGCTTAAACCGGTTTCACGGCGCACCAACCTCACCCTTGGTTCAGATGTGGATCAAGACACATAGATGTTTGGTTTGCATGAAATACCCCTAACTTATCAATGCATCAAGGTCAAATGCTGTAAAAAGAACATATATTACTACACAATCACAAATCAGTCGAATGTGTGCATTTACATAACCATGATGTATTCACCATTTTATCTCCATGTTTTGCTTGTTTTAACATTGACAAAGTTGATTCCATATGACCAAGTCGACATCATGGCAAAGTTTTTAAAACCGCATGCAGCACCTCAAAATCTTGCCTGAAATATAATTGACGTCTGGAAAACTTCTATTAGCAATTTTGCTTGAATCACTCAAATCTATATCAAGCAAAATATGAAAATATAATTCACGAGTACAGTAAAACCTGTGTAAAACGGCCGCTCAAAAATATACAAAACAAAAATCTGAATGACAAATGGTAGCTTAATGAAGGTCGAAAGTATTGCAGAATGCATTCTGCAATACTTTTGACCTGCGTTAAGCGATAATTGGTCTTGAAAACCAATTTTCGGTCGTTTTGAGAGTGACCGTTTTACATAGGTTTTACTATACAATCAACAACCGAGTACTAGGTTATAAACAACAATATTAATTTTACTTTCACACAGAATCTTAAAAAATGATACGCTTAAATGATCGTTTTTCCAAAGGACGCTTTTATTTACAACCTAGATCAAAGAAGGTATACATATCATATGTTTCCAATTACAAATATCGCAAAATCATAATATGACACAATTTTATTACTTCATTTCATAAAGCCCATTTCATTAAAATTGGGCCAGCACATGAGATGAAGATGTTTTTCGCACATGCGCAAAAGCCTTCTTCGACAAATATAAGCGTAACGTCCTTTTTGTGGGATAAACAGTGTGCAAACAGTGCAGACCCAGATCAGACGCCGCAGAACGCGGCGTCTGATCAGGGTCTGCACTGTTTACAGGCAGAATGCTCTATCAAAATTTGAATAAAGATGAAAATTACTACACACTACCATTTAAATTGAAATGGACTGATCCAATTGATAAGCTAAGAGTGGGACGTTCAATTCGGCTTAAAATGGCGTTTCCAGCGTGTCTAGAGCACTAATATTTTGTCTGAGTATTCCTCGATAATTATACTTTGTGCATACGAGAAGTGAAGGGTCTGGCGAGGCTGCATGTATACGCACACTCGTCTGCGCCTTCGTTGCTCACCGATACAATTAGTACTAGTACCAAAATCTTTAGTGTCTGCACATATATTTCAACCCAAAAACAAACGCAAACAGCATATCAATTGATAAAAACAAGAGGGTCACGATTAACCTTAATCGCTCACATGAGTTAGGTACGTAAGGGAATATGACCACGCCCTCCTGGTGGCCATGCTTTTGACAGATCAATTTTGTTTTAGCCATTTTGGTAGAAGGTCATTAAGTGATAATTTCTACCAAGTTATTTTGAATTCTGACCATCAGTTTCACAGAAGAAGTCTTTGTTATTGAGATAAGCCACGCCCCCTGGTGGCCATGTTTTGACAGATTAAATTTCTTTTAGCTGTATTTGTAGAGGATCACTTAATTACCATTTCTGCTAAATCAATTTTAATTCTGACCACTTGTTTCAGAGGCGTAGTTGTCTATTAAAGTTTCTTACATAGCTACATAAGGGAAACTTGCCACATCCCCTGACGGCCATATTTTTGACGGATCAAATTCGTTTTAGCTACTTTTGTTACAGGTCATCCAGTGATCACTTCTACAAAAATTAGTTTGAATTCTGACCACCGGTTTCAGAGGAGAAGCTTTTTAAAGTTTGCCTAACCATGATAAACCATGCCCCCATGTTTTTGACGGATCAAATTTTGTTCAGCTCAGCATTGCAGTCATAAGATAATAGGTGCTACAACAGCCAATATTGATTTCTGCCATAGTACCATTGCAGTAGGTGAGTCCCACTTTGAGCAAATTATTTCGCAAGTCCTGTAAATTGATTCCTTAATGTAGCAGCGCTTCATGGACATTGAAAATAGATGAATGTAAGCCAATAGGATATAGAGACAAAAGGTATATCAACTGTTAAAACAAAACTTAACATTTTCATGGAAGCACGTTAAGAAGGCACTCTATTCGGTATCATAACCATCAACAATAATAGACTAGCATAATATGCAATGAAAGTATGCATTAACGTATACCATCCTTACCAACTTTAGCACGAAATATCTCGTCATGTGCAAGGTCTACACAGATGTAGGTGGTATAAAATAGTTATACCATGTTTGTGCACCTGTACGTAGGATAATCCACTCGCTAAAGCTCGTGGATTATCTCCACGTACATGCAGACAACCCATGGTATAACTACATGTAATACTTAACAATAAGAATGTATGCATGTTTAATGTATCTGTCATTCTCTTTATATCAATATTCTCCATAAGAAAGTAAGAAAAGAGGCAAAGATCAGGAATCAATACAATCATGTACCACACCTGACCCAGGATACCACATGGGAAAGAGACAAAACACAAATAGGCATCACAAACGAGAGCCAAGAGGTCAGCCCTTTCCCAACAAGTGACCACAAGGCAGCAATGAACAGACGCAAAAGCATGACAAACACGTCATATTGCTTTTGCTTTAGAAAAAATATGATACATCTCAGATAGTGATAGAACATTCCTTTATTTTCAATTGCGCTAAATGCAAGTATAAAATAGCATATCATTTGTTGAATAGCATATCATTCGTTAAATATGCTATCTAAAAGTAGGGAGTTCAAAGGTTCAGTGGTAGAGTGCTTGTCTCAAGATCGAGGGGTTGGTTCGAGCAGCGCCAGCATCACAGCGTTGTATGAGCAAAACACATCGATCGTTGCTTAGAACTGGTTTAAGTAGCATAAGTATGAAATTTGCTTTCATTAGATGAGCTGTCAATATATACCAGACATTTAGTATCATTTAACAAATTTGCGAATGTTGTGTGAGACTTAATTGGTTCTAAGGGCTGGATGGCAGTTGCCATGAGCACTTATTGTTTGCATAAAAACTTTAAAGTGTTCTACTGAATAAAATATATCCAAGCAGATTCTTTCACATATGCTGATAAGCACTATAGCCTAAAAAGCAAACGTCTGCAAATACTTTCAGGCCATTCTGACATATATACTAGCCAAAAGTTCTAACCGGCCACCTGCATTTTATTAATTTTCTTCAAAACGTAAAATGACATGACTAGTCGCTTTGCATCTCGAAATAGCAAGACGTGGCATGTACCTTAGATAGTAAAGATACTGACAAAATGTTAAACAGTACATGCAGGATGTCAATTTGAAGAGCGGTACCCCCATTTTCAAAATTCGCATTTTGGCGCAATTTTTGAGTAATGCCTTTTCGAAATAACATCCTTTCACACGCAATACGTTTTCATTTCAAACGCCAAATTCATATTGAACACTCAAGTGCTGAAATGAACACTCCAACTGCATGAGACTCGTTGCTATTGGCCAAAGTGTCCAAAAATTACCCCACCATCCAATGCAAATTATTGCGAATTTTGAAATTGAGGGTACGTGTATTCGGCAATGCCTCCCGGATACAATTTAATGAATTTTGCTGAGCCGTTTTCTGGTTTCGTTTACTAATAAGCTGATCTATTCGGTAATGTAAATGAAATTGATCTAGTGCTTATAGCTTTTCAGAAAATCGGTAAAAACACACATGGCTGTTAGAACTTTTGACTAGTATATGTTCAATCAACTCCTGTACTAGAAAATTGTTAGCTGAAGGTCCTGATTATTGAAGTCTTAGCATTTAGAAATGACTACAATACTAACAATACATTGGAGCTTTTCCAACTAATGACATGTGTCCGTTTCAAATTTATCAAAATGGACATTTAGAATACGTGCAGCCCTGTTTCAGTGCTTTGCAAAATTAAAGAGCCAGGCAAAACAATGATAATGTAGTATTCTCTTTTTATGTTTTGCTATATACATTACCAATGTAAACATTCGTTATTACAAAACTGGTTACTCTGTTTTTTGTAAATCCCATAATTTTCTATTCTGTGACTAGCGATATTGTGCATATTTAAAATTAGACGGCATACTCCTTAAAATGCAATAGTGTATGTAACACGTATACTAATAAAGGAATTATTGATGCTAAACTAAAGATTAAAACGCTATTCATTCAAATACTATTAAATATTATTTAATAAACATGCATTTGAAAACATAAACAGTTTTCTTTACGTTTAAAAGCAGAATGATACTCAACCAGTCAATAATAATTAGTGTCAATCGTAACGTACGCGGCCCTAAAGTCGGCATAGCCCTAAGGTCGCCAGTTTTCTTTTGGCCTCGCTCTCTTCAGTCCACATCATCGAAACTTCTTAGAGGGGACATCATTTGAACGGGAATTATCTGCCCTGTGTATTGATATATAAAGTACAGCCAATGTATAAAAGGCAGCCGAGTGGTGGGCGTTAAAATGGGGGTACCCAATTGTATGCAAAATTGGGAGTCTGTCGAGAGCTGAATGTGATATTGATATCGATCCGGCGAAACGAAATTACTATACTGTACATCTGTTCCATATACACACTTGCATTTTTACATGTACAGAAGATATCGAATTAGCAATAATTACACTCCTATGACTGATAAGACAATCCCTAACAGAAATAATAGTATGAAAAGTGAGATGACGGCTTTAGGTCCTACCTGCCGACTTTTGGGCTTCATAAAATGGATGATTGTTCTCCCTGTTAACTCTCTTCGTCTGTGTTAAAACAACGACTATAACTCGTTATATGCATCAGTCTTTCCTATATCCCGCTACTTAGGGGCAATGCATACTGGGGACAAAGAGGGGCTTAAGTGCTGGGGGTTGACCTCTGATGAGTCCTGGCTGTGCCGTAGGAGTGCCGAGGTTTCATTTTCTACCATAATAGCCTGCACACAGTCTGGTAAGCTTTTGTTTTCGTTGTCTAGATAGTATATTAAATGCTCATAATTGCCAATTCCTAAATTTCAATTCTGAGTAGCTAATCATGCCAGTTAAATCAGTATAGGTTGCAAATCCTAAAGACATGGTTACTCATGAAGTGGCTCATGTATGCCAACTACATTCAGAACGTCTATAGGACTATTAACACCTGAATAAAGACATTTACACGACCAACACTGTCTCTCAAGTATTCTGTTTAAGCAAACGCTGATCTTATAAATGTACGCTCGTGTGTGCTCATAGGATAATGACCACCTAGTATACATCCATACCACCACCGCCATTTAGAGCTTCAATACATATCAAGGACTACCAACTTCGCTACTCAGGGCAACACAATACCCTTACGACTAGTAGCATCACCACTCAGACCTTTAATACTTCCGTAAGCCCACCAATACCGCCATGCGTACCTTCAATTTGTTTCTTAGACCAACAATAAGGTACTTAGACCTTCAATACGTCCCTTCAATCACCTATGTACACTGTCACTAAATCAGACAACACGTCTAGGAATGCGAACATTGCCAGCCCACTCATACCTTCAGAGTACGCCCATATGACCACCAACACCACCAACGAGACCTCCAGTATGTTCCTGGGACCATCAACACCGACTCTCAGACCGCCAGTGCGTCCCTAAGATGACCTCCACCACTACATAGACATATAGTACACGCCTACGACTACCAACACTGTCCCTTATGCCTATAGAACGCACATAAGACCACCAGCACAGGTGCTCAGACTGCCAGGACGTCTCTGAGGCAAAACACACACCCATTTAAATAAATAAGTGCCACCACTCAGCCTATACTGCGCTAATAAGGTCACAAAAACATCACCCATCGTTGACGACCTTAGGGCCTAGTTACTGACGACTTTAGGTCGTGGTGGTCCTAAAGTCGTCAGGCAGACCCCTCTTGACAAAATCGGCCTTTTAACGTTATTTTCGGTAAATTTCAAGCCATTTTCTTTAGTTAATCCACTAACTGGATGGTTAAACTACCATCTGCTAAAGGCTATTCTTAGTCAAAGAGTTTCTCTTATCCGGGACAATCGCCTTAATGCGTCAAGGTGACGACTTTAGGGCCGCGTACGTTACTTATTATGACTGGGCAGAAAACCTGTCTTCAGTTTTTGCGAACAACAAAGGCGCAGATCAGCCTGCGCTCTTGCGCAATCTGGTCAGCGCCTTTGTTATTCGCTCTTTGGAAAGTAGCATATCAAAACTTGCTATATCTCTAGCCAGTTTCTGTAGCTGAACAGGCTGGTTAGAGTATGACCTAGTCGGAAATCCCTATGACAGGGTTTCTCACGGCCCAATTATCACTTTACCCAGTCCTTCCTGGTTGGCTATTTACAAATTGAGCCGCGACATGTGATTTCCAACAATGTGGCATTTTGACAAATGTAGACTCAGACGAGCCTGTGCGGTCTCCTTTTTAGCTTAGAAACTCCAGATGATGTTCATTCAGTAGCTTAACAGTCATACAATATTCAAGCGACCAGCAACGCCTCTGATCAGACTATGCGTATGCGCAGGCTGGTCTGAGGCTTTGCTGGTCGTACATGCCACATTGTTGGAAAGCTCATGGCACGGCTCAAATCACAATCTGTCTGGCCAACTACATTCTTATGCTATCTGATCTTGTTGAAATGAAAAGGCGAATCATTACTTTTGAAAATCCAACAATGAAAATATATGCCTGTTCATGGGGTTTTGGTACTAATGACTAGAAATGACGTTCTTCCCCGTTGTCTGCATATGCGCGTATCCAGGAAATAACTGGTAACTTTTTTTCTTTGAGGGCCGTACGGACCTTCCTCGAGAAGCAATTATTATAGCCACTTGTACTTTTCGGGGGGGGGGGGGGTCCGGACCCCCTGTCGCTCCTCTGGGTCCGCGAATGTCATATTCTTCGAAGCTCAACCTACCTGCTATGACGCACCACTGTTCTGAACGTATTAATACGCGATGTGCATTACTAAACCCTGCCGCTAAGAAGTAGCAAGCGGTAAAGGCATTCAATCGACCATCTGTGGTGACATAAAAAAGTAACTTAAAGTGAGTATGAACGGGAAATGTCACACTCACAGAGTGCACACCAACCCACGGCACCATGAGGAACACACATGGAACACAGACAGCCACAACTCTATTAAAGTAAAATGATGCTTATAACCACACCATAACAATATAGTCAATCACAATATTTTAGCGACAGCATGTCAAATTTCTACATTAAATCATTTTTTGAAAAGCATTGCACATGGTCAGGTCTTAGAAGTATTCCAATGAAACGTGATGGTGCCGATTGTTGATAGAGGATTGAAATAACCAATCGAGCGAATAACATGACTCCATGACGCATTTGCTAAACAAGTATGGTACATGTAATCAGCCGGTAAGCTGATCTGGTTCTACACTGTCTTCAAAACGGGGTCGCAGTGGTAAGGGTTTGGATATGATTGCACTGCTTTTCTACAACAACTGGAATCTAGAGAAGGAAAACAATGTCAAGTGTGAATCATATGTATTGAAATAAACTACATCTCTGTATCTTTAATCATTTGTATACTGGAAACCCCTAAATGGGAACTTTGGCGAACAGTGAAGATCATGATGAAATGCAGCATAATACTGCATTTCATGAGGGTCTGCACTGTTTATTGCTAAGATTAGAACAACCATAGGGACAGGAATACACCGAAATTTAGAAAAGTCTACATCTGAATCGTTAAAGTGCACAATGGACAGTCCCATACTTCATGTTTCAATATGTATTGGGAAATCCATCAGAATACAAAAGGTTAACCTACTTTATGCCACCCTTACCAACTTTAAAACGAAATATCCCGTGATGCTACCGGGTCTACACTGATGTAGGTGGTATAAAATAGTTATACCATATTTGTCCACCTGTAAGTAAGATAATCCACTCGCTAAAGCTCATGGATTATCTCCACGTACAGAGTGACAAGCCATGGTATTATTAATACTTAATACTTGAGTACTAACCTCAACCTGTGATGTTTATTTTTTCATTCATTTATTTATTTATTTATTTTTAACACTGTTTCTGGTAACTACTCAACTTTTCTAAATTTAGCATTTTACCGGTATATGAGTAAGCCAGAAATTAATATTCAGATAAATAAATGATGCACATGCAAAATTCCTTTTCAAATTAACATTATTTCAAAAGCACATTCTTTTCAATTCAACTTGGAGTTAGCTAAAATTAACTACATGATATGACTGATTAAGTTGACTAGAGGTTGACCCCGTGTCTGAATCAAGTTCACTATTAGTTCACTAGGTGTCAAGAATAGGAATAGGATGAGTGGTACTATAGTCATCAATGCAGGGTTTCCTTCACTGGTTTGGAGTAAATGCAACTTGGAAATAGTGACAATCCAAGATAGCTGCTAGCTGCTGTCCGGATGAACAATTAGACCGGGAGGTAAACACCCCAGACAAAATTCGGAAAAATCTATCGAAATGTCTTGGAGTAGATGCGATAGCAAAATTGCTACAGTGTAAAGCAAAGAGCAACCAGCAATTTTCAAAATGACTGCCGGCGTCCATAATTGACGATGGGTAGAAACCAAAATTCCAGGTGTACAAAAAGACCACTAGGAGGACAAATGCTGATTTTGAAAAAAAATCTGACAAGCGAATTCAAATGACAAAAAAGTCAGAAAGATCTACCTGGTGGTCTTTGAGGAGATTCGATTACCATGTCTCAACTCAACTTTATTTTCTCATTTAATGAGATAGATCTACAAATTTAAACAAAATAGCACGGCGTACATGTAGCACATATAATTCATTTCTGTTGGAAGACTACAATATGTATAGAAAGAGAGGGGGAGAGTGTCAAGTGAAGCAAAGGAAAACCAGTGATTTTCAAGATAGCTGCCGTGCGGTCATAATAGACGAGTTGCCCTCGGCCTTAAGCTCGTACATCAGTGCATTGAGTCGTTCACAGCACTTTCATGATTGTTGCACAGAAAGGTATGAATAGTTGTATAGTGAATCGAAACCAAAATCGCAGGTGCACATCAAGACCACTAGAATACTTAAGGCTTTTTTTTGGGAAAAAAGGCTATCGTGTTCAGAGGAGATGTGATAACAAATAAAGCCGCGGTTAAACATGTATTTGTTGACAATTCGGAACAGGGGTGCAACTAGACCACTAAGGGAATATCACAGACAAATTTTGGAAAAATATGCAAGGGGTCTCGGAGGAGATGCGATTACAAGAAAGGTTTACGGACGAAAGGACGTCGAAGACTCCACTTGAGATAGGATAACCTCTACCGTCGGTGGAGCTAAACCGTGAACGGTCTTCTAAGCCACAAAGTTGGTCAAAATTGACCATTTCTCCATTTGTAATCTAAACTTAGCAACCGTCAAAAAATAAATACCAGACTTTTATAGCTAAACAAAGTTAAACTGGCACTCATGAATATGCCGTATAAACTCGTATAACTCCGTAAAGCTAATTCAAGATTTGCAAACATTATATAAAGTATTGATTTAAGAGTGATGTATTTTCTAATCCTGTATTCATCACTGTCCCGCTTAGCCCTTTGGATAGAGCGTATAGCTGTCAAGGTTGAGATCGTGGGTTCGAGTCTCACGATATACAATATATTTAAAAATATATATTTTTCATTTTTATCATTAATCATGCTCATGATTTGCACGATTTTTACAACACTTACGTGTAAAAGTAAACGTAATAGAATACATTCTAAAGCATTTTATTAGTTAGGAACTGTGATGTCTACTGATAAATCTTTAAAACATTTAAAATTTAAAGACAAATTTCTCATTGCTAGTGTTTCAAACTATTTCGAGAAACACTCAGGGCGGGACAGCTCATCATATATTTAACAGACTGTTCAGGCAACTGAGCCGTTTTTCGAGTACAAAAAGAACTACGAAAACCGGTACACATTCGTCGCCGCAACGTTCGAAATGGGAACAATACAAGTAAGTAAGGGTGCAAAGATCAGGAATCGATACAATCAAGTACCACACCTGACCCAGAATACCAATGGGAAAGTAACAAACTCACAGTAAGACACCACAAACAAGGGCCAAGAGGTCAGCCCTTTCCCAGCCCTTTCAAACCTGTGGACGACTTTGATGAGGTTGTTATCAGAAACACTGTGCAGGAGTTTTACACCCACCCCCATCAGCTTCCGACCATAATTAATCTCCTTTCAGTCTTGAAAACTGACATCATGTCAACTATCCATCAAAATTAAAATAAACCAGAAACAATATCATAACTCAAAAATATATAAATTTAAAAATGATGCCTAAAATAACTATATCCAGTGGGAATCGAACCCTCGCAATCCAGAATATGAGTTAATCGTCTTACCACTACGCCATTGCCTCAGCATTGTTAGATCACCTTGCTGAAAGATACTTGTTCCATACATCAATCTAACCCTTTTTGTAGATAAAAATCTAACTTTTTACCGTTCAATGTTTTTAAATGATCTGGAAAATAGTTATTGATCACAAAAACTGATTGTTTTTCTTTTTTGCTACAAAATCTGGTCATTTCCCCGATTGGGGAGATGAACATTTTTTAACCCCAATCGGGGATCTCCCTGGCACAGCTTGCATATTTGTTTTGCCACCAAATGAGGACATTTCGATCCTCGTTTCGCGATTTTCTTCTTTTCACAAAAGTGTAATTCTGTATAGATATAGGCTTCATTCTCTAACTAACTTTACCAAATAGTTCAAACTTTATTTACATTGAAAATAAAAGCTACAATGTACATACTTTTCATAAACAATATTGCAATTCGCCAAAGATATGATATGGATTCAAAGGGAAAATTTACGAAAAAATGTGGTACTGATTTTTTGCATTAGAATGGGGAAGTACCTCTGGTGGCGCAATATTCCAAAAGATAAATCAACAATTTTAGACAGACAATGCAAAAGTCATCAGTACCCAACAAAAATTCCTATTGCAATGGATGCATTGCGTATGTGGTAAAATTATGTACATAATGTAAATGGAATAGTGTCATCAGTACCCAACAGCAATTACTATTGCATTGAATGCATAGCGTATGTGGAAAAATTATGTACATAATGTAAATGGGATCAAATTGAATAGTGATATCAGTACCCAACAGCACTTCCTATTGCAATGAATGCATAGCGTATGTGGGGAATTTATGTACATAATGTAAATGGGATCAAATGGAATAGTGATATCAGTACCCAACAACACTTCCTATTGCAATGAATGCATAGCGTATGTGGAAAAATTATGTACATAATGTAAATGGTATAGTGTCATCAGTACCCAACAGCAATTTCTATTGCAATGGATACATAATGTATGTGGAAAATTTATGTACATAATGTAAATGGGATCAAATGGAATAGTGATATCAGTACCCAACAACACTTCCTATTGCAATGGATGCATAGCGTAAGTGGAGAATTTATGTACATAATGTAAATGGTATAGTGTAATCAGTACCCAACAACAATTCCTATTGCAATGGATGCATAGCATATGTAGAAAATTATGCACATTCTCTAAATGGAATAGTGTAAGCATTAGAGAAATAGATGTGCAGACATCTTATTAGGCAACAAGTGATGTTTAACCCTTAATGCGCAAATCGCAACAAAAGTCGTCTGCTTTTCTCCTCTGCTGAAATGTTTAAGAAGCCTCTATGGCAAACAGTGTGGACCCAGACCAGACTGTTCCTATAGGAGCAGTCTGTTCTGGGTCCACGTTGTTTGCTTCTATACTTAATTCGTCAGTAATGTTAGGCAATTATTTGCAGCAGACGACTTCAGCAGACGACATTTTCGGAAAGCATTTTTTTTTCTTGCCGCTTTAAGAGTTAATATGAAGTCAATATCCATTTCTTTTCTCCAGTATACAAATTACGGCGATATCCAAATTATCAGTGTATTCTACCAAGTAGTCGTTGAGGGGAGAGCTATCACCTCTCACATCAGCTCAGCCATGTCGATGCATTTACGTGGTCTTGGAATCTGTATTATTTGAGTTAACATTTCCAAGTGGCAGTAGTGCTTAGCTCATATCAGCTACAGTATAGCAAGATGCTTTGGTAAATGGCCCTTTATCCCCCCCCCCCCGAGCGGGGTACAAACTTCCTTATATGGTAACAAAACGCGACAGGTAGAAGGGGATTCCCCTTCCCCCAAACGGGGTAGTGTACTCTACTGTATACATGGAAAGAAAATTGTTTGAAGGTATTATGTCCGCTTATTTTCCATCTGACGTAAAAAATCAAACACACATTTGATTTCAGATTAGAATCAACAAAAGTTAAGGTGCGCGACCCACTTTATCTACAATGGCATTTTTAAACACGTGAACTGCTCGTTTATATGTCATTTGCAAAATTCTGCTCTTAAAACTACAGCATAAAAAGAAGAAAGAAATTTGTGTGTCGACTTACGACGACTGCAGTTACTGAGAGCTAAAAGTACTATATAAGTACTCTGGATAGAGGATCTTTAATGAGGGCGTATGCATTATTGAATTTATTAAATATTTTAAATGTAAAAGCCTATTTTTGCAAATGGAGTTGTGAAACCTATTTCAAATAATTACATATTCAATTATATTCACGCTAATTTATTCAATGATGTATACATATTTAAGCATCAGTGGGTTAAAATATTCATTGCTTAAAACCTTATCTGGATCATTAGCGCACGATCCATTAAGACAAGTTTTGGGTGAAATATTTTGCTATGTCATGTCATGTGCACCACTCGGGTCATATCAGTGTATATTGTGATAGGATGATAGAGCGATTCTAAAATAAGTAAAAAATGCAGTTGGGATCTTCCCGGTTGATGATACTCTTATGTCAGAGTGTTATGGATACTGTTATAAGAGTTGATAGTTTTGGTATCTATGTCCCCTGACATTTCACAAATCTCTATATGAGACACGCTGAGCGCTATATATAGTACTTCTATGTATTTATAGTTGATGGTAATATTATTATTATTATGCCAGGGCGACTCACTGCATGTTCTATTACTTGTGGGTTAATACAGGTAGCTTACTTTAATGTCTTAATTTACTTCGTTTTCTGGATTAAGCATATTTTGTACTAATGGATTTTCCCATTGTGACACATGTTTAAATTGTGATGCAATAATATCCCAGAAGATTGTTTTAATCCAAGCAAACAGTCCGGACCCAGAGGAAATGCCGTATTATGGGGAATTCATAATGCAGCATTTTATCCAGGTCTTTACTCTTTGTTCAAGTACCAATTAACAAGTACATGGAGTAGGTTGACCAATTATTAAAGAATGGATTATAGAAAAAATGTGATGAGTAGCCATTTTTTGTGACCAAGTGTCTATTATTAATTTTGTGTCTAATATGTGTTTTAGGAGTTGTCAGGATCTTTTATCTAAAATTGGATCTTAAAATGTTGTTGTTTTAACTCTGGCGAGCTGAGCAGATTATGATGAGGTTTCACATTCTATGGCAGCTCATCTGATACTACTCACGCTTTCTTATGTGTATTTTACGTTGGTTTTCAGGGATAAATTTTTATCATTAATTTTAGTAACATGTGTTTGCAATTTATCATTAATTTTAGCAAACTGTGTTTGCGATGAAAGTTTAGGAAAGGCTCAGCACCAACGTATCCAAATGGTTCCAAGCTTGTGTTGCAAGCTGATATTTTGCACATAAATGAAGATTTTCAATGAATCAAAATGTACCAACTTTTCAAAAGCGGTTGAGGATAATAATATTATTATGTCAGAGTGTTTGGCTGTTGTATCTACCTCCCTGAAATTTTGAAGAAGAAAAATAGGACCTGAAAATGACATTGCCATACCAACCAACGGCATCGCGAGAAAGAGCCCCAGAACACAGACATCCACGATAGTAAAATACAATTTAAAGTAAAGCATATGGAAGCGTAAAAGCAACACCAGCTCATCAAAACTAGACTAAAGTACACTAATAAATACAGAATATCAACTTTTGAGGTGAATACCAAATATATTTCATCAAGTGTAATGAAAACATCAGAATATTCAAGAGTGCGCACACGAGTGTAAATTCTGATGTTTCCAACTCACGAGATGAAATATATTTGATAATAACCGAAACAAAGCAAATTTTCTTTTTCTTTTATACTTTTTATAGGCTACATGCATTGTCTGACCAATTGAAAAAGGAGGTGCTGAAATGCAAAAACTGAAGATTTTAGCAAAACGAAATAATTTTTGTACCAAAATATTCGTCACGTTCCAACTAAGAAAATGCATACCTACACTTTATGTTTTCGTTCAGAAATAAGAGACATATGGACGTTTGAAATTCTGAAGTGAAATACATTTAGTGAATGGAAAAGACAGAGGTAATAAAAAACGCTACAGTGAAAATATAGGCTGATATCAGTTCTTTCACGAGTGATTGAGAACACTTTTATTTGTTTTGATATGTATCGATTTCACTGCTAAGTTTAAACTTAATTATACCACCTTTACCAACTTTAGCATGAAATGCAAGGTCTACACTGATGTAGATGGTATATAATAGTTATACCATGTATCTCCACCTGTACGTAAGATAATCCACTCACTAAAGCCCGTGGATTATCTCCACGTACAGGCGGAAAACCCATGGTATAACTATTACATCACCATTAAACAAGGACCAAACATGACAACCCAACAAAATGGGAACAGCAATAATTAAGAAATAAATTCGATTTTTGGAATGTTCATGGAATCATGAATACTTCAGGTCTCTTGCAAAGTGTTGAATACTTCCGGTCTCGTGAAAGATTAGCCTCTTATGTAAATATTTATATATGTGTGTGCTAAATGTTGTAACCCTCGATAAATAAAGTCTTTACTTTTCTTACTTACTTTTAAAATTCATTATAAAATATGCATATGCATTGATAAGATGAAATTGTTCTTTACAGATGTAAGCGACGGGCCCATAATGCACCACACTAACTTTAATTCTTGTGAGTGGGAGACTATGGTTTAGTTACGAACTATTGACGATGCTTGAACGCTTGTACCAGCGATATGCCTGTATTGTCTGATATCATAGAGCAAGTATCAGAAGATTATGACCAAAATGGATGGATCTTCACACCAAACAAGTGACACAGCTAAAGTGATAGAAGTAGTTGTTCTGTGTTTGATCATCGTAGCTGCTGTTGTCGGCAATGTTTCTATATGGATTATTATCATCTCCACAAAGGCTCTTCGAACGGTCACCAACATGTTTATTCTTGTCCTGTGTGCCGCTGATCTGTTGGTGTCAGTGGCCAGTATGCCCATGACAGTTTATGCAGTGGTTAATGGTAGTTGGCCACTCTCTGACGCAGCCTGTGTTATTTTTGGTTACATGAACATGTTGACATTGGTAACTAGTGTCCTTTCACTGTGTAATATCAGTATACACAGATTCTTCATGGTATATAAACCAGCGACATTTAAAGACTTATACACCAAAAGGAATGTCATAATCATGATCTTAGGTGAGTCCTCATTAATTTAATATTCTTAAGTTAGGAAGTGGGCAAAGATCAGCAGTCAATACAATCAAGTACCACGCCTGACCCAGGACATATTACGGGAAAGTGACAAAACACAAGAAAATATCACACACAAGTGAGCCAAGAGGTCAGCCCTTTCCAAAGGTCAACCATTTTCCAGCAGGTAACCACAAGGCTGCAAGGAACAGACAAGACAGTATGATAAATAAATGAACCTACATTCAAGGGCTAAAGGAAGGTATGAGAACATTTATCAATAGTGAGTCGATGACTTATGAAGGGGACAACCAAATACTATTTTGTTCATGGCTAGATCTGTTGTAAACTGACAATATTGCTGTTTTAAATTGACGGTATCGTCTATCATTTCCTTTTGACGTTGTCTGTCTCAAAACAAACAATAATTTCTTTCTGTACTCATATAAAGGCTAAAATAGTAAGTGAGTATGATCAGGAAATACCAAAATCACAAACTGCAGACAAACCCGCCGCACCATCATGAGACACCAGGAAGACAAACAAAGCAAAGCAGCCAGCTCTCTCTTCCCCATCAAGATGGTTGCAAAACTTGAATTGGACACAAAGTAACGCACACCAAAACATAGAACAATTACAGAATCCCACAAAGGGAGCAACAATCAACAAGTCAACAACAATAACAGAACCCCCGCCTAAGAACGGACAGCAGCCTAAACCACTGGGGGGGGGGGGGGGCTTAAATGCATTTACTGGTACCAAATGTTCGCCCTAGATTATGTTGTTGTTAAAACACAAAAAATGTTAAGCTCGCATGGAGGCTTCCTACGGTTTACAATATTTGTAGAATAATACACAAAAGATTCTAAATACTGTACGACCATATGTATATATAACTAGTGAAAACTTTTGCAGGAGTCGTGTTGTTGTCTGCGCTGTTGTCATCACCTCCTTTATTTGGCTGGGGAGAATATGCCTACATTTCAATACAGTCTTTCTGTTTCTGTGACTGGGCCAACCATATGTGGTACGCATTTTTCATGATAGGATGTTGTTTTGGAGGGCCATTCGGTGTAATGACGGTTTGTAACATAGTTATATATCGTCGAGTGAGAGAAAGTCGACGGGCAGTGTCAAAAAGAGTACATGAACCATCACCAGTAGTTAACAGTTCTTTTAATGACAAAGATAAAACAAAAGACAAGAGGGGCAGTTCTGGTGATTTTGAGTCACTAGAAAATGATGTACAACTGGAAAACAATAGCGATACAGTGGCAAGACATATTGATGAAGATATAGATGAGGATTTAAAGGATGAACTCAGACAAAGTAGATGCTGCACCTTCATTGAGAAATTAAAAGCAAGAAAGGACTCTACGGATTATGGAGTTGGCGCAGACGCAGAATTTAAACCCAGTGATCTCAGTAATCTTCCATGTCCACACGACAACAATGCTAATAGAATACCAAATAATACAAGTTCTATCAAAGCTTTAAGGAAATCAAAAAGAAGACGTAGGGAGGAAAACAGATTTACCATTACTCTGATTGTTGTCATAATAGTGTTTGTGATATGCTGGTTACCATATTGCATCAGTATGTTACTATCTATATTTTGTAAGGATCAGATACCAAGAGCGTTTCATATGTTCACTCTCATATTTGGCTATGCGAACAGCTGCTGCAATCCTATCATTTATGGGTTAATGAACAAACGGTTTGCTAAAGGTTTCAAAAATCTCTACTGCTGCTTTAAGAAGCCAGCATTGCGCATGCCTGTACAGTCCTCATCTTGATTGCAGTGGAATACTCTAACACTTTAACTGCAAAAACGTGACTGTAGTTGAATTTACCATTCACTGCCAAACGCGACTACAGTCGAAATTTACAGGCACAGTTAAAAGCTGTTTATTTTACCGTTATAAGGGACGCATATCTTTGTTCTTTATTTCAAAATGTTAAGGGGACATAATAATATCGTATATGGAGATCTACGCAATTTTCTGTACAAGAATGGAATTTACCAAAAAAATTATAATGTCATTAGATTTCGTGGAAATCGAAAAAATCAAAAACATGTCCAATGGGATGACATACTGGACGCGATAACACCTTCAACTGCTATAGTTTGATTTATTTCTGACGAAACAATATATCTGAATAAACCATGATGTTTGATATTTGATGTAGATGAATGTCCATCTATTTTTCGCATTAAATAGTTGTTTATAGGCATATTTCATATTTTCAATATGGCTTCCAAGAATGCCACCAAAGGTCACGTGACAATCTTTTTTGTTATTGGTTCAAATAAAGTATTCTATATTAGCAACATTCTTTGAAAGTTTCACAACAATAGGTTGACTGGTTCTGAAGGTACTTGGTGTTTAACCCATATACCCTCAATATCAGGAGTCCTTGAAACATGCTTGGCACTGAGGTATCGGTTTTTGAGGTGCTTGGCAGTGAAAGTGCTAAACCCTTTGTATGATGATGAATTATTCCATATGGCTTGATAAAATTAACTTGGGATGGCCAAACATATCAAGGGTTCACAAGTTTAGAATTTTCAAATTAAGATATACAGAATGTTTTATCTTAGCAAGCAACTCAGGCCCTGATGAAATTTCATATTCTGTATCATTTCAGCAAGGACTTTGCTGTTTGTCAGTGTATACATTTTGGCGTTTCAGAATAAAAGGGGGAATCCGATGTACATAAGTTAATGAATAAATTAGTTACCTTAGCCTAAGACAAATCATTTCATTTGCTTTTGCTGTAAAGAAAGTGATATTGGATGTAGAACATGTCACATGATGTGTAAGGAAATTTCATCTTACTTGTGTTTAAAAATGATTTATTATTGGCTGAATAAATTTGCATCTACAGTATAGAGAGAAAAAAAGTGAGTATGATCAGGAAATACCACAATCAAATGCTGCAGACCACGGTACAGCAATGGGGAAGAGCCACCGTGAGATCACTCCCAGTCACAAGACATCATGAAGACAATTAAAGTAAAGCAGCAAATTCTCTCTTCCCCATCTAAATTGTTGCAAAATTAAAAAGATTAACGGGAAACCCTCCTAAACGGACAATTTTACAAACAGTGATAGTAGTGATCCATATACAGACAGTATTCTGTTGTTGTTGGTTCGCTGCTGATTGATACTCCCATTGTGGGATTCTGTAATTGTTCTGTTTTGATCTGCGTTACTTTATGTCCATTCTAGTTTTGCAATCATCTTGATGGGGAAGAGAGAGCTGGTTGCTTTGCTTAGTTTGGCTTCCAGGTGTCCGGTGGTTGTTGTGTGGCTCTTCCTCATGGTGCTATGGGTTTGTCTGCAGTTCGTGATAGTGGTATTTCCTGATCATACTCCCTTACTATTTTTCTATCGGTGCTTAGCGCCAGAAATCAATACTTTAAAGAATAGACTTGGCTGTCAAAGGCAAAAGAGGCTTCTGCCTATTAAACATCATCCTAATGTAATGTATCATATCTGTTTCATATAAGATTTACAGTTTGTCGCAATTATTTTTCGCCGTAACCAGGGTAGTAAAATAGTATACAACTGTTGGGGCATGTTCAACTTTACTCTTTTTATTAGGTTTTATTTTTCAAAAAGCCTTTGTCATATTTTTGGCCATAACTTTTTTCATAAAATTTGGCTTAAAACTGGGGCAGGTTAACTTACTTTATACTACCTGTTATATATACAGCTATTGTACATATTGTACGTTTGAACATTCTTTAGGTAAAGTGATACTGATGCAGCATAGAGCCACGTCAATAGAAATTGGTAAGACTCAAACTAGGCTTCTAGGTCATACAACTTTTTCCATGTTCAACTCCGGAGCTCAAGACAACTGAGCATGAAATTTATTCTGCTCAAAAAATGTTAAAATGCCAACAATAATTGTTGGCATTTTAACATTTATTAGCAGGATAAATACATCGAAATGTTTTAAGCAGATAAAAATATTTTTGAAGAATTTTTGTTTTTATGAGGTGTGAGCATGAAATTTTTTTTATAACCTGGGGGCCAGACATGTCATAAACATAAACCAGCTAGATTCTTTTCGGGCTTCGCGTTAACTTTGCAAGAGACCCGAAGTATTCATGATTCCATGAACATTCCAAAAATTGAATTTATTACTTATATTTACATTTTATATCATCAGTCAAGTATCAATTTTCAATTTTCACCTAACTTAGCTTGTTTTCCAGGTGTTTAGAATTAAATCAGACATAACGAAGGGTTTGGAACAGCCAAAAGGCTAAAATTCCGCGCTTAACGTCATGGCGATACGTGTTCAACGTCACGCAAACGTCAGTAAACAAGCAACGTTATTGGATGGACTTGGCGTTAGCCCGCTCAAACGGCGCGTATGTGGGTGTGGCTTAAATCGATTTGTTCATGAAGGTTTATATGAATATATGAACCACACCTCAAATGTAAAGGTTCATTTAAAGACTCGCAGTTGAAATGTAAATATTGAAATATGAATGCATGTTGAAATATCGCTATAATGCTATCTAGCAACAAGGAACAAAGGCTATGGTGCATCTTTGATGTTTGCACACAGATTTTTTTTCTAGTGATGTGATTGTTTTTAACACTATTCCAGCCATTCATGACATTTGTCGTCTGCTATTTACATAAACATAAACCAGCTAGATTCTTTGAAATATGAATGCATGTTGAAATATGGCTATAATGCTATCTAGCAACAAGGAACAAAGGCTATGTTGCATCTTTGATCTTTGCACACAGATTTTTTTTCGGGTGATGTGATTGTTTTTAACACTATTCCAGCCAATCATGCTATTTTCATATATTTACATTTCCACTGCGAGTCTTTAAATGAACCTTTACATTTGAGATGTGGTTCATACCTTCATGAACAAATCCATTTAAGCCACACCCACATACGCGCCATTTGAGCGGGCTAACGTCAAGCTCATCCAATAACGTTGCTTGTTTACTGACGTTTGCGTGACGTTGAACACGTATCGCCATGACGTTAAGCGCCGAAATTTGGCGTTTTGGCTATTCCAAACCCAACGTTATGCCTGCTTTAATTCAAAATATCTGGAAAACCAGCCAAGTTAGACGAAAATTGAAAATTGATACTTGACTGATAATATAAAATGTAAATATAAGTAATAAATTCAATTTTTGGAATGTTCATGGAATCATGAATACTTCGGGTCTCTTGCAAAGTTAACGTGAAGCCCGAAGGGCTTCACTTACTTTGCACGAGACCCGAAGTATTCATGATTCCATGAACATTCCAAAAATTGAATTCATTTCTTAAATGACTGTACTTTGGTATATAGCCTGTATTGCAAACAATATGGATCCGGGTCAGACTGCTCCCTTGGGAGCAGCTTGATATGGGTTCATAGTGTGCTTACATAGTAATTTTATTCTGGAGTGCATTTGAAAATATGCAGCAGACGATAAACAGACGACATTTTCAGGACACATAATGACCAGATAAAGGTTTAAAAAGCCATATTGGTAACCCTAGACTGTCGCTTTGCAATAAAGTCAGAGCAAACCCTATATTTGATTCACAATCCGAGAAAACACCCCTTTCAAAAATGCCAGTGAATATGATCAGGAAATACCTCAATCACACACTGCAGATCAACCCACGGCACAGAACAATAACAATCACAAGACACGAGGAAGACAAACAAAGTAATGCAGCCCATCAAGATGATTGGATTGGAAAACGGCATAAAGCAATGTACAACAAAACAAGGAACAAACAAAGATTCCTACTATGGGAGCAGCAATCAAAAACGTATCAACAACAACAGAACCACTGCCTTAGAAGGGACAGCAGCCTAAGCCACTAGGGGACTTACATACATTTTGCTGGTACCAAATGTTCGCTCAAGATTCTGTTGTAGTTAAGCTGACAGGTGATTTGTCTCAGCCAATTAAACTCGTTCAGCATATGTGATATGCACTAATTAAGCAACAGTAATCTTAGGTGCTTTCAAGGTTTATAGTTAGGGGTCTTTCATGTAAACCAAACATCTATGTGTCTTGATCCACATCTGAATTAAGGGTGAGGTTGGCGCCGTTAAACCGGTTTAAGCCCTCCAGTAAAATATTTTACTGACCGTTCCAAGGCGGCACTTCTTTTGTGGATCTTTTATGTTTTTGTTCTGTCTTGTGTTTGCTATGTCTTTGTGCGCGTCTGTTTATATGTGCTTTTGTGGTCATCTGCTGGGAAAGGGCTGACCTCTTGGCTCTCGTTTGTGGTATCTAACTGTGAGTTTGTCACTTTCCCATTGGTATCCTGGGTCAGGTGTGGTACTTGATTGTATCGATTCCTGATCTTTGCATCCTTACTTACTTTTATAGACAGCAAAATAGACAGGGCCTGGACGGTGGGGTAGGGGGCGATCCGTAGGCCTTGATAGTGCCCGAAACATAGGCTTCCATTGCTTTTAGTGCATTGAGCAACTGTTCAATCATTGAATTTGTCGCCAATTTTAACTATTTTTAGAAGAAAATAAGGTTCAATATTTCATGTGATCAACAACTGATGATTCTTATGAAATTGAAGCCTTATTTTACTGCCTTATTCATCTCAATGAAATCAAAATGATGGAAGTTGTTGCCTCTTGTGATCGTGATAAATTTTGTTTGTAATTATTCAATTGTTTAATGCAATAAACTGATAAAGGCAATAAAAACTACTTTTTATCATTGGCTGAATATAAAAATTAAAATTCACCATAAGGTACTGAATTCACTGCTTCCTAGTGCTACCTAGTACTACCCTCGGGTCAGTACATGGTCCATCGTTTTAAAGCTGCATAGTCTGTAACTTTTGATCTTCTTATTTTAAAAATAATGTTTTTATTTTTCAAGAACACAGTAAAAATACTCAAATTCAGGTAATTATTTTACCATTTTCGTAAATCTTAACAAGTTATCACGATCAAAACAACTGCATTTATGTTAAAATTCAACGGTCTAGAATTATTGGAGGGACGCAAATAATTACCAACAAGAGAAAAATACACCTATTTGATAAGATAATTCACTTTTCCATGCAGTTTTCAGCTGTACTGAACATTTTTATTTTGAAAACATAGTTTAATTCTACTTTTACAAATGATTTAAAAAGAAAATAAAAAATTTCGAAAAAGGTTCAAAGTTACAGAGTATGCAGCTTTAATATAACAACTTTCAGAAAAAAAAAGATGATCCCTGGGGTCAAGGGTTTGTGTAAGAGCAAAATATTTGCTAGCATGTTATTGCTTCTTTCCTTTTAATTTGATATGCAGCATGGATTTTGGCATTATGCCCAGCCCCCTAGGTCTACTCCTGCATGGGGCTTTTAGCCACAGGGGCATAATTTGGTAGAGGGCTACTAGATGATGCTTCAAGATTGTTTCATGTTTCCCTATAATATATAAGTCTATGTAACCCCTACGGCAAGGCCACTTTTGGCCCACAGGGTCATAATTTAAACAAACTTAGCTAAGCTCTATTTCTTGTTGTTTTAGACAAGATTTTTTTCCCATTATTTCTCTATATAAGCCTAGGTGAAACATGTGACTCACAGGGCGGGCTTTCTTACTGGCCACAGGGGCATTATTAGAACAAACTTGGTAGAGGTCTACTAGATGATGCTACAAAATCAAATGCTAAGGCTCTAAGCCTTATGGTTTCAGGCCAGGTTTCGCCCATTTTTTTATTTTTCATCTCGAAAATATTTTTAACCTGTGTGACAGAGATATGCAACAGATCAGAACCATTTTCCACAATTTTAAAGGAGGGCCATAGAAGTATAACTTCTGTCAAGCTTAGTCAAAATCTAGTAAGAGGAGAAGCATTTGTCGACGACGGACGACTTGCGACGCATGGCGGACGACGGATATCGAATAATCACAATAGCTCATCTTGAGCCTTTGACTCAGGTTCGCTGAAAAGAATGCTTATGACTGTTCCGAAATGGCTTAACCCATATAAGCCGAATGGAAGTTCCAATTATTATCAATTAGACCAATCCATTTCCGTTATAAGGGTTGTTAGGTTATAATTTGCATTTGTATCAAAACTCCTATTTTACTATCTGTAAGCAAACAGTGGAGAACTTGATCAGACGCCGCGTTCTGCTGCGTCTGATCTGTGTCTGCACTGTTTGCCTTTGTCCCAGAAAAAGGACGCTAGGCGTAAATGGGTTAAATAAAATTCAATTGACAAAACTATTCAACTTACTTTTTTTTCGCAACAGTGTATATCAAACAGAATCATCTATTTTAATCCAAACAATTACACTACCCAGTGACCAATGTAGCAAAAAGTAAAACCAAACCATAAGAGGTTTTGCACGAAATTTACATGCTGTCTGAAACGCTTCCCGGCAGACAAAGTTGAGCGTTTATTGGGTTTTGAAGCAGGCGGGAGAACTTCTCAAATAGATTCAAATAGAAGCATTTTGAAATACGGAAAGAGAATCAAAACTGTTCATATTTATGAAGACCATTTGAATAATTGCATCCTATGATTATGATGTCCTCCATCGGTACTCTAGATATTCGGTTCTAAATCTGAAACCATTGAAAACGACACGACAGTACTTGTCCCTGATACCGAATTAATTTGAACTATGATCAGCGGTTTCAGAGAAGAATATGTTTAAAGTTTAAAAAGCCACCTTAAAGCTGCATAGTCTGTAACTTTTGATCTTCTAATTTTAAAAATAATGTTTTAATTTTTCAAGAACACAGTAAAAATACTCAAATTCTGGTAAACATTTGACCATTTGCGTAAATCTTAACAAGTTATCACTATCAAAACAACAGCATTTATGTTAAAATTAAACGGTCTATAATTATTGGAGGGACGCAAATAATTACCAACAAGCGAAAAATACACCTATTTGATAAGATAATTCACTTTTTCATGCAGTTTTCAGCTGTACTGAACATTTTTTATTGTGAAAACATAGCTTAATTCTACTTTACAAATGATTTAAAAAGAAAATAAATTTTTTCGAAAAATGTTCATAGTTACAGAGTATGCAGCTTTAAGCCAAAAGTTCACACGAGGATTTTGTACTTATTTCATTGGCATGCAGCGAAGGCTCAACAAGGGTTTTTGCGCATATGCGATAAGTGTGCTGACTCATTCACATCTGGACCGGTTACCATGGCTTACATGCTTTCTTTGAACACTAGGTATGGTAGAAAATTCAAGAAAAAGCAAACCTAAATCAGATATCCAAATGTAAAGTTATATAATCCTGTTGCGTTTACTGTCGTCTGGGCGTGACTTGTATTGTCCCGTATACATGTATAGTTAACGGAACAGGGAATAAAAAATCACCTGTGTCACAACATGTTTAAGGGCAATTTCGGACAATTCCCATTCACACCATTCCTGCGTCGAGAACAGGAAAACTTGTCTGGGTCCTGTCTTTCAAACCATTTTCGAATTCGAATGAATACAGTTTTCAGATACTCTTATGTCAGACGGATATTTCCACATTTTCTTGACAAAAGAAAGTAACTAAAATATGTCCGAAATATCTATTGACCCTTCATCAGAATTGATCGTTTCAGTACCAATTTCAGATAAATAGAACAGACGACATCAACAGTGTACAAAATTTCGAAGTTTTTTAACTGTAAGCGAATACGAATATGGTCGATACTCGGATTGTCTGTCAAATACGTACGGTTATTTCGAACCGCGCACAACTTGACATAAAAGTATCTAATCCTTTGAAACGTTTATTATCAGTTTTTCCCTATCAAAAATATTATGTTTTATGTGCATAAAAGAAACGTCTCTGTGGAGACGTTTCTTTTACGCACCCAAAACATATGTTTTGACAGAGTCAAATAGTACATTTTAGGCCCTATTCCCTGCACTCCCTATGTCCCAAGTTTAATTCGAATTAGCGAGTATTTCGAACAATCCGAGTTTGAATTTTCGAGAGTTAACTAATATGCCACGTGCTGTTTTAAAAGACAATGAAGGTTCTCCTATCAGTTCTAATAAGATGGTTTCTGAAAGTTGTATGTTTTCCAAAGGGTCATTCTTGGTGATCAATAAACGCCAAAAGGACTTTATGGGGTAAAATGATATTAGAAAATTGGTCATAATTAGGAAAGTTAAAAAAACTGATTACATAGTGTAACATACAATTGTAAAGAAAAGATGAAAAGATAATCATTAACACTTTAAAATAAAAGATAGGCGATATAAGAGATGAGTTTTAAAATAATTTCCCATTATAAAAAATATTGGCTATACAATTAATGTATTGCACCAGACTGCATGCTTGGAGGTCAACCAATCACGATTGGCAACTTTGCTTTCCTCTTTAATTGCACGCCGGTGGGTCGCACTTTAGACTCTATGACGGTTCCGACTTAGAAAATTATCTTTTGATGAGATGGTAGGGACCTGATGCTTAGGCTGTTTGTCAGGCCCACCAGGGTTTACCTGTTGGATTTCTTTTGCTCCGATAATCATTTTATTTACTGTTGAGTCCTTATCTTTGCTTTATCTCCTTTTTATATCTTAATTTATATGTCCTGGGAGATGATGCATTGATAAGTTAGGGGTCTTTCATGCAAACCAAATATCTATGTGTCTTGATCCACATCTGAATTAAGGGCGAGGTTGGCGCCGTGAAACCGGTTTAAGCCCTCCAGTAAAATATTTTACTGACCTTTCCTAAGCGGTACTTCTTTTGTGGATCTTTTATGTTTTTGTTCTGTCTTGTGTTTGTTATGCCTTTGTGCGCGTCTGTTTATATGTGCTTTTGTGGTCATCTGCTGGGAAAGGGCTGACCTCTTGGCTCTCGTTTGTGGTATCTAACTGTGAGTTTGTCACTTTCCCATTGGTAGCCTGGGTCATTTGTGGTACTTGATTGTATCGACTCCTGATCTTTGCAGCACTCTTCTTTATTTTTATAGCCTTGGGATAGAGTTTGCCAACACTCCCGAGGTTATACAATTCATTCCATGCTCAACTCAATTGAGCATGGAATTTCAACGTACCATAATCATGAGAATACTGAAAGATCTTTACTGGCTTTAAAACTCACAGATGTTGGCATTTTAATATGTATATAAATAGGATGAATTCCATATTCGATTGAGTTGAGCATGAAAGAAAGTTTTGTAATCTCAAGACCTTGTCACAAATTCCAAAGACATTTTTTTCTGGACAAGCCCATAACATCTTGCGTACTGGTGGTCTGTATAATAAATATGAAGCCGTGTTTGAGTTGATAGTCCCACCAAGTAGGGTTAAGTCAGATAACTTCAGACATCAGGTAAATTCGGACATACATTTTCAATCAGTGGAAATCCAGATGAGACGGCTCCTTCAGGATTTTCACTGTTTGCTTAGTTATTTTTTTCCAATACTTTATATAGGAATCAAACAAGGTCGCTGTCCGAATTTAGCTGACCGTCTTTAGCTGACCCACTTTACCCTAGATACCAAAGAGTTTGGATTGGGTTTCATTTTTTATAAGTAAGAATTAGCACATTTTTTCTGTTATCACTTTCTTTGAAAAAAAAAACCCACAGATTAAATCTTCAACAGCTTTCTTAATGTTTTCTCAGAATTTGGAAACATATGCTTAAAGTCTTCGTTCTTGATCTTGGCCCATAGAAGGCCCGACAGTTTTAAATGTGGGAAATCTCTGAAGATAATTTTATCGAAGGTCATTTTCGCTTTCAGATTATTTACATGTAGCGAAACATGGATCAATTCTACTTCCGATTCCAAGTCATTATGATAGACTGCTACATGGGTATTACAGAAATCGGCAATCACTGGCCAATTAATGATGTCTATTATCATGTAGAATATTTTTCATCGGACCTCGATAAAATCTTTACGATGCAATCGATTCAGAGAAATAAAGCAATGCATGTGCCTGCGTGCATGCGTGCGTGCGTATGTGCATCCGTGCGTGCGTGCGTGTGTGTGTGTGTGCAGCGACCAACAATGACCTGTTGATGAGAGCGCCAAGGTTCAAAAGCTAGTCCTTGTCACGGACATAACTTGATATTGTTGAATGGGTTGCAGTAACCATATCGAGAAGATCCAAAGGATGGGACAAATCACAAAGATATAGGGTGTCTTAGCAATGCTAAGCCGGATCCCCTGAAAAATCACAAAGCTACCAAGCCAGCACAATGTTTTGCCATCATCGGCCCGCTAGCGAAACGCCATTTAAATGGCGTTTCGCTGGCGGACCGGTAATGGCCCGCTATTCGTGGTGTCTGGATCCTCTCTCCCTTCATCAACTAAAAATAAACGTTCTCAGAGATTGCCCCCCTCAGACAAAACTTTCTGGATCCACGCATGAGAACCATAAACATGATAAAGAAAACGAAGCCTTACAGCACTTAAGAGCCAGCACATGATAGTTTGGTTCGTATTGCACTGTCGACCAACATAGACCCTCGGGGGGGGGGGGGGGGGGTAACTTCCTATATATGACATATTACGGATTTGCGTGCTGAATAGCCTCCTTTTTCAGCGCCGCCAGGTATATGATAAAACCTTTTTTTTAAAAAAAGAAAGTATGTGAATGGCCCTATTTTGGTATATGATTGGCTCAAATTTTCTGACACCCAAATACTCAGATACTCTGCGTCAAGCCCCCCCCCCTCCGGAACAAAGACCCCAGAGCCTTCGAATTCGTTGCTCGCACACACAAACGTTAGATGTAAATAAAGACTCAAACCATAATGTAAAATGTTTTAAAATTCTAAAAAGAACGCAAAAAACACTTTGAAAAGTCATGTACATATAGTGCTCAATAGCTCCATGGCTATCAGAGCTGTTTCATCTCCCTAAACATGTCGGCAGTACACCAGAAACGCAAACAAAAAAGAGGCATCCATATTTATTTCACATCAGTTTCTAAAATACCAAAGTTTAAATAGTGGTAACTTTTCATGATTGACGCTGATTATATTTTGGAAAAAATCTGAACTTTGTTTTACTTAGTAATAAAACTAATTAGGTTACCAGAGTAATTTATTTTATTGGGCTGGTAACATATGACACCAAACTTTTTCCAGTTTACATAATGCATCATTTTCGTTCATAGTAATACGCCCTACACAAATCCATGAGTAGGAACTACCACAATCACACACTGCAGACTAGCCCATGGCACCGCGAGGAAGAGCAACATAACACTTAGAGTATCAAGGCATCAGGAAGATAAGTAATGTAAAGCAACTAGCTCTCTCTTCCTCATCCATATGATTGCAAAACTGGAAAGGACACTATGTACTGCAATGCCTAATATTGATTGACTCTAGGCAGTTTCGATTTTACTTTTTAGTGAATAAATATTAGCTCTACGTAATAAATTGATTTGGTCCCGCACAGGGATGATTATTATGAAATATAACTGAGTAACTGAGGTGTCACATTAATCCTCGAGTGAATTTTTTTCACTTTCTCCTGAAAATGTCGTCTGTTTATAAGACTAACTGCTGCTGAGTGAATGTATCCAATTGTTCTTCAGACTAATTTTATTATTGTAAGGTACATGTAACACTATGAACCACTATCGGGCTGCTCATAAGGGAGCAGTCTGGTTGGAGATCATATTGTTTGATATATATGCAATCCAAATACATCAGTAGATGGGCAAGAAAACAGCAATTGTCTTGAATGTCAGGAAAATGGCCAAGACAGAAACGAGGCGAAAATCAAGTGACTTACAACAACCATGGTTGATACTATTGAAACCCCCGTTGATTCAGATAAGATTTCTTTGATATTTCCGTTAAAACTTGTCAGATATGCATGTAATGGGGTTTAAAGTAGATACCCCGAAAAATGACAGCAACATGCCCATTGTATGCGACGTACGGACAAAGATCTGGTTGAAAAGTTATTGACGAGCAACCGAAAAATTCGGTTGCTCGTCAATAACTTTTTAACCAAATCTTTGAAAGTCGTAAAAGATCGACATGTTGCTTTCATTTTTCTGGGGTATCTGCTGAAAACCCCATACCAATCTAATCAGTATTCACGAAAATATCAAAGATATTCTTACCTGAATCGAGGGGTTTTGAAAAGAATCAGACATTTTTAATCCTCTAAAATCACGTGAGAAAGAAAGCTCTGTAAACTGTCTAATTTATGTTGATGGCGTTGATTTCTTAGGTTTGTCATCTGCCGATTCGGATTCTTCGACGTCTGATTCACTGCGGATTTTTCGTCGGCCATCTATGCTCAGAGCACGTAGAAGGGTTTTATTGAAGCCCTTTGGATCAGACACCATCCGGTGGAACAGGTTCCGTCTCTCGCACGCCCGCCTGAGTGTGTTTCTCTGCTGGTCAAAAATTAGTTCCCTGTCAAACAGCTCTTCAAATACTTCGTCTTCACTTTCGGTTTCGGATAGCTCGTTTGTGTCCATGTGCTCGAAAACGTTTCGCTTCTCAAGAGCATTTTTGGAGGTCATCAGTTTCTCAGCCATTTCCGCCGTGACGCTCCATGCGTAGAATATGTCCTTCTCGTCAGCGTTTTCTGCACAGACCGCAAATCTGATGACGTAGTTCTCATTTACCAGAGCGGGTACCATGTGTAGCTTCCCGGATTCGTTTATCATTTTCAGTAACTTCTGCGTCAGCGCATTTGGCCCCTGCAGGATAACAGAACATGTAGTGACTATTATCCTAGCAGGCACATGACGTCGTATCGCGACGTCATGCCGTCGCATTGACGTTGATACAAGGCTGTTTTAAGGTTGTGTGCCTGCTGGGTATACCATACGGAAGATGAATGTTGCAGACATTTACAACTTTTCATTTTATAAAGTCATAACTTTTAGCAAATGTTTCCTCTATAATGCTAATTTATAAGGTAACGGGAATAAGTAAACTAAAGATGGTGACTAAAATACTTTGGTACAACCGCGCGTGCACTGCACAAATTATGAAACCTGATGACAATATATACTGAGGGAAAAAAGTTTAGCAATCTACTTTGGGGATTCACAGTTTAGAAGAAATAGGACTTTTAATTTCATAGTTTCAAAAATATATGTTGACAAACGTTCACAAGTACGATTACATTAACAGATTGAAATTTCAAATAATGTAAAGTCTGGTTTTATGCCCCCTTGGTTAAACAGCTTATCTGGCTTTAGTGCGAATAGTTTTCGACTAAAAGTTTCGTTTTTCTGTCAAATGTTTAGATTCAAAAGTAAGAAAGTGAAAAACGGTTTAAAACTGAATTTTATGTTCACCCTTTTCGTACACTTTTTAGTTGAAAATCGTATTTATCCAAATTACCTCCCTTTCGATTGAATAACGTTTGAAATTAAAATGCTCAGCAGATCAAATCCTCACTATGAAGTCGGATTTTGTTTCTTTTGACCGCTTGCGGGTAGCCATTAGTTCATTTTCAAGCAACTGGCATGCTTGCGAACCTGCCAATTAAACAGATCTAATGCTTCAAAGATCGCCTATGGGAAACCCCATTATAAATAATTGCTAAACTTTTTTCCCTCAGTATATATCGTCTGTTAAAATATAATTGTGACATTTGCCTGTGTTTAGTCTTCTTCAATTCTTCTTTTATGTATGATAATATACGTTGCATATCACCTAAATTTTCCGATTGTTGTATTAGAACTACAACCTATAAGCATCAAAACATGTAAATTGTTTGGCTTTGACCGTTTAGTTGTTATGGTAACAGAAATGGTAACAAAAATACGCTAAGAAGGAAAATTGATTATTTTGGACAAAGAAATGAGGCTTTTGATAGAGAAATTAATAAAAAGCACAAGCAAAATGCCAAGTTTTTCAAATAGATTATTCTAGGTTGAGCTTCACCTCTAAGGTCAAATTTGATTCCTAATACATTTCAACAGAAAGATTTGACAAGTGGATTTTTTGAAAACAGTTGCTTTATAGTCAATATACTTACTTAATATGCTTAATTTAATGAGAAAAATACTGGATATAAGTATCAAAGCTTAAGGTTGACCATTGACCTATCAGCCAGGGTTGCTCATATAGCATTGCCATCAATATATTAACCCTTTACTCCATAGGCTATTTTTAGATCATGACATTATTTTCTGTTTTTAGATAACATTGAAAAAAATCAAGAAAAATTTAAATAAAGTTTTCAATATTATGATAAATGGAGCATTTGCTCCAAAGGAACAAACGCTCCATTTTCCATGATATTTTCAAATACGTTGTATCGCAAAGACGTCAAAGGACGTTATTATGGACACATTTTTCCTCAGAAACCACTGCCACTAGGCCAATCATAATCAAATTTCATATGGAGACTCCTCAGGTAGGGATGGGCTGAAAGTTTATATAAATGGTTTTTGTCACATTGTCAAGATTTCCACCACGCCAATATATAGAAAAGATACCCTAAAATATTCCTCATTGAAACCTAATGCCCAATGACATTGGGCTTTGGTTTCTAAGTTACTATAGTAATTCCAGAACTTAAGTGACCCCCGTTTATTGCTAGTTATTCCTTAATGGTGATTTTAATTGAAAAATAAGTTACAGAAATGAATTTAGATATAGACCGCGTAATCAAATTAATTTTTTCCACATTAATGTGAGTTTTTGTATAGGCTGGGATTAGATGGAATTTTGGTGTGTTTTTGCTGCTCCTCTTTGAATTAGTCCCCAAGTGAACCTAACATATAAATAAAACATGGCTTATACGGGTCAGTGGCGGTAATTCGTCAGTCCTACAGATAAGAGTGCTAACAGATTTTTTTTTTTCCTATTTCTCAACCAAAAAATATTTGCAAAAAATATTTGGTGTGTACTCAAAACAACCGTCTCGATGATACAGTTCTTTTGAGCACCCAAAACACGTGCTTAAACTGATGAAGACAGTCGCAGCTTAACGCTAAAGTTGCTTAACTGGACCAATCTTCGCGCATTAGGCTATGATTCACTCCTTATACTGACTTATTCACTTCACTGTACATCTAAAACCGATGCATTGAAATGGCCTGTGTTAAAAAGCGATTCAAGTACATGTAATAGTATTGTCTAAACCTTAAATGCTGGGTTGTTGTTGTCCTCTGCTGAATTTTCTTTCGAGATAATTATTTTCTAAAATATGTTTTTCAGGAATACAAGTAGGTTTTCAAACAGTATGGATCCAGATAATGCCCAACATTTTAGCCTGAACTTGGCTTCGGCTGTTGACAAAGTTTATCAGCGAAATATCTTAAGCAGGCAAAGAAGTTTAATGTATATCCCCCATTCGCCATTTCTCGTCAACTCTCTAATTTGCTTGAATTGTCGTCATAAACTCTTTACTTACTAGTGTCGTCTGCTGATAACCTTTGCAAACAATTTAGACCCAGATCAGTCCCGACGGGCATGATCTGGATCCAAACTGCTTGACACGCTACTGATATTACCGAAAAAAAATAAATAGAAAAAACAACAACAACAACAACAAAACTGATTTTGAAAAAAATATCAGCAGATGACAAAACCATGGCAAATTACCTCGTAGAAAAAAGAGTCGATGAATTCAAATGGAAGGTGCTACATGTACATGCAGGTTTCATGCTGCCTGCTTTCAATACGGCACGGTCTAGGACTCATATAGATTTTTACAATTGCGTGTGTGCGTGCGTGTGTGGGTCAAAGTGATGACGAGTGAGGTCTGCGGAATAGATTTTCGTCGAATCAGCGGATATAGATATTCCTGTTGGCTAGTATATATTATCATAGCAATGCAAATATACCACGTGTATCTATAGGGGTACACATGGGTATATTCATAGGGAAAAACAACTAAGTTATTCTTTTGTACAGGGGATTAGGGCTTCATTTACAAATAAGGGCGTCTCCCAAAAATAAGTTTTAGTTACGCGATGTGCATTTAAATCCACATGCTAAGTGTCGTTCTTCTAGGTTCAATTTAAAGCTGTTTAAAAAAAGAAAAACGGAGGTCACTTGAACTCTGGAAACATATTAGTAGTTCAAAAGATGCTCTTAGGTTCACCTTGAACTACTTATACATCAAATTCAAATCCGTTTCTCTTTGCATTTGATTGGGAATAATCGTACTACGTAAAATTAATTTTTGTTGAAGCAAAAGTCAATATGCTTACTAAATACGTTTTAAATTCTATGGACAATGGCTATAGATAAGAACCTCAGGTCAAGGTTGATATTTGTCCTTATAGACAAGGTCGCTCATACTTGATTGCCACTTGTTTCTAAGAATTACAGGGTCAACTGAAGTCAAATTTGTTATGGAGCATTCATTTGATTAGACAATCTAAATATAGTGTCTAGGGCACATAACCAAATTGGCTATCATACCTTGATAAAGTGATGGATCTTCAAAAAGATTCTTTTTTGGAGCCAAAGAGCCTTAATATGTAGCAGAATGGATGTTGGCTGTACTGGCTGTTTAAAAGTTTGATCAAATGATTATCCTAGGGTTTACGACTAGGTCAAGTTTGACCCTCTGGGAAAATCTTGAAACAATATTTTGTGATAACTATTAAAGTCTAAGTCATTATACTTACTAATTATGTTGAACCAAATAAGACAATGACCACCAAAGCGCATGTTAGTTTTTGACATTTCAGCCAAGGTACCATAAATTGAATTGCAAGCATATTAACCCTTAAAGCGCCAATCACGACTGCACCAGCCGACAAATTTTGCGACATCTTTCCTAATTTCGAAAAAATAAGGATTGATATTTTATGAGAATCGTCTGTTAGCAGACGATTCTCATGAATAGTCATGCCTTATGTGTTATTTTTTGAAATTGTCGTCTGCTGCAAATTGTAGGTGGCGCTTTGTGGGTTAACATTTTTCTCAGAAACCAGGAGGCCAAACTAAGCCAAATTTCATATGGAGCATCCTTTGGGGAGGGTAAATTACCTGATATTGCATGAGAATCGTCTTCCAGTAGACTATTTACATAAACTTCCATGTCGTGTATGTTTTTAATAAGGGCGGGAAATTTCATTCCGCATAAATTAAGGTTATGAGGACTATACCTTGAGGCGGAAGCAGACAAGACCCATGGTGACTTTGCCAAGGACCTCAAACTGATTGTCATTCTGTACATATCTCTCAAACAACTTCGCCAAACGAATGTGCTGAAAAAGAAGAGAGCTCATTCAACTCTGCGTGCTAGTTTCATGCTTTTGTTGTCGTCTGCTGATCTTTACAAATGTTAACCTTTTCAAAAATATCTTTCAGTGGGCCCTGATCTGGTTCCAAACTGATTGCAAAGTTTATCTGCAGACGACAGTAGTCGTCTCTGGCAAGGAAAGATAAAAAAACTCAGCTCTTTATCAGCCAGCTTTGGTATTCATGTAGGCAAGCCTTGTGATGTCGAGCAGTGCTCCTCACGGCGAACCATTTTTCTGCCCCTCACACCACACACATGCATGGAAGCTTTCTATTTATTTTTTTCACATGGGCTAAAAAATACTATTAAGTGTGAAAAAACAGGTCTGGTATGACAGAAAATAATTTCTTTTACAATTTCCATTAATTGCTTTAAAATTTACTCTTTGCATGCTAGGGAATCTTTTGTCTTCTACTGATTTTTTTTTTAAATCATTTTTTTTTTTCATTTTATTTCAGGAAACCCTTCAGTGTCAAACAGTTTGGAACCATATCAGGCCCGACGTATCGTATGGGTCTGAACTGTTTGCAAATGTTATTAACCCTTAAAGCGCCAATCACGACTGCAGCAGACGACAAATTTTTGCGACAAATTTTCCCAATTTTCGACAACAATAAGGTATGATATTACATGAGAATCGTCTGTAAGCAGACGATTCTCATTAAATATCATGCCTTATTTGTTATTTTTAAAAAAGCAGCAAAATTTGCAATTGTCATCTGCTGCAAATTATAGGTGGCGCTTTAAGGGTTAACAGGCGGAACTAGCAGGCACAGAGTTAATAGCATTGCTGATCTTGCTGTCTACAGGGCAACTCGGTGACACGTGTAAGCATTTGATGGCAGTTTATCTTTGAAGGATGCCCATAAACACTGCTTATGAAAAAATGGCTCTTATATGGCATGGCATATAAGGCGACCATCGAATGCTTAAGCAAGTATTTACACCCATGCAGCTACATTAGAGTCTTCGCTGTTTGTACACTTTATAAGTAAAGAAGTAGATGAAAGTAAAGACTAAAACTGGACATCTAGCGGGAGTTTGTGTACCTATGGAAATTCCTTAAAATTATAATAGAGTTAAGTGTATATATTAAGGGGTCACAGGTTATAATTTCCAAAAATATAACATTTCATTTCTTACTCTGAAGATCGATTTTGTCTCAGCAAACAGTGCAGACCCTGATGCGGCATTTCATCTGGGTCTCCACTGTTTGCCAAAGTACCCGTTTAGGGATGTCTGGTATTCAAATGGTTAACTGGTGTAATCCATTGGAAAACTAAGCCAATAAAATTGCTTGTGCATCCAGCGAAGACTCATGCCAACCAGGGCAGCTGCCCATTCTGAACTGAATCGTCACTGTCCGTACGAGGAAACCACGAAACCGAGGGCGCAACAACGACTCTGATCTAACTCGGGTCTTCGTTCGGTGCCAATAAACTGTGTTGCCTCTGTCATGCACCCAATGACTCAAATGCAATAAGTATTCCTTCGCATGGGCCAACTCAAACATGCTATCCATATCGAAAATCATTATGTAACGATGAATAGTCAATACGATTTGCAACGTGAAAAATAGTCCTTATCGGGATGTGCAAAGTATTCATTTCCGTTTTATGGCCACCTAAGGGTTATAAATTCTAATTGACCGTGAGTAATCTTACATATTGATTGGACATTAATTTGTTGACGGAAAACAAAGGACTGGAGTTACGACGCAGACCCAACTCAAGTCACCCTGGATTGCCGTGAAAACAAAGAAAGCTTACAAACTCACCGAGAAATACCGAAATAGCAAATAAAAGACCAACTATAGAACCAAAAGAAACAGATACAACGAGAATGCAATGATAATAAAATGGCTAAGTTAAAAATACTTTAAATTTGTCATAAAAATCGGCCTCAAACTACTTCATGCACATCTTCAATATTTGCAGTGGTCGAGAATTGGCTAAGTCAAAAATGCTGTTAATTTATCAAAAATAGTTTTATCATTAAACTTCCAAATGCACATCTTCAATATATCTGAAAAATACCTGCAAAGTATTAAAAGGAAACACCAAAGACTCTCACAAAGTATGCACTATCAGCCATCATTCAAAATGTGCAGTGGTCGAGAATTTGCTGTAAATTTATCACAAAATGTTTTTGATTATTAAACTTTAACATGTACATCTTCGATATGTCTGTAACTCACAGGGATACACTGAAGGCTCTAGGAGGAGCAGTTGATTACACATAGTATGCACTATCTATTAGCCATACTACAAACACCATTCAGTTCGAATTATGATTATTATTCCTATCAAACATGCATTGTCTATTGGTTAAAGTGTGGTGCAAATTTGATCAAAATCGGACAAAACTACGTAAGTCATTCAACAAAAACATTGCTTTATGCATATTGTACCATATTTCATTACAACCCAGAGGTTTTTGGCCATTTTCAGGATTTAAAAATTTAAAATATATTTTTAGATCTACTGCATATCTCCTACAGCAATGATTTTATAGTGTGGTACCGTTTTACCCGTTTACACAGTGCTGTGGCAACAACTTTAAAGTATAGTGCACTGTTTTACGTTTCAAATAATTATAATTGAGCCATGATACGTGATTTCCTACAATGTGGCATTTTGACAAGTGTAGACACAGACGAGCCTGTGCAGCCTCCTTTTGAGCTTAGTAACTCCGAATGATGTTCAGTCAGTAGCTTAACAACATTCAAGCGACTAGCAATGGCTCTGATCAGACTGCGCGTATGCGCAGGCTGATCTGAGGCTATGCTGGTCGCACATACCACATTGTTGGAAATCCCATGCTACGGCTCATTATTATTACAAATAAAAACACTTTTTATAGATGAATAAAATAGCCAGAAACAAACACATGGGGAAAATTTATAAAACTTTAGTATATTTTCAAAGGCTAAAATAATGTTGAAAAATATTTGATCCTTTTCCTGTCGAGTGTAAGCAACTGAAAGCAAGCCTGCAACCATCTCTTTCTTTTCTCACCAAGATGATTGCCAAATATAATGGTACACAAAACATCAATTTGTTGAGTGCCAAAAACACAGGTGCAAACTAAATGTTACCAGACTCAAACTGTTTAAAAGAGGAGGTATTAGATCAGAGACCTTAAAAGTTGTTCGTTTGCCCCAGCAAATATGGTGGATTAGTCGAGATAACATTTCACAAATCCAGCGCTCAGTAGCAAAAACGTATCTCTATTGCTTCTAAATTATATTTGATTTTCAAGCAAATATCAACGGACACGCGAACTAAAAACAACACATTTTGCGATTTTCGTGATGATTTGTATAATCTATCGGTCATCTGTATGTTTAAGCTATACACCAGTGTAGACATGAGTCCACACAACGAGAAAGCTTTTGCTCAAGTTGTTAACCCATTTACGCCGAATGGAATTTCCCACTCCAGTCAATTGGACCAGCCCATTTTCGTTTTAAGGGTCGTTGGGTGGCATTTTTCATTTTAACAAAATTTAATAGAACATTCTATAAGCAAACAGTAGAGACTCTGATCAGACGCCGCTTTGTCTGATCTGGTCTGCACTGTTTGCCTATTTCCCACAAAAAGGGCGCTAGGCTTATATGGGTTAAAGGTAGTATAAGTGTTATTTGTACGTGAGACAAATCAATTTGATCCAAGCAATTAAAAGTTTTATTGCTAGTTGTTCACATAATAGCCTCTGTTCCATTTAATGCATGGTCAATAGAGCCTCGTCGCGAGAAAACCTGTCTTCGGGGGGTTGCGAACAACACAGGCGCAGACCAGCCTGCGCATCCGCGCAGTCTGATCTGCGCCTTTGTTATTCGCATTGTGGAAAGTATCATATGTACACTTACTACAGGTGAATTTTAAATTTTCTAGCCTGTTTGTGTAGCTGAGGAGACTGATTTGAAACTAGCTTTTTCGAAAACCCCGAAGACAGGTTTTCTCGTGACGTGGCCCAATAATGAATCCACTACAGAATGACATTACAAACACCCTGAACTATGTGCCCAGAAACTAGATAAAATCCTGATCAGCTGACCAGAATATATACTGATTTACTGATTTTCATTGACAGAAAAATGCGAAATGACGTATCTGCCCGTGTTTGCCCATTTATCATTTCATTTTAATCAACGCTCTCTCTCTCTCACACACACACACACACACACACACACACACACACACACACACACACACACACACACACACACACACACACACACACACACACACACACACACACACACACACACACACACACACACACACACACACACACTAACGAAATTGGTAGTTACCCCTACTACCCCACCCACTCCTGGTTTTAAAGGCAGTCCTAGGATAGACACTTGAGTTATCCCTTGGATAACAGTTATTTTTCACAACAATGCGTTTCAAAACCTAAATTTGCTTTTAGTTGGGCTAATGTGACGTTTAAACAGACATGCATTTTGGTGCACTTTCTTGTTAGCACAGAAATGGGCTTTTCCACCATTTCCTCTGAAGAGAATACTTTGCGACAAAAGAACTGTTTGGATGGAATGGAATATTTTTTGATCTGATGCGATGACTCACTGGATTACAATACATTAAATCCTTTTCACTCTGGGCTATTGGAAATACATTGTCCAGGCTGAGCGTTCAAAACTGAGGTACGTTGAAGATTAAATAATCATATCTCCAATATGTCTCTGCATATCTGTGATTTTTCTTCAAAAAGCAATGGTTCAATATACTAGCTTTAAGACTGTATTGCTATATTTATTGAAAGTGTATCCGTCCTCAATATAAGCACATCCGCAAGAAACCACGGTGCCCTTTTTAGTTATTTTCGGCACTTTTAGCCGAAAATCGTCAGAAATCAACCTTAAAAGATCATAAAGCTTCAATTTTATTAACTGTAACTTGTAATATTTCAGCTTTGCATACCGAAATATTTCAACTTTGCATACCGAGAATGACTTCGTATAATCTCAGGTATGTTCAGAATCAATTTTATAGGCTGTAGTACTTTGAAAGAGCGTTAAAACAAAGCCTCGACAACATAACTTTGTATTTTCGTCAGTGTCCAGTCCGTTTATACTGGGTCTGAGCTCTGGGTATAGGTGAGCACGTACTCGGAAAACACTTAAGCCCCAGTTGAAATGCCGCATAAGGTGGCGTTTCATCAGGGTCTGTATCATTTTATGAAAAAATTTGACCTGCAACCCCTTAAATTACAAAATAGACACTTCTTGTTGTATCAATATGTATAGGATATTCCATTAGAGTGAAAAGGGTTAAGCAGGCACTTTAAACCTAGGAGTGCGTATACATGCGTGGATCCAGACGGGGGGCAATGGGTCCGGACCCCACCCCTTCCCTCTGAAATTTCACAAAATGATAGGGTTTCTTGGCAATACTTGTCCGGATTCCCTGAAAAGTCACAAAGCTACCAAGACAGCATTAAATCTTGGGCCATCATCGGCACGCCAACGAAACGCCATTTAGATGGCGTTTCGTTTGCGGGCCGATGATGACCCGCTTATAGTGGTATTTGGATCCTCCCATCAACTAAAAAAAGCTTTGTCAAAGTTGGGCCCTCTCTGACAAAACTTTCTGGATCCGCGCATGGTATACATACCTTTCTTATGTAGTTTTGGAGACCATCTACGCCATAAGATCGCAGAACGAACCATAGTTTCAAGGATCGAAATCGTCGACTCAGAGGTATACCCCAATGCTGAAAGAAAACCAAACATACTTGTGCTTTTCGCATATGCACCAAGTCATACTTTGGCTATGCGGTAGAGCGGTCTAGTGCACTGATGTGAAAATTCATATAAATAGGGGCGGATCTAGGATTTCTGGAAAGAGAGTTCATATGTATAAATGTGTGGGGGTTCGCTTTGCTGATTTTACTTCATTTTTCTTAAATATCCTATTAAAATGAAATTATTTGCTCATTTGGTCTCACTGAGACCAAATTATTTCATTTTCATATGATATTTAAAAACGAGGGACAGAGAGGTGGTTCAAGCGAACCACCAGAATAGAACACCCTCTGGATCCGGCACTGAGAAAGCCAGGAATTAAAAGTAATTCTACAACGTCAGAAATCCAATATACATACCTACCAAATGCTCTGATGCTCAACCGCTCGTTGCATTTGAAAAACAACTGCCCAAGAAAGAGAATAAAAATCGGGAAATGTCAACCAATAGTCTATGGATTTCTACGTTTTTGATATAAATATGGGCTCAGAAAGTATTCTCATTATGTCATATTTACTTACTGCGTAATGAACGCGTTCCTGTCAGATTCTGGTACATTACCTGACAAAACAAGACAAATTTCTGACCTCGTATTTATGAGACAAAAGTAGGAATCTATAGGCTATTGCATTGCATTTTCTGATTTTCGAATCTCTAGTCCTAGGGCAGTTGTTTTTCATAAGCAGTTCAGCATCAGAGTTCCTAGTAAGCGTGATAGACTTCAGTGTATTTTCACATTGACAAGAAAAGTCTCTACGCTAGAGCTTGTAAACATAATATTATGCTTTGAGTGCCATTTGAAAGTTAAATGAATATGGTAATATTCTTAATTGCTTCATGTATTTTAAAGCTGCGGAGAGTTAACCAACTTGCAATTTTTTTTAATCAATTTTTCGACAAATTCACCCTTGGCACCAATGGAAAAGTGGCATTTTAAAAAAATTGTAAAAGTTTAAACTGTTCTACTTGAAAAGCGTAAAGACGAAACTTCATCTACGTTGTATAATATGCATTATTATTCAACTTTCCGGCAATTACAAAGTAATTGCAATTTAATCTTGATATTAGACTATTAAAATGATTCTTGTAAACATGAAAATGCATTACAATGTATGGGATATTCACGTTTGGTCTTGTACTGTACTTTTATGAGATGGCAATTACATGAAAACTGGTTACATATCGCATTGTCTAGCATCGAAAGCTTGTCCAATAAATGGGAGACAAGATTTTGTGGGTATCTAGCGTACTTGATGATGATAGTCTTAAAGTGATCATTATATTTATCTGACATAACTATATTGTATTTAAAAGCAAACTTGATAACCCACTAATGTAAGTATGTGTTTTTCATAAAGTATTATTTAACTTTTCGCTTACTGTAAAGGCGGCGCTTCATGAATGCATAATTTGGACTGGTCAACCTTAGACATAGGTAAAAGCTGAGAATTAGGCGTGGTTTTATTCAAAAGTAACTGTATCATCTTGCGCCATTATCTCAGTATAGACGCAAAACACATTATTTAGACATAAAACGCTAGCAAAATAACTGCATCTGAAAATGTCTATTTAACATAAGCATAGAGGCAAACAGTGTGGACCCAAATCAGACTGCCCCTCCAGGAGCAGTCTGATCTTGGTCCACACTGTTTGTCTATGAGGCTTCAAATATTTTAGTGGACGATAAAAAACATACATTTTGTGATTATGCGCTTTAAGGGTTAATAAATGTGAGTTCAGTGTGTATAGGATTAGGATTTTCATGAAATGCACGCTGCAACAACGCACGTTTGCGCTGCCCAAAAAAAGCTTATTAACACTTTAACAAATTATAAATAAAACCTGATTTCTCTTCCTTGGCAGATGAAAAAGTCGAACCGCACCCAGATATGAATATTAAAGTTGCCACCTTTACAGTAAGCGCAAAGTCTATTAATATCACATATCATTTTCATGATCATGATGATAGGTGACATAAATAATAAACTTACCCTGAAATCCAATTCTTTATCTGAAAATATAATGTACATTGTATACTAATGATTAAATATGTAAAATCATTCATAGCTATCATTGCAGAAAGTACCTAACTCCAAAATGAACAAAGCAAGGACCAACTATTTTTCTATGGCAATTCGCGATAATTACTTTGAACCTTAGAATACATGGTTACCATACAGATATGATATACGTACATGCATTACATGACTTTTCGCTTGTTGTAAAGGCGGCGACTTTAATATTCATATCTGGGTGTGGTTAGGCTATTTCATCTGCTAATGAAGGGAAATCAGGTTTTATTTATAATTTGGTAAAGAGTTAGTAAGCTTTTTGAGCCTTGCATTTCATGAAAATCCTGACCGTAGACACACTGAACTTACATTTATTAACCCTTAAAGCGCATAATCACAAAAAGTATGCTTTTTTGTCGTCCACTAAACTATTTGAAGCCTCATAGATAAACAGTGTGAACCCAGATCAGACTGCTCCTGTAGGAGCAGTCTGATCTTGGTCCACAATGTTTGCCTCTCTGCTTATGTTAAATAGACATTTTCAGATGCAGTTATTTTGCTGGCGCTTTTTAAGGACTAAATAATGACTGAGGTGGTGGCACAAGATGATACAGTTACACGCCTCCTTTTCAGCTTTTACCTATGCCGCAGGTTGACTAGTCCTAATTACGCAGAAAGCGAAAAGTCAAGTAATACGTACATGTACGATAGGTAACATGACGAATTCCAGGCTATTTGTATTGGTAAGAAACCCATGACAACATTGAGTCTTTTCAAGTTGGCTAAAATATCAAATGTGATGACAATGTTAATTTGTTAAATATTAACTTTGACTACATGCTTAAATTTGATGCCCATGTTTCAGAAATTTGCAACAACAAAAAAACTCGAAACCATTTACAACTCTTTGATAGCTTCAAATCTTAGCAACTGTCCTCTTGTATGGGATTTTTGTAGAGCACAAACAAAGTCGAAAATCCAGGAGAGGGCATTAGGATCCACTAACAATGGTTTACATCATCTCTTAATGATATAATTACAGGTACTTCATGTCCAAAGGTTTAAGCGAATGGGTTGGGAGGTGTTCAAAAAATTAAAAAACCAGTTGTCACCTGAATAGATAAATGACCTTGTAAAAATAAAAATGTCAACTTATAATTTCAGGACTGAGAGACAGACAGACAGCCATCCCAATGGTGAATACAAACATATTTTGACTGAGTTCTTTTAGGACTGAGGCGTCCCAGGTATTGAACACCCTTCCAAATAGTTTTGAGTTGCAGAATCATAACCCTAGTTTTGAAGGCTGGTCCATCGCTGGGATAGCCCCATACGTTGATGTCCTCTATGCTCAACCTTATTGTAAGTTATTTCCTGTTTTTTATCTTTATTTCGAGTTTAGTTTGTTCCTAATTCTTTCGTTTAGGTAAATCATTTAAAAAGGCATCTTGTTGTTGATTGTGCATAAGGTTTCAACCACATACTTTGATTAGCATACATGCTAATGATTTAGATGTACATTCAACCTCCATTAGATAATTCTTAAGGATGACGCAGTGCAGTCATATTTTAACCTTATTGTGATAGTATGTTATAGGAATTTTATTCTGAAAAACAAAACACAATAATTTATATTCTTTTAAGTCTATTCCATATGTAAAGTCTTCAGCAAACACTTTTTAACATCTATGTATTTCCATGATGTGTATATGCTGTTTTTATTGACATTAATATGTTTTATGCTGCATGTACTGTGATATTATTATTTGTTATTACTTTTTATATATTTGCCAAAGAAAATGCCCAACAGAGCTTTAGTTCTATGCTTTTTTTTGTATTTGACACTTAATAAATCTTCTATATCTTTGTTCATTTTATTTGAGCTTGATGAAGTGTTTCGGTTTTATAAATAACAACTGAAAATGATGTGCAAACTTAACTATTTAAGCATATTATCCTATAATGTAGAACATTTGCAAAACATGTAGACCTGAGTTTGCACTGCTTGTAACAAAATGGTCTTTAATCACATGGCCTGTTCAAGAAAGCTTTGTCAGAGGGGGTCTAACCTACTTCGACAACGTTTTTTTTTTAATTTGGTGAGGGGAGGAAGGATCTAAATACAAATATAAGCGGGCCATCAACGACCCGCCAGCGAAACGCCATTTAAATGACGGTTCGCTGGTGGGCCGATGGTGGCCGAACATTGATGCTGGCTTGGTAGCTTTGTTATTTTAAGGGGATCCGAACCAGTATTGCAAGGGAACCCTGTATTTTTTTTAATTTTCCAGGGGGTCCGGATCCCTTGTCCCTCCTTTGGATCCGCACATGAATCAATCTTTATTATCTGTGTCATGCTAAAATGCCGTGATGAAAACCCATAATAAGTGTGTTAAAATTCTTCTAAGCAGTCCAGACAGCAAAGCATAAACCCTAAAAGCGCCAATCACAACTGCAGCAGACGACAAATTTTGCGACATATTTCACAATTTTCGAAAACAATAAAATAAGGTATGATATTTCATGAGAATCTTCTGCCAGCAGACGATTCTCACGAAATATCATGGCTTATTTGTAATTTTTGAAAAAAGTGGCAAAATTTGAAATTGTCGTCTGCTACAAATTATAGGTGGCGCTTTAAGGGTTAATAAACTTCACAGGATGAAGTTCTATCATTAATCCGGCTTAAAATCGCTGGTGTGTCTGGTTCTCTTTGGGTATAAAATGCATCAAAGTCAAGTTAAATAGTGAAATTTATTGTGTTTTTGTCGTTTTTGCTTGTAATAGGCTATATATAAAGAAAACGTTACTTTTATTCATCTTGCAGGGCAAACACAACAAAACATAAAAACAACCTTTGATTGAGTCGGTGTCCGCAAAAGGTACCAATTGGCGTGTGCGGCCATCGACGACTCAGATCAGAGTCTTTAATTGGCGCTATTTTGGTAGCCAAGGGTCAAACGTTTGTTCAGGTGGAAAATTAAGACTCTGATTGGACTGTGCGGATGCGCTGATTGACTTGAACCTAAGCTGTGTGCACATGCCAACTTGTACACTATGCTGAATACCAACTATTTCGATAATGTTATGCGCGGACCCAGAGGGGAGACGTTACTTTATGTCCATTTTAGTATTGCAATGATTTTGATGGGGAAGAGAGAGCTAATTACTTTGCTTGGTTTTTCTTCCCGGTGTCTCGTGATTGTTGTGTGGATCTTCCTCGCGGTGCCATGGGTTTGTCTGCGGTTTGTGATTGGGGTATTTGCTGATCATACTATTTTAGTTGAGTTTACTATCGGTTCAAAGAAGCATAATAATATGACTCTTTCAAAGAAACAGGTAAATGATGATGAATATCTTACTACAGGTAAAGTCAGTTTAGGATATATACCTGTTTAAAGCACCCATTACCTTGATTAGTTTGTTTTGTTTACAACAGTTCTCATCTATTTGAAAACTGACAGTACTTAGATGGACTGACAGTAAAATTGCTATGCAAAATCGTATGCCATTAACAAATAATTTCTATTTGCGTTAATGTAATGAAATCATGATATGCATTTGTTGCTTTAGATAACAAAATTGAACGTCTGTAGTTTTCTATAGTCTTCCAACTGAATGTCATCATATTGGTACATGACCGCTAGAACATCATTGCCATGCCCTAACATACATAAAGCTGGGAATCGATGTAAACAAGTACTGGAACAATCAATTAATTAAAACTAACATGATTGCTTATCCTGCTTCGAACAAGCAATGCCATTTCCGACCTGAAGAAAACACTCACATGAGCCGTGATACGTGATTTCCAACAGTGTGGCATTTTGACAAGTGTAGACTCAGATGTGCCTGTGCAGCCTCCTTTAAAGCTTAGAAACTCCACATGGTGTTCAGTCAGAAGCTTAACGCTCATAGAATATTCAAGCGACTAGCAACGGCTCTGATCAGCCTGTGCGTATGCGCAGGCTGGTCTGAGCCTTTGCTGGTCGCACAAACCACATTGTTGGAAATCCCATGCCACGGCTCATATGGAAATTTACATTACATGTAATGGAATGCACTTTTTTTATAAAATATAAATAAAATAAAGTACGCAAGAACGGCATGAGGTATTAAGTTCAAATATAGAAGAGGGAAGATGAAAAAGTCTCTGTTTGAATATTTTAGTCTAGACTGTACAAATCTTGCTGTGTGACCCTGCTGTGCATAAATCTCAGCACGTGATAATGTCGTGATTCATGTACCCAGAAACTCAGAAACAAGTTCCAAATTAGAGGTGATGGACGTAGTATTGTCTATGTAAATTTTATATGCTGTGTTCGGTCTGTTGCGCATAGTTAATTGACCTTTATAAAGATGCTACAGGGTCCACTTTCCAATTCTTAACTTGGAATTAATTGTATCATAACGATTATTTACCGTCAGACTTGAAATAATGCTTTGAGTGCTCATTGAAACCTTGTTGAGCAACCACAACGAACAGTTTGTTTAAGAAACAATAAAAATGTTAAAAATAGTAAGTAAGTATAATCAATATTCAGAAGTAAAAAAGGCATTTGTATCATCACAAGCCAAATAAAGTGAGCACTCTCTGTTAAATGTGAAATTCTGTTACAGACAAGAATATAAATGTACATGCATGCGATTTTTTGCGTAAAATATATCGTAATTATTTTTGATAACCAGTTTAAACATGCGGTTTCTCATTAAACTGGTTCATTTGAGCACCAACAACATATTTATTTGGTTGAGAAATAAGATAAATAATTTTCAAATATGCACTCTTATCTGGAGGCGTGAAAAGGATAGAATCATGGATAGGCCGAAAGGGGTCGAAAGATTGCTAGTTTGAGACTCACTGGGAGCATGAGCAAGACAGTTTAACCTCTGCCTTGTACAGGTTCAACTCATAGAGAAAGTAAAACATCCCAAGATGACTGAAAAAATGTTGATTGGGACGTAAAGTATGACAAAAAAGGGGGCAGACTTACCATCATGTTCATGTTGTAGATAAAGAGGATCAACCGTGAGTGCAGAAGTCAAAATCTTCTTGTCTCGAACCCTATAAATATGCAATGTCCTACATAGGTCCAGTTAACCCTTAAAGCGCCAAGAAAAAAAATGCATCTGAAAATGTCGTCTGCTGAAGTCGTCTGCTGCAAACAATTGCCTAACATTACTGACAAATTAAGTGTAGAAGCAAATAGCGTGGACCCAGAACAGACTGCTCCTATAGGAGCAGTCTGATCTGGGTCCACACTGTTTGCCATAGAGGCTTCTTAAACATTTCAGCAGACGAGAAAAGCAGACGACTTTTGTTGCGATTGGCGCTTTAAGGGTTAAGGTTACTTCTGACACCAATAATCATAACTATTGCAAAACTAAATATATACTATTGCCATAAAGTTAAGCATATTCCATTTGATAACACCACTTAGGTTTTAGAAACGATAAGTACGAAAACTTTTGAGAGATACCAACAATTTATTGTGGTAGACAATAAAAGCAGAATACCAGCGATTTGATAAAGAAAAACCGTGGAATCTCTGACTTGTTTATAGGCTGCAAACACCTTACAAAAATTACCCATAAATCTGACAAAATTCAATGAAAACAGCATGGAGGCCAAGAGTCAGCAAAACTTTTACAATAAGGCCGCGATAGTTGTAATTTCTTCAAAACTTACTCTTTGGAGCATACACTTTCAGGATCTGGTGCAAAAAGTCACGAAATGGCTCACAATAATCCACTACTTCCGGTTTATGTTGTGTATAGCCTTCACACTGTCGAATAACAACTTGGCACATTTTCATAATTAAAATCACTGGATACATGCGTTCAAGACATGAAATCCTGGCCCACTCATGCAGTAGAGTCTAGCAAAATCACAATTGTTTTGATATGGCTGGTTTTTGGTTTCAAACACGTCAGCCGAGCTTGTCCCACACGTGTTAGATAGGGTTCAAGTCCGGCAACAAGCTTGACCATGGAAGACTAGCGATGTTCTATTGAATTTTGTGTTCCTCGATGATGCGAGTACAGTGAGGTCTTGCAATGTCATCTCTGAGCACCATGTTCTGGCCATCTAGCGAGTCCAAGGGTGGCCTAACACCAGATTCAAGGATTTCGTCCTGGTACTTTTGAACGTGCAAAGTCCCAGTAACCACCTTTAACTGTATCAGGTGGTCGTCAGATAATGCATACCATAATGCTTCAGTAACAATTCCTTGCACTCAAGAGTCAATGTAGACCGTTTCCTTTTTGTAATATTGCCACTCTCTCTATGTTCTTTCAAAAGTCTGCTTACAACACTCCGAGACACGTTTAATACCCTTGCAATGTCATCTTGTTTCATGTCAGCGTTCCTAATGGCAATTTTTCACATTCTGTCCTCTTTCTTCTTTGTAGATTTATCCAACATACGCGTTTTAAGGCTATCTCAGGACTTAACAGCAAAAGAAATTCATTCTTGCATGTCAACTCTTGGACAGTACTGTGTCCTAAGCTTCCCGTTCATGGACAGTAGTAAATGAAACTAAACGAACTTATTCAAATTTGGTAGCCAAAATACAAGTGTATATGTCGAATAAAACCCAGAACTCGAATAATTTTTCATTACTTCGAAAATGGGGATCGTATAAAAATATGCTTAACTTTATGGCAATAGTATATGTTGCCTTATTACTTGAAAATAAGCTACAGTAACTTACTGAGGAAGATAGACTTGATACGCCAGATGCAAGTATCACTCATTAACTTATCTACATATATCGACAAGAGTAACTGTCTCTGATTATTATTGCAGAGGAAAACTGCAATGAATTAGTATAATCTCAAGAGCTTGAAGTCTTACTTTCTAAATTGGGCGATTACTGTTCTGAACCATTACAATGTCAAACTGTCGATTACAAGTTGTTTCTGTCACATTTATTTTGTAAAATATAAGTTATTGCTCCTTTATGCCAATGCTTACGCAGAAACTGGTTTTAGAATCCAATTTATGCCAATAGCTTTCTTACCAAGGATAAGATTGCAGTAAAACCATATACAAAATATAAGATTGAATACATCTTTAAATCAGCGAAAGAAATTCAACAGACACACCCCTGAGTTAATATCCTTAATTTTGCATTTTTATGCCCTTGATTTTGCATGTTGAAGTGAAAAATGCATCAAAATACAAAAATACGTATTTACAACTTTTTGAGCTATTTAACTCTTTCATTGCGCTAGAGTAGATAATCATTAAAAACGTAGGTGTGGTAACAATATACAACTATTTGCCAAGGCAAATTTTCTTTATATGTACAAACATTTTTTTCTGATGAAAGTAAATTTATGCTTTGTTGTGCATCTAAAAAGTTACAAAGCAGCAAGTGTGCATTGCACGCGGTAAGGTGGTAATAAAAATCTCTTTCTAGATATCTTTCTTTATATATGCCATAATCATCAGCTAGCATTGTATAGACTTTTTCTCACTTTCTTGAGCCCTGAACGTTGTTTGAGAAACAGGGCGAATTAGGCATGTCCTTGAAGTGACTTGGCTCTTTTACTTAATGGTGACATCAAATTTTTATTGTTTTATTTCTTTATTAATAAAATGTAAAAGCAAATTACAGAAAATTAAGAATTCTATTTTTGGGGTAAACACCTAGTGACCTTAAGCTAATATTTTGAGCACAAATTTGCTATTAATTTCTTACCTACTAGTTTTTACATGTTTTTTTTTCTACTTCTGGCAGCGCAGAGGTTAAGTGGTAGTATACTCGCACGTATATGCATTTAGAAACTAACCTAGGCTCTATATATTGACTCATTTATGCGTCTTAAACAATGCTCTTCATTATTCAAAGCGAAAAGTTTCATTAGCAGCTTATGTATAATAAAAACTGGTAAAAGTACTAGCAAATGTCACAATTGCAGACCACATACGAACCAAGAAGAAAAAAAACAAAGGAGCTTGGGTAAAACTACAAGATTCACACATAGCATAAAAATAAAAAAAGGCAACCAGCTATGTTCAAAGAGTGATTATACGTATATGCCATAATTATCAAACTTCCATGAGCTGCACAAAGTATATGTGATGAAACAAATAAAATGTCTCAAAACTTACAGAGCTAAAGAAAGCTGGATATAATTAATACTAAGATTATCTTCCAACTGTAATCTGTATTACTTATAATTGATAAGCACAGCTCTACCAGAATCTCTGTTTTGATATGAACTTTAACTGTCTCATAAGACCAGAATACGAAAAAAAAAACAGCTACTTTGCAATACTCTTTGGACGAATTCTCACCCAATTCATGTGCTTAATCATCTGTGAAAGGCTATCATTTGAAAAAAGAAAAAAATATAATTAGACATAGTTTGACCAGGTGTTTACAATAACTTGTGAAACAAATTTTCAGATATAAAACTCAAATTGACCTATACTTTTGTTATATGTTTCTGTTGTTCAAAGATGTCGCAATGAGATTATTGTTTAGTGTCCAAAGCATAAAATTTGATTATAAAATAAGAAAAACCTAGTTCTAAGATTACTACCTTTGCAAGGACGGCATGAGTCTGTTTAGAAAATAGAATTTATTATATACCTATAAATGATGCATCTTTTGAACTGTCTGTTTTCTGCGTATCTGATAAAGACAGTTGGATAAACGAACTGAGATTTTCTGATTCCCTATCACTATCCTTTAAAACGAGGCTAACTTCGGGTACCTGTTTTTGCGGCGACGTTACGTAAAGTAATTATGATGGACGCAACGTCAAAAAATGTAACGTAATGGCAAACGTTCCCGCAATTTTTGCGATTAAAGACCAAAACAAGTTATAACATCAAAAAAAAATGCCAGAAAAAGGTATATAATAAACATATTATTTTAATAGTAGCTTGATCTGGCATACAATATGACATCTCGTGTATGAGGCCATACCATTGGATCATCCATGATGCTTCGTGTCTTAGGTGATCAGATGGTATGACCTCATCCACTCAGCGTGATACAGTACGCCAGATCAAGTTACTATTATACAACCATACAACTTGCAATTTAGCAATATACTCCCATGAAACATCTCAAAGTAAGCTGCCAGAAGCATAAAATAGACCGTCTGTTTATGTAATCCAGGTGCATGAAAAGTAGTTCATCTCTACAAGCTCTTTTCTTTGAATAAATAAAAGTTGTTGAGAATTTGTTTGAAAAAAGCTTATTGTAAAAACTCATTTATTGAAAAAACATCTGTTGTAAGTACACATTGGAATTGCCTCATAGAGGCAATTCCAATGTGTACCTACAACATATGTTGCTTAAAATAAGAAAGAATATTATTTGGAAATTTACATTTTCCAAGTATCATGTCCATTGTCTTTACCTCTTTTAATCATCCCAAACTACCAATCAGTATTAAAATTCCTGTCACTCTACAGCAAACTGTTTAAATTTGCATGACAGCTATATCTCCATATTCGAGTATATGAACTACCTCTTTGCTAACCTGCTAGTTGCGTGGTTGTAATAATGAGCACATATTTTTAAGAACTAAGAATACTGTTTTCATACTGTAGTTATGTACTTACCACAAAAGTGAGCAGTCAAAGTTAACTAGAAGCCATTTATTTGGATTGAAGTTGATGGAAGAAGCATGCTAAAACAAATAAAAACTTTGATACGATGGGCATTCGGAAAGTTCTTTGCATGGTCTTTTATCTCAGTAACCAATTTATAAACCCTATCATGTTTGGTATCATTTTAAAGAGCTACCTTTCCTTTTTGTTATAGCACAAATTTAATGAGGATGTTATGATGCAAACACGAATAATATAATTGTGAATACATGTACTATTTGTATACTGAAAAATGCAAAATTTCAGCGGAAAATATAATTTTTTATCTTTGGAAAAGTGTGCAGAACATTAAGAATAGTCAATGAAATAAGATAATTTTGTATCTTTTGGTAGGCCACAATCTGGTATAGTGATTAAACAATTGATGACCCAGTTGGATGTTTTTAATAACAAAATACCAGAACAACAATACCAAAGCTGTTTAGAAAGCAAAGCAGTACGCCCATTTTTACGTCTAAAAATTGCATTTTAGAAATGCCATATGTTGGTATTTTTGTCAAGCACACTTTATGGTCTTTGTATTGAAACCAAAAAGGTTTTTTGTAAACAGAACAAAGGGAAGATAACAATGATCAGTGAACATCTTCCCATGGGCAGAATGAGTTTGGCTATGAGTTGACGTTCTGGTTCATTTTAATTGAAAACAGTGGCAAACAAAAAAGTAAAAATACCTTGAAAGTAGAAATAGATCATTTTTGTGATGGTTATTGCGATACCATGAGAAGTTCTTATGCCATCCACAAAATATGCGGGTTTGAGTTACCCCACCCACTTCTTGAAAAGTAGGGTAGTGTTACTGGGAATTATTTTCTTGAATACAGAACTATTAAAGCCACACATTTTGCGCGACCAAATAATTTTTATGTATTGTTGGCTATAAATAAAGCAAAACATATACTCAATAGGCTTTTTTCGTGCTCATGTAGTGACACAATGTATAGTAAAAGTATAAAGAAGAATCGAAAAAAGTCCCATTTTGTAAAGTTTACCATTTCTCTATTACTCAACATTTTTCCGAATGTAAAGGTGATAGTCGTGCAAGCAGTGATCGCATAATATTTTTAATAAAAAATAAGTTGGCACCAAATCGTTAATTTGTCAAATCATGATCGCAAATAAGGTCCCCAATTTTCCTTCACTTTTTTCCAAGTATTTTACTCAAAATTTCCGCCAGTATATAGACTCATACTCATTTTGAGCATGTGCTGCACGTGCATGCCAAGTCCTTTTTCGACAAAAATTAAACCCTCAACTAGCCGTTGCATATATAGTTTTTGAAAATGTATTATTTGATTGCATTTTATCGACGCATTGTGGCGTTATGATGCCATGCTAAGAACTTTCCAAATGACCCTCGTAATAGTTGAAAATTCAAAAGTAATTAAAGCATGATACTATATTCAGACACGTTTAGCCTACGTTTCCAGATTAATTTGCAAAGATAATAAAACATTGTGAAAGAGAAGAATAAATCATAGACATGGTACAACAGTCTGTATGCCTAGCTACAAACCCAATCACAGTTTAGAGCATTAATTTTCTTTCAGATTCAAATACGACCTTGAATTTGGCTGCTATAATTTATATGTCCTATGGCGGTGCCTCATATTTGTTTCTTCTATTATATATTTGGTTTTAATGTTACGCCTGGTTTTGCTTTGTGGTTCTTTATATCATTTCTACGTTAAGGTTCCTCAGCACACTTTGGCCAATTTTACAAGTTATTGCTCATCATATTCAAGACAAACTAACTGTCTCTTTTGATTCGTCCTTCATAGGGCTGATTAGTTAAAAGTAGTTTCTAACTATTTATGCTAAATACAGTTCCGTAAAAACTTACAGCGAGGAGAATTCAATTTTTTTAGAGAAAAAATACCTTCTCTAAATTTTCCAAATCCATCATATGCATGTAAATTTTGACATTATCCCCCTTCATGATATTACAAACTAGAGCTTCGCACCTGAGTGCACATGATTTAAGACTTTTCAGTACCATACATAGCGGCTTAGTAACAAAATGTCACTTGCGAATGTGTAGTTCAATTTTATGGTTTAATAGATCCGTTTTTATTCTTTACGTCCCAGCCAACAATTTTAGCTCACGTGAGCCATATGCTCAAGGTAAGCTATTGTGATTTGTCTTTGCCTGGCGAACGTCAGTCTGTCCATAAAACTTTTGCTTTAAATGACAACTCCTCCTGAACGACTGGTCCAAATTCAAACTAATTTCACAGAATTGTTCCTCAGGATACCTTCTACCAAAATTGCACAAATGGTTCCCCTCCTCTGAACAGAGGGACTGCCAGAGCTCTAGATAAGAATTGATTTAAACGACATCTCCTCCTGAACCACTGGTCCAAATACAAAATAAATTCACAGAATTGTTCCTCATACTGCTCTATACAAAAATTGCATAAATGGTTCTCCTCGACTGAACAGGATGGCTGCCAGAGCTCCTGATAAGAAATCTTTCAAACGTTATCTCCTCCTGAACCACAGGTCCAAATTCAAAATAATTTTTATAGAATTGTTCCTCAGGATACCCCCTACCAAAATTGCACAAGCAGAAATTATTCCGCTCAGCTGAACAAAAGGGTCACCAGAGCTCTAGATAAGAAATATCTTTAAACAGCATCTACTCCTGAACCACTTGGCCAAATTTAAAATAATTTCACAGAATTGTTACTTTTGATGTCTTCTACCAAAAATTGCACAAAGGGTTCCGCTCCGCAGAACAAAAGGGACTCCAGAGCTCTAGATAAGATATTTTTAAATACCAATATCTCCTGAACCACTAGTCCAAAATCAAAATAATTTCACAGAAATGAATCTTATGTTGCCCTCTACTAAAATTGATCAGATGGATCTCCTTTACTGAACAACATGGCTACCAGAGCTAAAAATATAAACATTTTTAAATCCAATCTCCTTGGCCACAGGCCAATACATCATCTATTTAATTGCTAGGACTCAGGTGAGCGATCCAGGGCCCTAGGGCCCTCTTGTTTGTTTTAGTTGTCAAAAAGAGCGTGTGAATAAACATAAAATGCATTCTTAACTTTTTTCCTAATTATATCTTATACCTGCTCCTTGAACATTTTGTAACACATAAAGAGAGGGCGGTACAATGGTGCATACCATGCCACATTTCATCACAGGAAACATTAAGGAGTTTCAAGTTCATTATGGATTAAGCCATGTATTCTGGGAAACCCCTAACACCTAAATGGGTAATTTTACAAACAACATAGACCCAGATGAAATGCCGCATAATGCTGGTTTTCATCTAAGATAACACTGTTTGTAAAGGTAAAATAAAGATATTCAGACAAAGGAACACAATCTTTTTTAAAGTATAACCTGACACCCCTATGTACTATGGATTATTTGATACACTTGGCCAAAAGGAAGAATCCATTAATATACAAAGGATGAAGAATTCAGTGATGTGCCTGTATACTAATTTTATTACTTAGCCAGTATGTATGTTACTGAAATAGTGTGCACTCAGGTGAGACCTTTAGAAATATATAAATACATATTACAAGGGGCGTTCAAAAATAATGCAAGTTAAATTACTTCTCAGTCACTTTTTGTATTTAATTATCCCCACGCTTTTTTAAAAAAGCGTCTGGGATATTGCAATCGCCTCCGTCTGTCCTTCTGTCCGTCTGTCCGTCCGTCTGTCCGTCCGTCCGTCCGTCCGTCACGCTATCTCCTCCTAAACCATTGGACGAAATCCAACCAAATTTGGTGTGTGAGTTGCTCACATGAATGGGGTGTGCAACGGCAATTTTTTTTTTGGCCCCGCCCCCTGGGGCCCTGGGGAGGGGCCAAAAGGTCAAATATCATTAAATATCATTAAATTTCAATTACAAAGTCAATTTCAATGATTTTTAAACCAAACTTTGTGTGTCTTCTCACACATGAAAGATATAAAACATATGAGACGGGATTTTCATTCAGCCGCCTGGGTCATGCCCCAGGGGTCGGACTTCGGGGTACCGTGGGGGGTTTGGGGGGTCAAAAATTTTTTTTTTTCGAATTTCAACCAGACTTCGTGTGTGAGTTACTCACATGAATGGCGCATGCACCAGCACCATTTTTGGGGTCCCCGCCCCCTGGGGCCTTGGGGAGGGGCCAAAAGGTCAAATATCATTAAACCTGAATTACAAAGTCATTTTCAAAGGTTTTTAAACCAAACTTTGTGATTCTCTCACAAATGAAAGATATATAACATATCAGACGGGATTTTCATTCGGCCGCCTGAGTCATGCCCAGGCGTGGGACTTGGGGGTACCGTGGGGGTGGGGGGTCAATTTTTTTTTCCCGAAATTCAACCAGATTTGGTGTGTTAGTTACTCACATGAATGGCACATGCACCGGCACAATTTTTGCCCCCCCCCCCCCCCTGTGGCCTTTGGGAGGGGTCAAAAATTTAATTTTCTGAACATGATCATGTGGATTATCAACTTAAAGGGGATGAGCAGTAGACCACGATGCACTGAACAATTTTAACCTACGATGAAACTGGTGACCTTAGGATGGGGTCAAAGGGTCAATTACCATTAGATTTCTTCGAGAGCGTGGGGATTTGCGATGGCGCGCCATCGAATGTGTTCTAGTTTGTACTTGATTTTCGTGGTCTGCCCTTCAAAATATTCTCCATCTACCTGGAAGCGGGTCAAATTGTCCCCAAGTCAACTCGTTCCCTAGGTCAACTCGTCCTAGGGTCAACTTGCCCGGGTCCACTCGTCATGTTCCTATTTGCATGGGAGACTTTACATGCATTGACAGATATTTATTTATATTAAGCATGTAGACAAAATTTTGGGAATAAAAATGGTACATACTTTTGTGAGTGTACTATGTTCAGATTAGCCTACGCTTCCTACTACATACTGGTGCGCCTGAGCAAGGACAAAGATCCTCACTAGCGCCTAGCCATTCATTCATTATAAGAGAATGGTCATTATTTATCAGCAAGGGGTGGGGGTTGGTGGTGGTGTGGTACCCCAGCTGATAAATAATGACCGTTCCCTAAATGAACATTTGGCCCTGTCATGTTAGCATGTTCTTAGTTTTCAGCTGAGCCAATCTTGTATAAGGAAGCGCAGGCTAATCTTAACGTTAGCTAGTCCCATGTGTGATGAGCAACGCATTTTACCAATCATTAAAAGGTTTTTATTACATGTTTACAAACATTACATAAGTAGGTTAACACTACTGTTAATTTTTCTGCAAACCGTAATGCACCACCATTGTTGATTAATTAAAACTTTGGAGATCACATAACAGACTATTAACTGACCGAGACACGGACCAAGGAGGGTATTTTATATAGGGGAGGGTATTTTATAAAGGGGACGAGTTGACCCAGGCCAGTTGACTCAGGGACTACTTGACCCAGATTCATCTACCTAAATACACAGCTTCAGACAGCCGTTCCATTTTTAAAGCATTCTCGTACTCCTCAACAGTGGACATATTAGATGATCAGCAGATCAGAAGGAGATTCTCGATTGACATCTTCCGAGTAGATACGTTACTCGTAGTATTTGACATAGGAAATAATCACAAGGGACAACGTCTTGGGCATGCGTGCGTTTGTGTGTGTGTGTCTGTGTGTGTTGAGGGGTTAAAACCTTCTCCGATTCCAAAAAACTCAGCCAAAGTGCATGCCTAATGCGCTGGTGCCTTATATGGGTATTTAAGTCCGCTATGACTCAACTGAACCCTTAAAATTTAAAAGCTAGCTAAGTCATTTCTGATTTCTGGCTAGCAAATGCAAATGGAAATTCATGTGTCTGAAATGTGCTCACATACGCATGCATGTGCTATGTAAGTTATCATTTATGGGTTAAATACATCAAATAATAAAGAATAAGAATGCGTGAAGAAATAGACAGTTTTGATTTTTTATGTTTATTATTTGCGGAGCTCAGGACACCATTTTGTCGCTGTACACAAAATTTTAAGCAGTCATGGACAACTCTCAATTTTACTTGCTACGTTAGCCTAGACCAAGGATCTACTGTTTACCCCCCACCCCCCAAAACAACAACAACAACAACAACAACAAATAGGCAACCCACAAAAAATATCCCTGTTCTATACATTGAACTTAAAAAAGACATGTAAATGCATAAAAATGAACCCAAAAATAGTCTAGTTTTGTGATGACCCCCAAAAAGTATCCACAAAATCTGCATTCTCCATAATGATTCAATTTTTTGAGACCCCCCCCCCCCAAAAAAAAAAAAAAAAAAAAAAAATGATAATAATAATAATGATAATAATAAGAATAATAAATGAATATTGAAATTCAAAATTTTAAATCTCCCAAAATGGGTCTAGCCTTCATATACATATATATGAAAATATTAGAGTACCCCTCCCCACCCCTGGGTACCCATTGTGCATTGAGTTTCAGATGCTTCTTCAAAATTTTATGAACTTGTGATCACGACTTATTTGTGAACCGGGCTAAGTGTCTCACGGTAAACCATGCATCTTTTTAGAGCAATTCAAATCAAGGACTTTTGGATGTTACGTTTTGTGTGGTCATTATTGTTAATTTGAGGATTACCAGGACGAGCAGCATCCTGTTTAAGTGCTTAAATTTAGTTACTCACCTGTAAACCGTGGTTAAAGTCATTATAAATAATCCACACCTCTTATGAATATCCCACAACCTACCTTATATAGACCATTATTTCAAGCACATTTTCAGCCTTTTCCCAGGCATATTGCAGCAGGCTTTTGAACAACGTACACTGTACGGAGGTCAGTGAAGCTATAAAGAGGAATTTCGCTATTCCCTGTGTAACTGCTGGTTCTCAGTCTACTATTGGTCAGTAAGGTAAATACAGGTAATCAGAACCACCCCGTCACACACACGCACATTTACAGGTATTGGTGTGTGTGGGTGTGTGTGTGTGGGGGGGGGTACTGGTTATCTGTTTTTTTCTATTTCTGACCACCTGTAAACCGCGAACCAGCATTTAATGTAGATATGATCAATGTTACGTTTATCGACACATGGTGGCTCTTTTCCCCGGTTTGTGCACTTGGTGTGGGATAAAAATGAACTTGCAATATTTTTGAACGCCCCTCGTATATCCCTCGTATATCAGGAGAGGGGATAATGTCAAAATATACATGCAGATGATGGATTTGGAATATTTTGAAAAGGTATTTTTTTCTCTAAAAAATTGAATCCTCCTCATTGTAAGTTTTTACGGAACTGTATTAATCATAAATAGTTAGAAACCACTTGTAACTAATCAGCCCTATGGAGGACGAATCAAAAGAGATAGCTGGTTTGTCTTGAATATGATGGGCAATATCTTGTAAAATTGGCCAAAGTGTGCTGAGGAACCTTAACAATCATCTCGCTGATGATGAGAGAGTTGGTTGTAGAAAATTTATAGAGCTATGAATTCCACTTTTATCACATGGCGGTCAATCAGACTCAATGACGACCCTGTCATGATACATTCATCACTGGGTTAGTAGTGCCAGAAGCTGGTATTTGGCTTGGCCCTCCCATTGCTCAAATAGTATTTCTAAAGCTCTGTTTATGTGTGTAATGCGCCATTCTATTTATTATTTTGCTTCACCACAGATGGTTAATCTTATATTATTATTTTCACTCTGACGAAACAGTGAACCAATTTGGAAGTCTCTATTTGAGCTAAACAAGAAATGCATTTGAACCATACCAGAATCTAGGGTATAGATTTGACCTGTAAAATGTATCTAAGCCCGCCTACCCCCCCCCCCCCCCCCCAACACACATACCACCTTACATCCCCAGGTGGCTGCCATCCGTTCTAAGGAGGTTATTATGTTGTTATCAGTTCTTCATTAATTTTGTTCCCATTGTGTGTGAGAGAGTTTCATGTTTTGTCTTCATTTCGTGATTCTCCTTCTTTCCAGTTTTGCAATCTGCTCGCTAAGGACAAGAGAGGACCAAAGCTCATTTGCTTATTACATTCTTTTTTTGCTATAACCAGGCCTAACAGGCTTGTCTATGTTTGTCTGTGCTTCTCTTACTTGTGAAGCCATGGGTTGGTCTGTAATTTTCGATTGTAACAATTCCTGGTCATACTCATATTCACTTGTTGAACTCTAAATATACTGAACAATAACAAAGCAACGTCATTTTAGAGATAATGCTTGTTTTCTCTAGACTGATATAACTGTTACCATTTTTTCCTTTACGACTCAATAAAGACATGCGTATTGAAAGCATCGAAAATGAATATTACAACAAAAGTTTCAAAAGTAAAGTTTACAGATCAGTTTGAACCTAGGTAGGGTCAAACTTTGAAAAAAACTTCCGAAGACATTGTTTGTCACTAAGACGTTAAAAGACCACTTCAAAGGTAAACGTCTTCATAGGTCTGGGCTGGGAGTATTGCTCTTTAGCCCATTAAAGACATACTTTCTCAGAATGCATTTAAGACCCCATAGGAAAAGAAACGCTGTGCAATGTTGGCAATGGATCAGTTTGATCAGCTCCCAATGGAAGAGAAGCATTGTCTGAAGTTGGACGATTAAAATCCATAACTTAAAGTTGAAAAAGTTGTTCAAATGTGCAGGAAATCGAGCGGTGAATAAATGGTACACACTTTTATTGCAAGGGACATAATTCTAAAATGACAAATGTTTGACCTTTAATTTCTTTAAACTAAGGAATGAATGACATATAATTCATATAGTTTTTGATTGATGACTTTTAGCCAATTATGGATAATTCTAAGTAAATGCTAGTGCACATTGCGCATTTTGCACTGCTTGGTGCATTTTCAGTCGCTGTTTGGTCATTCTGTCATGAAAGATAGAACATGAAAAGCACATAAGTGCATATTGTTGTCTGATGTCTGTCAAGCAATAAAAATGCATAGCAATGTTTTAAAATACTAGTTTGGAGCTACAATCTTAGAGGCAATGTATGTGACGTTTCATTTTTGCTCTGTGCATGTATATATTATTGATTGGATGTGTGTCTTATTGATTTTTGTTATTTTGTTGTTGTATTTTTGTCTCTTCATCGTGGTGCCACAAGTTGGTCCATTCTCTTTAATGTGGCATTTCCTGGTTTTATTTATTAGCCATTTAAAAAGAGTTTGGATTCTGTATCAACCATTCTCTGGCAATAGTATTAATGTGCCGTTTGACACTTGTCAAGGTTCACAAAATTACCTCTATGCCCTTGAGTAGATACTGGAATTCTGGACATATCAATGCATTTCCTGCATACGCAGCATCAATATGGAGCCATACATTCTCCTTGGCACACACCTCTCCCAACTCAGATATACTATCAAACGAACAACAGCCAGTAGTGCCAAGTGTAGCACACACCTACAACATTAAAATAAAAACACGATACTTGTACCTGTATAGCAAGAATATAAAAAACAAACACCATTTTATTAGCATTATGACTATATTCATTCCTAGATTCATTGTCATCATTTACCAAATTATAGACAAAAATAATATAGCAGCGTAGCACAATTCGAAGCAAGTTAGATTAGCCATTGAGATTATTGTCAAACAATCAAGGGAACAACGCACAACATCACACAATCAGCTCTCTCACACATGTGGAACAACAAAAATTAACTTAACCAGAATCACCACCTTTGAACCAACTGTGTCCTGCTGTAAATGAATGATATTAAATAAAAATATCATATTGCAAATATTACAAATCCGATATTTTAAAAATGTGTTTTTGGAAGTGTTGGTTTTTAACTGTTTGGTTTTGTGTACTTTTTCCGTTATGGTTTGTGTAATTAACCCTTTACTCCATAAGTTATTTTAGATTATGACGATATTATCTATTTTTTGATAAAATTGAAAAAAATCAAGAACAATTTAAGTAAAGTATTGAATCATCTTTTTTAAATATTATGGAAAATAAAGCTTGAAGCAAGTGTTCCATTTTCCATAATATTTTCAAATACATAGTTTTTCAAAGGCGTCAAAAGGCGTTTTCATGGAGTAAAGGTTTAAATTAATGTAAGATATCAGCATTATTACTCACATAGAATGGTATGAGCCCCATACGGCGATCTTCCTGTAAAGAAACACAATACAATTGAAGTCCACAATTTTCATCATGAAAGATTGATAGTACGTTAACTTATAACGTCAACGTTTTATACTCAATTTAGATAAATAGAGAATACTAGGAGAGTGTCTTTTGATATCAAAGCCAGGCAAGGCTTCGAGAAAGCTGGTTGAATTGCGAGGCTTGCTGAGCGATTCAACATGCCTTCTCGAAGCCGAGCCTGGAAAATTTTATATCAAAAGACGCAAACCTGGTATTCTATTTATCAGTTAACAAGTTGGTTCACTGTTCATACCAGCGATTATGACGTAATTATCATTTTTGTGTCTAATCAGCGTCATTGGCGACGACATTCAGAAAGTGCAACGTTATCATGACCTGATAAAGGCACATGCCGTGAGGTGGCCAACGGTTATCAGGTCAGCGTACAATAATGCACTTAATATGAGAGGAAACTGATTAATTGGCATATTTTTAAATAAAGAGACATCTTTCAAGTACTTACAACATATATTTGACTAGAAAAAAAAGAACAATCAAGGACTGGCTATACTATATGTATCTTTACAGAACATTGTTTTACTTCAACTTCAACCAAAGACCCTCAAGACGATTTTTCTGCGGGAATTTTGTGTTCAACATTGATGGCTGGATCAAAGCGCTATGTGCATAAGGAGGCTATTTTGGCTCCCATATGATACCAAAAATAAAAGTTGCTTTTCAATATTTTCTTCTTATTGGTTTATTAGAACAATAGCCCAAGTGAAAATGCTGATAATAATTTGACTTTAACCGTTGCTTTGATAACAAAAATGGCCACCAAAATAGTGGCCATTTTTCAACAAACTTGAGACATTTGACAGCAAAATTAACTAACACAAGCAAATACCAAAACGATATTTTAACAGACGATCAGTATGATCACCGCATACAACATATTAAAAAGATTTTTACCATACTTAGCTGTGTCAATAACTTATTCTTAAAAGAAATCAGTCTCAGAAAAGAAACTTAAATTAGATCCAAAATGACACGTTCTTTGTGGCAGTTTTTGTTACTATTTCAATGGTTAAAGTCAGATAAATATCAGACTTATCATGCGCTGATCCAGGAATTTTCGTCAGGGGGGGGGGGGGGGGGGGTGGTCCAGGTCAGCCTGACAAAAAAAAGCTCTGACAACGTTGTTTTTTTTTTTTTTTTTTTTTTTTTTTTTTTTTTTTTGTTAATCCTCAGCTTAATTTACAAAAGTCAAATGGTCAATTTCAAAGAAATCCATCATTTTTGAAGGTTCCAGAGGGGGTCCAACATTTTCCAGGTGGTCCAACTTTTTCCAGGGGGTCCAATTGCTTATTCCTATAGAAACCCATATAACTTGTGATTTTCAAGGGGGGTCCGGACCCCTGTCCCCCCTCTGGATCCGCACTTGCTTATACACTTTGGTTAAACTCTAATAAACCAATCTACAGAAATTTGTGAAAAGTAACATTCCGTTTTTGGCTCCAGAGGAGGCCAAATTAGCTCATTAATGTACGTAGATCTTTCATGTTCATTTGAGCTGAGTATAAAAAATAAATTAGAGGTCTGATTATGTCAGTGTTATTTCAGGCTATCGGAGGCTGTACCTATGCGACCGTTTTTTCGAGTAAAAAATGGCGGGCGTTGGAGGATGAACCACACCAGAGGGAGAAATTAGCGAGGTAAATGCATAGTTTGTCTATTTAATTTAACAGATTGAATGCGCATTCCGCTTCCAATATAGAATTTTTCTTTAAATGTTTCTTATTTTCCGTTTATACATGTTTTATTTTGCTGTAATGAATAAAAATGCTGCTGAAACGGCTGTTGCTGAGTAAAATTTGCCTGGGTTTGGGTCATTGAATTCACATTTTTGTCATGATAAGATGGTATTTATTTCACACTTTCTTCATGTTAGACCCGTAACATGAAGAGAAAAATAAATATATCCCCAACATATTGCTATTTCTAAACTTAACCCCAGTTTTATGACCAATTCCAGACTGTACGCACACCAAAAGTTCCACTTACAGGGCATATAAACTGTAGCGTTTTTCGAGTTGAGGTGGATGGGTATTTCGAGTTATGCAATGCTTCTGGATGAGTATTTTGAGCATAATTTCTGTACGGGTAGTTCGAGTAGCAAAGCCTTTGGCGATTCTGAGTCATAAAAAGTCTATCTAGAGAGGCAGTCAGACAGACAGACAAAGAAACAGCAAACCACGCTACTTCTACTGTTTTTAAGCAGAATCAGGCCAATTCACTGACAAGATAGTTCACCAACAGAATAGATATCAGTTCACTGACAAATTTTATAGTGTTATTTTATGGAATGTCCCAATTCTTATTAATTTATTGATGATATAATAAACAAAGGCCTGATATAAAGTCAATTAAGATACATATTAGCTATTGCACCTCGATTTCATTGGACATACACATGGCGTATGTCTATAAAGCCACCATTACATTGTCTGTGCAAAAATATGTTTATATCACCAAACATAAAAACATAACCCTTTGAAGATATGAAGGAAATATGGTATGCCTACCATCAATCTGCTTTGGTGTTTAAATGGAATGCTTGTCATCGTTGACAAACTACATCTTAAATAAGATATATGTCTAGCTATGGGATGACATCAGCCTAGCTCCATGTATCCTTAACATGTTTGCCTATTATTAATAAAATCAGGTAAAAAAAAACAAACATTTTTTCTAAATCAACAAATCAACAACTGATCTTGGTGCCTAGAAATGTTATAGAAGGCTAGTCCCTACTCTTTATGTTAGTTACCCATTATTGATGATCTCAGGGGGGTAACTCCCTATATATGACATAGTATGGATGTGCATGCCAAATAGCCCCCTTTTTCAGTGCTGCCAGGTATACAATAAGCCCCTTTTTTTCTAAGAAAAAGTATATGACTGACCCATTTTTTCACCATTGTTATATGAATGGTCCCATTTTCTGACATCCCTGTTTGAAAATACTCATATTATTGCTCAGATATTTTATATGAATGGTCCCATTTTTTGACATCCCTGTTTGTAAATACTCATATTATTGCTCTGATATTCAGCTCAGAAACCAAAATAGTAATATTTATTTGTAAATATGCGTGCAGCTAGCCAGTTACCTGGAAAGGGGCCCACTGATGTGGATGATGCCCCTGCACCTGCACGTTAATCAAAAATCTGATTATGATTATGATATAAACTGTGTTTACAGACAGCAAAGAGGGTATGTAAAAATCAAAGAACAGTATATGAATATGTTAACATTCTGTTCAATCAAGTTTATGAATAGGTCATTTTTTTTGAAGACCAAGTAATTGATTGGGGTATGTTTAGAAAAACTGGCTCGCACACCCGTACCAAAATTACCCCCCCCCCCTCGAGTTGATGATCCAGTAGTTAAACGCAACAATAAACATAATCTATAATTGTCAGGGAATATGTTCTATCAATCTTCTATCACATTCAATCATTAAATCACTAAAGTATATCTAAGTTTGTGTTCTGAGCACAAGGAGAGAAGTAAATATTACAAGAAAAAAAAAATAGGTTATAGGACATGATATCTATTGGCAATTATGGAACATATGAGGGGAGTCAGTCTACATCAAATCATCCATTATTATTTATACTAATCATCAAATATTTTCCAGCCATATGTCATTGAGCATAATACAAATATGTTGATGAACTGTTTTCAAAAGTATCAAGGAACTTGCTTCAATTCTGTCATCAAATTTTCAGGTAGTGTCTGAGACTCAAAATCTGATATTTTAATTGAGAAGCTAAATATTTGAAAAATTCAATTCACAAAAGTTTCATGCCTGAAAAGGTTTGACTTCATAAAGAGTTAGGACTAGCCTTCTACAACATTTCTTGGCACGTCATACGGTCAAATTGTGGCAGCAGTTTTTCTGGCAGGTGTTTAATACAACTACCCTATGTTTTACTATTAAAACAAAATTGTGACATTTAAAAAGAGTATCCAGATGATATATACAGATACCCTAAACTGCCAACAGCTCGTTTGGGGTTTTAAACAAGTATCAAAATAAATTGTTTGCTTCCAGAAACACACCTTTATATCATTTATGTCATTTACGTTACATGTGCAACTACACCTTACAAAATCATTTATGTTTAATAGTTTCATTTGATAATCTTAATAAAAGTATTTATATTTAAAGTAACATGTTCCTAATAGACAATTAACTTTATATTTCAAAACTGCAAATAGCTTGTTTCTATCATACATACTTGTATAAGTAAAGGCTGTTGAATACGATGACCCCAAATAAAATGAGCCACGGCATGAGATTTCCAACAATGTGGTATGTGCAACCGGCAAAGACTAAGATCAGCCTGCGCATATGCGCAGTCTGATCAGAGCCTTTGCTAGTGGCTTAAAAGGAGGCTACACTGTTACACATTGTTTGAAATCTCATGTCACAGCTCAAATGTTAATTAAGGAAATAACATTTTCACTTTGAAAATAAGCATGTATACTTTACAAAACCAAACATGAGCATTATACAGATAAATAAGAGTGCAAAGCTATAACTAACATTGTTTCTGGTGTTAAATATCATTTTGTTGCTTGTATGTCAATATGTAACATACATTACAGACTTTAAGAATTACTATATATATTGCTTAATACCTTATAGTTTATGTCATTTAATACTTTATATAATCCCAAAATTGTTTTTATGTGTTGAATTTATGACAAGATATCAGTTTGTCCTAAAATAATTATCAATTTCTTATCAAGAAAATATATCTATACACATTTGTGAAAAAGTAAATATCTGAACGTTTTATATCCACAACATATTTATTTTGATTTGTCCAAAGTTAAAGATTTTAAAACTCATAGATAAAGAAAAAGATAGCACTTCAGTAATAGTAGAAAGATACATTTTCATTTTCTATCAAATATATCAAAGTAACATATATTACCATAAAAAATATATCGTAAGGTCCTTTGTTTGTCCAAATTGTTGTCAAAGACAGTATATAATTGGGTCTGAAAGCTTATATATGTTGGATGTATATTTTTGTTATATTTATCTGAAATAAGCTATGTTTAATTAAATTGAAAGAAATCTAATCAGTTATTTAAAACAAACTGTGTACACAGTGTTTTGCTGCTCATAATATGCAAACATAATCCCTAAAACAATACAGGCTAGTTCTTTGTATATCTATTTTAATTTACAATAAGAAGAATGCAAAGTACTAAAGTTTTTATGCAGGTGGTATCATACAATTTAACTTTGCTTACATTCCAGATAGAATCAATCCACTAAGAGTTGGTAGAATAAAATTTGATACATGTAACATTAGATTGTATGCATAATACGTGTCTGTAATCAGCTAATTTTGAAAGAGACTGTCTCAAAAGCACATTGTATACTGACATCTCTATGCATATGCAGATGATGACACATTACTTGTTTTATCTTTTAATCACACCAACTAAGTACTTCGGATCAGTTACTAAGCTGATAACAGTTTATAAGATATCCTATTTAGAAGAATCATTTCCCTAACTTGCATTCTTTCTTCACCAACCTGAATATGCTTTGGATATAAAGAGATAATTACCATAGGGATAGGCATGTCATGTTCCATGCATGGGGCAGAAACCATTACGATTAAAAACAGTTTCTTTTTCTTATGGCAAGGATTAATGTCTGCTTTAATGTTTCATTTCTTTTTATTTCTAAATTTCGACCTATATTTTAAAAGACATATTTTAGGCAATTTAAGAAGTTATGGGTTAGCTTTTGTCCCCAAATATTATAAATATAGTTGGTGTAATCAATAGCTAATATGCTATAATTATATGTATTTTGGTGGCTTATACAATGGGCGTCAGATCTTACTAAGCAACTACAATCGTTTAATATCAATTTTTTAAAATCTAAATTAGGCTGTAGTTAGTGATAAGATGTATTGTATATATCATTCCTTATATAAAACAAGAAGCAAACATATACATTTCTGAGAGATGGAAGATTATCATATAAGCATTTAAGAATCATTATTTGATCATAAAAGTAAGTAGTCTTTTTATTTGTGTTTTTTAAATGCTGCTTACAAATTTGATAAAACACTCTGACTTGAAGTGGCGTTTTAAAGTGATTACCGTTTTAAATGATTTAATCAGCCATGCTTTATTGGAGTTCATTCTTCGTTGCATTTTGTGTCAAATACATTATTCATCATTTCTTCCATTACTGCGCACTCCAATGACTGTACTTTACATAAATTAGTAATACTCATCCATATAGTGTCATAAATGCATAAACTATTTTATTTAAAAGAGAGTAAAATATATAACAGTAACAACAGTCTGTCTAGATAAATTAGTTAAAATTATATTGCTATTAATTTGCTTTCAATTTAAAGATGGAATTGATATGCAAGAAAAAGGAATAATTTGATATTAAGGTTATATGAATTCCAATTAATGTAGGGTAAAATAGTAAATTTTACTGTTGCATGGTAGCTCTAAAACTGATAAAGAACAAACATACTTAATTTTGTGGTTAAAAATATGAGGTTTTAGAAAATCACAGTCTACACCTTCCTTCTTTGGAGGTGTTTTGGCAGCTCATGGCCTAATGATAGTACTGCATTAAATAGTAATGCATTTGAAAATAAGTAACGTATATAACTGTTATATCATATGGTTTGTTGTTTAATTGCATACTGATTTTTTTCTGCATTTAATTAAATGCTTTTAAGACAAGCTTCATGTCGATATATAAGAATTAAGTATAGTTCAAAGATGCAAAATATTGCGACAGAAAATGTACACTGAAATTAATATGACTCTTTGAGTAATACATGCTTTCTTTGGCTGACAGTTCAAATGGTATGTTTTTTGTTTGTTGTTGTTACATGTCAAACACTAAAAACATAACATTAGAATAAAGCTAAAAATTGATGTGTAATATGTTTTCTTTTTATTTGATAAATTAAGAAATAGGACAGACTACATTTTCCCATTATATTAGGTGGGAGGAGTATATCCATCCCTTCCATAAGGCATTTTTGCATCTGAATGTCTTTTGTCTAAAACGTTTATATTGTTTTACTGTCTTCTGTCAGTGCATAGATATAAAACACACATTTAAAGGAAATTTTTTTTTTTTTTGAAAATAGCACCAATAGGCGAACATCATGCCTTTTTTCTCTCATTATCTTATTACCATTATGCAACGTAGGGTACATATAAAGATCACATCCTACAGAAAATTTGCTACTGCAATTTGACAGTACAAAATGTTTAATAATGTCGCAGAAGACCTCAGGATTGTGTTTTTGCATTCAAACCTGATCTGACAGGTAAGCTGTGCCGGTTCAAATACTAAGGCTCATGCAGAAATAAGCTTCTGGTCTATTTATTACATAAAATGTTAGAATTATATCATAATACAAGCAATTACATGGTTTAATTTCAACACTCATTCTTGCTTAATTTCAGAAAGAAGCATAGATTAAATAATAAATAGTGCGACCTTGCCTGTTGACTTAACGCCTCACAGCTATAAAAAATGTGAGCATGATCAGGAAATACCACAATCACACCAACAGCACCTTAAGGAACAGCCACAGACATATCAGTCACAAGACACTAGGAGGACAAAGTAAAGCGACCAGCTCTCTCTTCCCCATTAAGATGATTGCAAAGGTATTAAGGACAAAAAGCAATGCACAACACAATATGGACACAAGGGACCACAAAATGGGAGCATCAATTAACGATGAATCAACAGAAATAGAACCATCGCCTTAGAACAGACTGTAGCGCAAGACTCTGGAGTGGGGCTTAGATAAATTTTACTGGTACCGAATCTTTGCCCTAGATTCTGTTGTTGTTAAAACAAAAACTGTGTAGATGGCATGGAGGTTTTCAAACTATTGCAATGTATCATCACAGAGAAACAATCAAATCAAATTAACATACTCTGATGAAACAAAGAAAAAGGCCCATGACTCACATATAGACTGGGTTAAAGAAATGTTTCCTGCCTAATGTGAGTAGACATCATACTTGGCCCATTTAGCTCTAATTTTCCATCAAGGTTCTGCTCAGAATACCCGTTCAATAATTTTGGTCTCAAAATACGCATACAGTGGCTTTATTTTGCTCGAAATACTCATACAATGGAATGTTAACCTTGCTCGAAAAACGTTGCAGTATAAATGGAAAAAACAGTGTGGCGTACAGTGTATAAAATGATCGAGACATACACAATAAACTAAAAAGAGATAAATTGTGCCAATTACCATACATATATAGTGTTTAACTACCGATAAAACAGGTATTTACTTTGTGATTTCAAATTGAATCATTTGAAAACAGCCTCGCAAATCGGTGAATGTAGCTGTGTTTCACTGAGCAGAGAGAAAATACACTTGCTTTCGTGGCAAATATCGAATTTTGGGGCAAACCTCGAACTAATTCTACATATGAGAACATTTCCAATCCATTATTTAGTACTGGCTAGTATTTGGATAACTGAAACCAAGCTTATTATAGAGTAATAACCGTTATTCTCTCGGCTGTGGGTATTTTTGTCTTAATTTTCCGCCATTTTTTGCTCGAAAAAACGGCCGCATAGGTACAGCATCCGATAGCCTGTATTTAGGCTGGAGAAAAAACTGCATGTGACATTATCTCTCATAACAGACTCTCTCTGTAAAACCATGCCTGTGTCCCCTGTACTGTGTTTTTTCTTCATTCCAAATAATCCAAATTATCATTTCATTTGATAAACAATTCATATTTGCGCTATTATTGAAAGAGGAATATCATAATTTGTTGAACCTTGAAATCAAACCAGAAGATACATATGTTAGTTGTTCCTTTGTAAGCATTTTTCGGTGCCTGATCATTGGCTGCAAACAACTTTCGACCATGTGTGTTAAAATGATAACTTTGTTGTGGACAAAACTATTTTTATATAGTAAAGCTATCATCGGTGGGTTGGTGCCTAAAGTTGTCTTTGGCTAGGCCCACTGCAATCTGATTAAAATTTGAATTTTAACATTGTTCAATTACTGTAAAAGTAATCAGACTGAGACCACCATAGAATGGACCACCATTTTCTTTAGCTTTGGCTTTCTGTGAGTCATGAGCCATTTTCTTTGTTTTATCAACCATAGTGTGTTAATTTGAATTGATTGTTTCTTTGTGATGATGCGTTGCAATCAAGCTGAAAGCAAGCTTAATATTTTTGTTTAACAACAACAGAATCTAGGGCGAAGATTTGGCGCCAGTCAAATGCCAGTCAAATGCATTTAAGCCACCCAAATACAAAGTGGTGGTTATGTTGTTATGGATTCATTGCTTATTATTGCTTCCATTGTTTGTGGGTGGTTCTGTGTTTGGTCCTTGTTTTGGTATGTATACTTAGTGTCATTTCTATTTTCGGAATCATCTTAATGTGGAAGAGAGAGCTAGTTGCTTTGATTTGGTAGTTTCGCGCATGTCTTGTGACTCTTAGTGTTCAGTGGCTCTTCCTCGCAGTGCAATGGGTTCTACGGTGTGTGATTGTAGTATTTCTTGTTCATACTCACGTTTTTGCATGTACAGGATTTAGTCATTTACTCATCTACATCAAGTGTAATACTGAGGAAAACCTTCATAACAATCACAAAGATAAATATATGATAATTCTATGGACTTTCCTTATGTTACCTCGATGGCACGTTCTAATGTGTGACCCCGTAAAGCATAGTTTTCATCCACATCAAGCTGTCTCATTTTCACCAGGCCAATCATACCAGCTTTCTCCACACATGAATGAGCCTGAAAATAGTTAACTCTAATGTTCACAAACCAATCACGGTTGGCAGCGTTGCTTCCTCTTTAATTGCACACTGACGTGTCAGACCTCACACTATATGGCGGTTTTGACTTAAAGACTTATCTATGGATGAGAGGATTACGGCCTGGAATTGTATTTGTAGTCAGACGCACTGGGGTTTAACTATTAGATTTCTTTTACTCCGGTATTCAGTTGTGTATACTGTTTAGTCCTTATATTTGTTTATCTCCTTCTTATATCTGGAATTGTATTTACTAGGAGATGATACATCGATAAGTTAGGGATCTTTTATGCGGACAAAACATCTACTTGTCTTGATCCACATCAGAAATTAGGGTGAGGTTGGTACCATAAAACTAGTCTAAGCCCTCCAGTAAAATTGTTTTTACTGACCATTCCAAGACTGTGCTTCTTTTGTGGATCCTTTTGCTGTTTATGATTTGTGTCTGTCGAGCTGTATTGTCTTTTTATTGCAGTCTTGTGGTCACCTGCTGGGAAAGGGCTAACCTCTTGGCTCTCTTGTGATGCTGTGTGATGCTTTCTTGTGTTTTTGTCACTTTCCCATGTGCTGTCCTGGGTCAGGTGTCAGGTGTGGTACTTGATTGTATCGGATCCTGATATTTGACTTCGTCCTTACTTAGTTCCCTGGGCTTGTGAATACGAGCATGTTATCTGTTATGTGCGTATTGTTTTAAAAGTTGATTATTTTTATACAATCAATCAAATGATATCATCAGAGTGTGAAACAGTCTGGACAAAATCTAGTTCCAGCCTGCTTGCAAAGGTAATCAGCAGGCGACAAGAAAGCATATTAATTTTCCTTTTTTGGGATGGTGATGGTCCTCGCTCTACATCCTATGGAGTTAATATTTCTCAACTTACCAGATTTGCTAGAGCATCTAGTCATGTTGCTGACTTAAACACTCTCAATAAAATGTTAACTCAGAAACTTCTTAAAGAAGGCTATCAGTATCAACAATTTTGCAAAACTTTTTCTAAATTTTATCGCTGATACTATGATTTGATATCTAAATTCCATGTCTAAATTCAATGTTAGACTTAAATCTCACTTGCACCAGGGACTTTTGGAACCAGAGTTTTAATCGGGACTTAGTGTATAAATTAAAAATAATTGTTGGCACTAATAATTTTTCAGTGTTTATAAAAATATTTCTCATTATAAAAATATTGGTTATGACAATAATGTATTGCAACAAACAACATGCTTGGTGGACAACCTGATCATGTTTGGCAACTTTACTTTCCTCTTTAATTGCAGGCCAGCGGGTTGGCTCTCAGACTATATGACCGCAGTGCCTTAAAGACTTATCCATAGATGTGAGGGTTGGAGCCTGATGCTGCATCTGTTGTCAGGCCCACTTGGGTTTAACTGTTGGATTTCATTTGCTCCGTTATTCAGTCGTATGTACTGTTGAGTCCTCTTCTTTGTTTTATCTCCTTTTAATACTTGATTAATGTGTACTAGGAGATAATTCATGGATAAGTTAAGGATCTTTCATGCAAACATCTATGTGTCTTTATCCACATCAGAATTAAGGATAAGTTTGGTACCCTTAAACATGTTTAAGCCCTCCAGTAATGTTCTTACTGACCGTTCCAAATGGGGTAACAAATGGAGTATCCATTTTGCATTTATCTTTCTAACTTTTAAATGTTTCTTCAAAATTCCATGAACTCTTGCTAACGACAAGTTTGTCATTCGAGTCAATGGAGCATCAGTTTTGAGGATATTTCGGATTTATTCTATGTTACCTTTGGTCGAAATTGTTGCAAGATGACCTGGGCGAGTAGCATCTTTCAGTTGCTGCTGCCCAGTACTAAATTTAGCTACCCACCTACAAACAGTCCTGTAAGACATTGGGCCCTCCCCATAAATGTCACACACCTCACATTGAATATCTACAGCCTTTATGCCGAGAAATAACCTACCTTTTATATAAGCCCTACTTTCAAAAACATTTTCAGCTCGTTTTCCTGTCATTTTGTGTATAGTCTAACGAATAGGCTATGGAACGATGTACACTGTACCAAGGCCAGTGAACGTATGGACGAGATATTTACCTGTGTCATGAGCCAGTGATCACTCAATCAACACGAGGTGGTTTTGTGAATAAATTGCACGGTTTCCACGAAATAAACCATAGACGACATTATTTTTGGAACCTCCCTCATAAAATTATGTCTATAAACTGCATATTGCACCAGTAGAGAGGCATATAAAATGGTTGCTGATATGACTGTGTGTATCTGTTGAGTTACTTAGTTTGAATAAATAATGCTGGGTGAATTTATTCCTTATCAGTCTACTTTTAAACTATACTATGGTGTACAAACAAGAATGGCGTTCAGTTCACGTGACACTGGTCATATTCATTTATGAGCTAGCACTTGAGAACTTGGTACTTTTTACGTTGTCAAGTAACAAAGGCCTATGCAATACCTACCAGCGTTGAAGAGTAAGCAACAAGTTTAGACAAGACCATTCCATCGTCTATATATGGACAGCTTTTCTCGCTCTCTATAGCTGAGTGACGAGCTGCTAACAGTGTGACGAGTACACACTCACTTGCCGAGCCCTACAAAACGTTTTACAGCATTAAGTCATGACAATATGCTCGAAGGTTCTGCTCAGCCTACATTAGCCATGAACATTGTAATCTTCTTAAAGCATTATGAAAATGGCTATTTTCTTGCTTCCAACAGGTATGAAACATTTTTCATGTTGAACTCACATGATCATGATTTTTCTTTGCCCTGAGGTTATCAAAAAATGTTCACGCTCAACTAAGCTGAGCATGAAATTTCAACTGCTCATAAAAAACTAAAATACTAACAAATAGAGAAGTTTCTTGCTCTTTCAGTCTGTCAGGTGTTGTATTTATCATTGTTGGCGTTTTAACATTTATGTGCAGGATAAGTTTCGTGCCTAGCTGAGTTGAGTAAACAAAAAGTTCTATAACCTCGAGGCCAGGTCATATATTGTAAAATGCCAGTGATAGTTGGCATTTTTAAATTTAAGGCCAGGACATATGACATTACCTGCTGATTAGCCGAAAGACTAATTTGTTTGTCTTTTGATATTTATGAAGAATTACATTTAACTCGAGTGAGTTGAGCATAGAAATAAGCTCTGTTTCCTTTGGGCCTGTTCTCACATTTGATGATCGGTGGGTGGGTTGCTTCATTTGAGTTTTGGCTCTTATAATTTTTCAGCGCATATCATTAAAATAATTTCCCATGATAAAAAGATTGGCTATAGCATTAATGTATTGCAACAGACTGCATGCTTGGTGGTCAACCCAATCAAGGTTGGCAACTTTGCTTTCCTCTTTAGTTGCACGCCGGTGGGTTGGACTTCAGACTCTATGACGGTTCCAACTTAAAGACTTATCTATTGATGAGATGGTAGGGGCCTGATGCTTTGGCTGTTTGTCCGGACCACCGGGGTTTACCTGTTGGATTTCTTTTCCTCCAGTATTCAGTTTTATTTACTTTTGAGTCCTTACCTTTGCTTTATCTCCTTGTTATATCTTGATTTATATATTCTGGGAGATAATACATTGATAAGTTATGGGTCTTTTATGCGACTCAAATATCTATGTTTCTTGATCCACATCTGAATTAAGCGTCAAAACGGTTAAAGCCCTTCAGTAAAATATATACAGACCGTTCCAAGGCGTTACTTCTTTTGTGGATATTTTATGTTTTTCTGTCTTGTGTGTGCTATGGCTTTGTTCACGTCTGTTAATATGTGCCTTGTGGCCACCTGCTTGGAAAGGGCTGACCTCTTGGCTCTCGTTTGTGGTGTCTAACTGTGAGTTTGTTACTTTCCCATTGCTATCCTGGGTCAGGTGTGGTACTTGATTGCATCGATTCCAGATCTTTGCACCCTCGCTTACTTAGATACGTGTAAACTAAATAAATTTGTTCATGTTTTAATGTAAGAGCCTCGTTATATTGCAGCCAGTTAGATCTTCTTTCTCCTAAACCAGAATTTACGTTTCCAAATTCAAAGAAAGGAATCCGGGATTTTCTTAAAAATTGATGCTGACTCCAGCCAATCAAACAGCTTTAAATGCTGTAAATGTTTGATAGATGTTTCATGCTAACATTATCAAACGATAATAGACCAACGATAGCTTGTGTTATTATTGTCACTTAGAGGCAAACTACTGTTTTTCTCTATGCTCAACTATCGCTGTTACTGCTGTGACATTGTTGTTTCCTTAAATGTAACGCTTCTACTGCCCTCTTATTTGCTTTTCATAAGCAAGTTTTTGATTTCAAAGAAAAGGAATGCTTTCTAAAAGACCAACTATATGTCAAACATTACAATTTGCATTATGATATGTTAATTATGCTATTTTTGCTTTATTTATTGATGCTATTGTTTTTCTTTGTTTTTTTTTTGATTGGTTTGATTCTTCACGTCCCATCAACAATCTTTCAGTTATAAAGGGAAAGGTCTTCCTGTGTTGAACAAGTACTAAGCTAGGATTAATGTTCTTGCTCAAGGACACAACGCAGTGACGCCGGTGAGGCTCGAACCCGTGGCCCCTCGGTCTCGAGTCAATCACTCTACCACTGAGCCACTAGGCTCCCATGCTATTGTTGTTGTCATAGTTGTAGTGGCTGTACCTGTATAACTCCTCCACCACGCCCACTTTCGTGTAAAAATAATGTTGGGAGTCGAATCAACTTCGCTGAAACGAAAAAAACACAACAATACTGCTGCAGATACAGGGTGGTTATTGTGAATATGACTAAAGCAATCCAAACGAAGTTAGAAGAAAATTTAACATCCGGATCCAGACCACATCCCCCATGGTGGTTAATTAAACTGATATATATTCTAGCCTCAGCATATCCAAATTCCACTTTGAGTGGAATAGTGTTAACAGCAATCACTTAGTCTTTCATGCAAACCAAATATCTATGTGTCTTGATCCACATCTGAATTAAGGGTGAGGTTGGCGCGCCGTGAAACCGGTTTAAGCCCCCCAGTAAAATATTTTTACTGACCGTTTCAAGGCAGTGCTTCTTTTGTGGAACATTTATGTTATTTCTGTCTTGTTTTTGTTATGCTTTCGTGCGCGTCTGTTTATTAATGCCTTGTGGTCACCTGCTGGGAAAGGGCTGGCCTCTTGGTCCACGTTTGTGATCTCTAATTGTGAAGTTGTCACTTTTCCATAGGTATCATTGGTCAGGTGTGGTGCTTGATTGTATCGATTCCTAATATTTGCGCTTTTCTTACTTTGAATATAATTGCCCTTGGTAACGCCAATGTGTTATTCTGAAATACCATAAGACTGTCATGTTTCTGTTCTTGCATTTTAAAACTATAAAAAGGTTACATACATTACATAGTTATTTCTCCATACGGTAGCTATCATGCATACGATAAAAATAGCATACATTTGAAACATTTCTGTCCCTAATTGTTCTGTAATATCATGAAGCAGTGTTATTAGTTGTTCAAATATGTTGAGGTCACAACATTCTTTACTATTAGGATATACATAGAACACCGGGCACCTATGTACTACGATGCTGGTCCAGCTAAATAGTCTTAATGGATATTCATGAAAATGACGAAAGTAAAAATACAGAACGCGCGTGTGTGTGAGTGTTCCTCTTGGTGTCATCAGTTGACAATCATTGCTCATATTTATTTGTTTTCATTTACTGCATAATGAAGTTATATAAATTTTGAATGAAAAAGAAATTACCCATCCAATCTAGCACAATGACTTCTAATTCTGTACACGCGGGACTGGCAGCCTGAAAAAAGGTGACACTCTCAGTGGCGACACATAAATTCTTCATATATATGGGTAAATATACATACAGTAAAACCTAAGCGGTCACTCAAAAATAAACAAAATAAGGATCTTAATTACAAAAGGTATAGCTTAATGAAGGTTGAAAGTAGTTAATTATACATATGTTTGTACATATGAGCTTATTCGGTAAAGAAATGTTATCTTCAACCAACAAGTTTTCATCAAGAATCGGAGCCAGCTAGACCAGTAAGATCCTAGCCGACAGCCCAGTTACATACGAAACTAGCCAGGACCTGATGACCGTCCAGTTACCAAAAAAAAACTCACTTACCCATGAAAATCCTACGCATCCAATAGCATCGGACAGCATGTCTGCTAGTATAGACGGGTATGAGTTTCCCGCTGGAAAATAGGCGTGGAATTGTGGGTGCTGCCAGTGGGTTATCTAGATAATGAGAAAAATATACTAAAATGTGATAGTACATCTGACTGACATTATACAATTGATGCATTCTTTTGAGGTTAACATCAGGATTTGTCAACCCGAGAATAGTGATGTTCACCGAGGCGAAGCCGAGGTGAACATCACTTTCGAGGGTTGAAAAAGAATGCACCAATTGTTTTGTTATATGACACTGTCTCTCTTTTATTTTCATATTTATAAATTTACTCAAGTCAGATGTCCAGGTAAGATTATTTCAACAATATACTTCCTAAATTTCTGCAACTCTTATGAGATAATCAAAATAATTGCATTTTAACCTATATATGTCTAGCGCCCTTTTTGTGGGACATAGGCAAATAGTGCAGACCCAAATCAGATGCCACAGAATGCGGCGTCTGATCAGGGTCTCCACTGTTTGCTTGCATAATTTTCTATTAAAACTTGAATAAAAATGAAAAATACCACCTAACACCCCTTAAAACAGAAATGGACTGTTCCAATTGATAATGGTGTGAAATTCCATTCGGCATAATGGGTTAAATGCTGTTCTCATAAAATGAACAAATTCTGAATTGAAACATTTTACCTGTGAAATATACATAAGAAATCAGTCAGTGTGTTGCAATATCTATTTTTAGCTCTCAGGTAGCAGTGACAAATCTTAATGTCACCTGGGCTAGATTTAGTTCAATCTATTTTTAGCTCTCTGTCAGTAATGTTACCTGTCTTTAGCTCATCACTGTTTGACATCAAGATTTGTCACAACCAGTGCAAGCTAGTTTCAGCCAATCAGAGGGGGTCTTTTATTGGAGTCATATAACAAAACATAATGTATCACGTGTAAACAATGGTTGTTGTTTTCACATTTCCATGTACGTCCATCTGCATGTCAAGTGGAGCAAATCCAGTTCCTGTGATACCTAAATCATTTACATGTATAAGCTATGTTTAAATGTAGATGGAGGGGCATATGGAGATAAGGCCAGAACTGTTCAATGTGTCACTGTCAAAAATTATGTTATTATGACTAGGTATTAGTTAAAAATTATACAATATCTGAATCCTGAAATAATTCAAAAAAATATTTGAGCTTGGACTATGAAAGCAGTGACATACTGATAAGAGCTAGTGGGTGGACAGAGCACATAGCACTTTATGCACATGGTTTAATTTTAATATACAGAAAAAAATCACAGTTCCTTTTCTACCCAAAACTCAGAAAACAGGTGTATAAACTTTGGATTCAGTGGTATCTGATGAATGCTCATGATCTTTTAAATATTGATGGTAGGGGTATATACATTATGCATGCTATTTTTACTGTTTGACAAAACTCTGGCCACTATGATAACAGAATTAGTTAAAATGCAAATTAAAAGAAAGAAGTTTTAAAAGAAGAAAATTTATTCATGATAATAGAAAACAAAGACATTCTAATAAATTTAAGTGTAAAAGGAAGAAAAGTAATCCAATAGGAACTGATTTCTTACTTGTAAGTCAAGTGGATCTTGGAGACGTCTATCAACCATCTAATATTGAAAGTTACACAAAACAAAACAGTATTAGACATGTCATCCTTTACCCTTACTATGAGGGCCTGGATGGGGGGGGGGGTCTGGTATTCACTATTTATTAAAAATTTAGCCCATTATTCATCTCATTAAAATTTTGGGTTTTTCATTAAAATAAGACCGATTATTCAGTAAGAGTAAGAAAGGTGGCAAAGAAATCTGATTATTCACTGTTCATTAATTTTATCTTTGATTCATTAAAAAAAATAGGATTATTCATTATTTTTAGGCCCTCATTATTCAATATTCATTTTTGGCTCATTATTCACTATACATTATAAAAGGCCACTATTCACTAATCATTATACCCCATCCAGACCCTCTACTATATCTGATACTTTTTTCAATCAAGTTCATCATTTCACTGATATGAAATTAGGAATGTTTAAACAAAACAGTTTTGAGTAAAAGTGCAGCCAGGATGTCTTTTCAATGGCAAATTGTTTCAATCTCCAAGAAATGCTATACTAGGTATAATTATTAATAGATAATAAGTGGCGAAAACAGAATTATACTAGAAAAGATAAGTTTTTGCACAATGAACCATAATATAAATTAAGAATTGCTGAGAAGTTATTTTGCACAAAAGTGGAATTATATTGAGTGTTTTAGATGATAAATGGTAGTGCATTACGAAAAACATAATATACTCATGTCCAATAAAAATGCACCACTCTTCAGATGCGCATATTTGTGGCCTTTCAAATGCTATGCAAAATAGTGCTATTTATAATTAATATTTAGGACAAATGCAATGTTTTCGCACATAAAATTCAAATCCAGTGACTCTGTTAACACATGACGTAACGTCAGCCGCTTAATCACATTTTTGGCGTATACAAAAAGACCCGAAAATCTCCTTTTAATGTTTTCTGTTTGCCAGTAGATCCCCTGTCATTTCGCCACAACTTTGACAGTTGTGGCGCAACACCTAACACTACACTAAATTGAACAATGTCACTTTGTAAGCTTAAATATGGAGTGGTCCACAAAACACGAGGTAAAATGTTTAATTGCGATTTCTACATGGTAGAGCAAAAACTAGCGAAAATTGACCGATAACCCCTCCCCATCAGTAAAATGGAAACTGATTGTAGGAATGATGTGACAAGATGTTGAAGTTTCTTGTATGGCCGGAATTACTTTGGCAAAGAGGGGCATTGGTGTTAAAATTTGGCAAAAACTTTTTTTGAAGTGAAATTGCGAATTTCTGAAATCCATTTGTAGCAACAGATACATGACACCAGCAAAGAATCACTGAAAAACGATTATTGAGTCTTATATAAGTCCACTCTGATTTTATTATGGTGTCAAAACTGTAATTCTAATGTCTTGATTTTGGGATGAAAACTGTGTTTTTATCAATTTAAACATGATTTTTTTGTAATCTGGCTGATAAAGTTTTAAAATTTAGAGTTGTTATTTAACTTGTTTCAAATTTGATGCTGAATTATTCAACTTACATATATCTCTGTCGTGTATACTTAAAAACCACACCAAAACATTTTCGTTTTTGCCTCAAAATCCGGCATTTTGATATTCAGGTATATTTTGTGAAATGCATGTTTTGCTATTACTTGTATATCTGGGCATTGCCATATTAAGAAAATGACGTACATAAAGTAAACATTTCAAATGGAAACATCATTTATCATGTACTTTGATATCATATCAAGTAATGCCATAATAAAAAGATGACCAAGTGACCCTGGATCGCTCACCTGAGTTTTTGTTTTAAACGTCTTATCTATAGGTATCTATTGGAAACTGGTCACGCTCCTGATGACCTGCTTTGTGGTCCATGTTCGGTCCCAGAGTCATTATTGGAACATGTTTAAATGTTTTCAACCAGATGATGCTACATACCAAATATCAGGGCTCTAGGCCTGGTGGTTTCAAACAAGAATATGTTTTTATGTTTTCACTATACGTAAGACAATGTAAAAAAGAATGTATTACCAGGAAATGTCACACTCATAAACTGCATACAAACCCACGGCATCGAGAGGAAGAGTCAAAGAACAATAACAGCCTCATAAACTCTGTGACCTCGAGGACGATGCCATTTTGACCACAGAACCATAATTTGAACAAACTTGGTAGAGTACCACTTTTAGATGCTACATATCAAATATCAAGCCTTTTAGTATCTGACAAAATGTGTTTTAATATTTTCTCTATATAAGCTATATATAAAACCTTTATCCCCGAGGCGGCCTCATTTTCGGCCGTATGGCCATAATTTTCAACAAACTAAGTAAGTCTACTAGATGAGGCTACACGCCAAATATAGACTCTAGGCTCTGTGGTTTCAGACTAGACTATTAAAACTGTTCTATATATAAGCCTATGTAAAACATGTGTTCCCAGGGTGGGGCCAGTTTTGGCACAAGGGCCATTTTGTGTACAAACTTAGTAGAGGTATACTATGTGATGCTACATAACAAACATCAATGTTCTATGTATTGTTGTGTCAGACAAGAAGATTTTCCCAATAGATTCCTAAGTAAAACGTGTGAGCTCGCAAGTGAGTCCACTTAATAGTCCCTGTTCCCCAAATTGAATACAATTGGTATAGGCGTACTAGGTGATGTTGCTTACCAAATATCAAGGTACTGGGTATTGTAGTTTCAGAAATGAAGATTTGTTTAATGTTTTCCCATTATAAAAGTAAAGCAGACGGTCAAACCCAGAAATCGATACAATCAAGAACCACAACTGACCCGAGAAACCAAATAGGAAAGTGACAAAATACAAGAAACACCACACATAAGAGAGCCAAGAGATCGGTCCTTTCCCAGCAGGTGATCACATGCCTATGTAAATTATGCCACCTCCAGGAATGTGGCTATAATTAGAACAAACTTGGTGGAGATCTACCAGGTTATGCTACATACCAAATATTAAGACACTAGGCATTGTGGTTTCGAAAAAGAAGATTTTCATTTTGAAAATCTATTTTAGCCCATGTGACCTAGATATGCAATGAACTAAACTATTTGAACAATTATTTAAGAGGGTCATATAAGAATCATTCCTGCAAAGTTTGATTAAAATCTAGCTAGTAATTTAGGAGGAGATTGTGCCATCATAAAACCATAGACAGCCAGTGTCCCAAATATGATCATTTATACATCTCTTCCAAAACAGAATGCTTACATGCCTTATATTCAGAGTTTAAAGGTCTACATTTTGGTTTATGAGTGGCCATCAGCAGATTAACTGCCAAGGGAAAGCTTATTTCATGTCTACATTCTGGTTTATGAATGATCATTAGCAGATTATCTGTTAAGGGAAAGATAATTTCATTTCTAAATGTATTTCAATATCTCACTGGACTAAGGGGGCTCCAAGAGGTGACTTACTGCCTATATAGGTTCACTTTGATTAATATAAATATTTTATCAGAAAATAGCTGAACCCTTTAAGGACCTCTTTATTACCCCATGCAGGGAATTCATAATCTACTATTTGGTCTGCCTAGCAAAGAACCTAGGAGAGTTATGAACACATTCATGATTAGTACCACTTTGAGGGTTTAAATTGAAGGTTTTTAAGCAGTTTGACCTTGAACTTTGATACAAAGGTCATATCAGCATTGAGAAGTTATCAATGACAAAAGAGCACCTTAGAAAATCAGTGTGCAGAATATGAACCATCTACAACAAAACATGTTAGAGATATTGCTTTACAATCCATACACCCGGCTTCAAATTGTTTTGAAAATTAAGGCTCAAAGGTCATATTGGCAATTATTTTAAAAAATATGAAGCACCTCTATCAAAAACATGCCACTGTAAGACAGAGTCTAATACACCTTTGACTCCAGGGCCATAGCGGTGATATGTAACGTTCTTTGTAATTAACACACCATAAGCAATAATTGTGCTAAGTATGAACACCATTGGTCCAAAAAATGATGGAGGCGTTCGCGTAACAAGCCATAAACTGATTGTAAGTATATTTGACCTTGTCTTTTGACACCAATGGCAAACTGGTGATAAGAAACCTACATTGTAATCTACACACCATAGACAATCATTGTGCCATATATGAACACCCTCGGTCGTAGAAATGAAAGAGGAGTTCATGTTGTGAGTCGTATTACAGATTTTGTCTTAATTTGATCTTGACCTTTAACTCCAAAATTATATTGATAATTTGAAATCCACACTATAGGCAAATAAGAACATTGAGGCATAAAGTTGAATGGCACGTTCTTGTTATAGCACTAACATAGTTTCTCTTTAAAACAGATTTTAGAGGACAATTGGTGATGCACAAACTCCATGCTGCTACTAATACCCAAAGGCAAAACCTATATCTTTTAGTTATCTGAAGGATAAAAGACCATACTTGATTTGGAATGCATTCAAGTCGTACGCACTGACAATATGTTTAAAATGAAGATAATAGATTAAAATAAATGTAATCATGGTACTAAATAATGATGTCAAAATGATAAATCAGGTACTTCCATCCGGCATATATACGGGCCAGGATATGATGAAAGGTACCCTATGGTCGCGATAATCATAATCAGGCTAATGTTACATCTGCAAAGTATTACATGTTTATATAGTCTGCAGCCTGTAATTTCTAAGACCCCTAGAAAATGGTTTTGATGGCATTTTTTGTTAATGCTCGGCATCCATGCTAGAAATGCTCTTTGGGGTATGACAAAGTGCCCCAGGGTGGATGCCACGTCTGAAACTTCGAATTAAGGTCACAGCAAGGTCAAAGGTCAAATAGGTGCATTTTCTAATTAGAATCGTCATAAGGTCTTTTTACATTGCTATAGATGGTATCTAAATTATTTTTAATATGCTGAAAACTAAAAGCCAGAAATAAAAAAAATTAAAAAAAAATAGTTTGTGGAATATCATAGCTATTATGGGATAGAAAAATATACTTTCCGCACAAAAACAGTGCTTTTGGAGTAGAATTTTCATATTTACGGTCTTTTTCAACGACATTTTCAATCATGCCTTAGTTATAGAACACTCACAAGCAATGTTTGTACATTGTATTATTTTATGGGTAATAGGGTCTGCAATATATTTGAATGCTGTTTTATTTTGCCAAAACACAATAAATGGGGGTTGGGGGTAGCGTTTAGCAATTCTGAACACAGATTGGTTCTTGGTCATGTGAATGATATGAGGTGTCTGGAAAAAGTACATGTTTTTTGTTTGTTTGATTTGATTCTTTACATCCCATCAACAATCTTTCAGATATAAAGGGATGGGTCTACCTGGGTTGAACCAGTGCTAAGCTAAGATTAATGTGATTTGCTCAAGGACACAACGCAGTGATGCCAGTGAGCCTCTAACCCGCGGCCCCTCGGTCTCGAGTCCAGCATTCTACCACTGAGCCACTGCTACAGCAAATTACAGAAAAATACCCCAATTTGATATTATGAAATACCACAGATATATTTATCAAGATGTCAATCTTTCATTTATGATGTAACATTGCATCTTGATCGCTAATTTTGTGTGCTCTTTAGATATAAAGGCCCCACTATTCATGTATCCAGTTGATTAATCTGACCATGCCATTCCCAAATTTTGACAAAGGCCCCAAAAAAGTTATTCTTCAGTAAGTTTCTCTGAAGATGACATGATGACAGAACACATATTTAAGCCTATTACTAAAACTACATTATGCTGTCACAAAGTTTCAAACTTATGGCTGATCTGATGAAGACACCTGGTCACGCTGATCCGTTGCAATGCAAAAACCAAGTGCACACTGAAAAGATCATTCCTGAGAGAGTGTTCTTGTTTCTTAGTCTCCTCTTTAAGGGCATGGATATTTTGGCGGCTTTGATGGAGAACCTGTTCGAAACGTGATGCCATAATGGCTATAAATACGTAATATATATGGTGTGTCAAACCACAAAACGTTTGACACCAAAGCATATAGGTGAGGAGAGAGCTGTTTGATTTACTTTAATAACCTTAATGATGTATTGTGACTGTTATAGTTATGTTATCTCTGTCTTCCTCGCAGTGCCTTTGTTTGGCCTGCAATGTGTGATTGTGGTATTTCCTGATCATACTCACTTACTTTTGTTGCTTTTGGTCAAGCCTTACACCAGGCAAATAGATTGGAAAACTTGGTGCAGCTGTTCAATGTAGAAAGTCATGCTATTGAAATAAAGCCCGTCCATGGAATTGATGATGTGATTGCAAAATTCGTTTTTGGCAAATGTGTCGAAAAAAAATGGATATGTATATTTCCCTGATAATATTGAAATATAATGACTCATACAATTTTCATGCGATAATATTGCTTTGCTAAAAGCAACATTGGGTAGCAAAGTATTCACATTACAATTTACAGAGATCAGGTCTTGGTAGCGCACTTCTGACAACAGTTTGACAGAAAGCTTTGTACAGCAGAACAACATACCTGCAAAGCTTGACGTTTTCACAAGCTTGATAAAGCAAAACTTCCATCAAATGGGAGAATCCATCGCCGTTTTTTTATAATAAAACAAAGTATGATATAGAAAAAGATAGTTACAATGTACGTAAGAAAACACATACATGTTTGTTCGCTTATACTGACTTGGCATTGGTGTTTTAACAGTTTTGTTCAGGTGACCAGAAAGTTCCAATCTTAGGTATAATAAATAAAGAAGTTCTGGGGAATTCCTACAATAGATCGAGACGGTCCTTTATACATTTTTTATTTTGGTGTTTTCAACGCTGTTCATTAAATTCTTATGTACAAAATACATGTTGGAAGTAGTACCTGGAAGCTCAAACACTGGTACAGTCATAAGGTAGAGGCTTGAAACTTTGGGAAGTTAAAAAGTTTGTTTTTCCCTGTATCATGCTGTATGGGTGCTGCGTTGAAAGAGAAAATGTAGATATTGATTTGGTAAAATTCAATCTTTTCTTCTATGTGGGAAAAGGGTTGTACCACCTATAAAGATACCTTTGAATTGCACTGTTCGAGTGTTGATTATTAGGCAAAATGTTGAATTTTGTCACAAATTGATAAAATACCCCCCAAAGACAATAGATTTTATAAATGAGTCACAGTGATCTATAAACAGTCGATGACACTATACAATTCCAAGATGTATCCACACACTAAATTTGGGATTCCTACCGCCAATAATATAGGAGATGTGCCAGAGGTCAAGTTCAAAGTGACCCCAACCAGTACGGGACACTCTGGCACCCTAACATGCATCTACAATCTAAATTTGGGATTCCTACCTTAAAACAATACCAGATTTATGCTCTAGACACGATTTTCCTAGAGCTGGGTCAGAGGACAAGGTCAAAATCACAGTAACCCCAGAAACAGTATGTGACACTCTGCGACCCAAAGGTGTATCTACACACACTAAATTGAGATTCCTGTCTCAAATTATATAACAGATATGCTCCGGACACAATTTTAGGTTCAGACTGACATATTACCAGCTGTGTGTCTTGCTTGCATGGAGCTTATCACCACTTGTGGCTGCATAAATGTGCAGAACCGTCAGATGTAAATGTTGAAGGCAAATCAGATCTGTACGATAGAATGTGCATACGATGCAGTGGGATTTGCCTATCTTATAGGACTACAAGTTGCCTTGGAGGCTTGCAACTTTGGGAAGTTAAAGAGTTCGATTTTGCCTGTATCATGCTGTATGGGTGCTGAATATGCTGAATCACAATCCTGTCTGTAGATACTTAGACTACCTGCGAATATGAGTCTAAAATTATATATAGGCACATATTCGAAGCTAGGCGTATCGATGGTAAATGAGGTCATACACCAAATTGATACAATGTAGATGTGAATTAGAAGTGCCTATAATAACGTATATCAAATCAATAGGGTCATGTTTCATACAATTTACATTTATAGTACTAGTCGGGGACAATTTTTCATGGGAGCCAAATTGTTCATTAGAATCCCCATACACCAAATTGATACAATGTAGATGTGAATTAGAAGTGCCTATAATAACGTATATCAAATCAATAGGGTCATGTTTCATACAATTTACATTTATAGCACTAGTCGGGGACAATTTTTCATAGGAGCCAAATTGTTCATTAGAATCCCCAAACACCCCATTCTTCTGAATTGCATTATAGGTAGCCATGGAAACCATTGTAATTTCATATATTCCAAATGGGTTTATTTTTATGACAATATTTTTGTCATTAAGGCGACCCCACTAAACAAGTTGACATACATGAGAAAATGTCCTAGGGGTGCAAGGAAGTTCTTATTACCAGCCCCTCTTCCCCTCTTCCAAGGTTTATAGTTTTTATATGACTTTCCTTCATTTTATAAGTTTACGCATTTACATTTTTTGGATATGCAATTGAGACAATTTACAAATAAGACCATTGGATGAATGAAATTGCCCAATTGTATCACTGATGACATAGCAATATGCATCAATGATGATATGCAGATACAATCTGCTTATTTATGTTTTAATGATTTTCCTTATTTTTAACGTTTTTATTAATATTCATGAAACCGCAAACTATGTAGATTAGATAATTTGCATATGCTACAAATTGATAAAAGGCCAATGTCTAAGTTTTAATTTGGTACTAATTTTAGTAGGTTGTGATAAGAAGCAACTGAGATATATTGATTTTGTAGGTACACCCCCATTCTTGAATCACATTTTAATATTTTCATAAATTCTTAGGCAAATTAGATAGATAAGATAATTTGCATAAGTGAGAGTAGATGAAAGGCTCCTGTCTAAGTTTTAATTTGACACCATGTTTAGATGTCTAGGACAAGATAAGAGTAATTTTGTAGGCACAATACTATTCTTAAACAGCATTATGGGTTGCCATGGAAACCATGCATTTTAACATAGCCCAGACAGGTTCATTTTTAGAACTTTATTTTGCATTTAGGGGTTCTTAATGAACAATTTGGCACTCAAGATAAAATTCCCTGGGGTGCAAGGTTAATTGGCCCCAACTATATTGTTCTTTAATTTGTATTGAGCCTGAATGTTTATTATCATAAATACGGTATTTTTCTGCAAATGTCCATTTGGAGGCTGTGGCAAGCTTCTGTGACATTCTATTCTCACGTGCAAGTGTTTTTGTTCATATTGGTATCATGTTGTGATTTTAAAAAATTATTTACTATATTTAAATGTCATTTTTCTGAATAATTGCACTAACTTGACCTTTGACTTCACCGTGACCTTAAATCGAAAAATCACGCTTGGCATCCACCCCTATATTGTTTGTAATAGTCCAAGGAATAATTCTAGCTTGAATGCCAAGCATTACAAAAAATGCCATCAGGAGTCCTCGTAGAAATTAAAGGCGGCAGACTAATAGCATTTCCTGAAAATTTGAAGTGATTATCTTTCGAACCTGATGATTATATGGATGCTAGAAACAACATATGTAATCAGGGTGGAATGTGACGTCAATAATGGCCTTTACCGTATGATGACGTCAGAGTGTTGGTCTGTATTTGTTTGTTGACTATTGCATGCTCAGCATAATAATCTAGCAAATATAGTTTTCGCATGTCTTTTACATGTGATAATGAAAGTGCAGATGAAATTACATGTATTTATATCTTTATATCTTCTAGATCGTATTATAGACATTCAAAATGGCCCACTTGTAGGTGTTGTGATGATCTGAGTGTTCACATGGCAACAACCCTTATAGAAAACTTTTAAGAAATGGTATAATCAGAAACTTTTGTTATTTTGATGGTATCAAAGTTTAAAAGCATTTTCATGGAAATATAAAGGTATGTTATTTTATGTTATTTAAAGTATTTTTCAAATGTCTCTTACGTAATAATTACTTTGATTCCTTGAGGTCCCCTTTGTCAGATCCGCGTTCATATGTATTATATAAAAATAGGCCTAACTGTTTTGATGCATAGCTTATTTGGTTAAATAAACACCCATATATTGCTTTAAAATTTTGAAATTATTTGCATTTGCAATTCTTTTCACCCAGCCAACTTTGCTTATTTTAAATGCGATATATGATTCTTCGAATGAGGGTGCTTTTCTTCGAAGCCTAATAAAGAGTCACTGTCCCTGTTTTGAAAATTAATACAAGTGGTTTCATAATGTACAGTTATAAAACTTTCCATTGATATATCAAAATCCTATTTTACAAGTAGGGAGAGGTTCCACTTATAATTTGCCAGGTTTTTCTTCAATCAATAGGTTATTTAGAGAAAACATTAAAAATAGTATTGCCGGAAAATAAAATGCCCCAAAGATTTGATACTTGGTATATAACATCACCTAGTGGTACTCTACCGCGTTCGCTCAAATTGTGGTTATGTGGTCAAAATGGTCTCATCCTGGATGTCACAGAGTTTACATTGACTTATAAATTGAAACATACAATCTCCTGGTTTGAAACCACTAGGTCTAGGTACCTGATATCACCCAGTGGATGGACCATATTTAAATTTCTCCAAAAAGAGCTCTGGGGACAAAAATGGCCCCACCAAGCGGTCACCAGAGCATGGTCAGTTTTTAATTGATACATATAGATTAGAGGCTTTAAACAAAAACTCAGGTGAGCGATCCAGGGTCCCTTGACCCTCTTTTAGTGGGTGTCAATACTTGATATGATATCACAGAACATGATAAATGCTGTTTCCATTTAATATGTTTACTATATGTACGTCGTTTTCATAATAAGACAATGCCCTGATATCTATGAAATAGCAAAACATGCATTTCCCAAAATATACCTGAATATAAAAATGTCAGTTTTCGAGGCAAAACAGGAAAAATTTTTGGCTGGTTTTATAAGTAAACACGACAGGATATATGAAAGTTGAATAATGCAGCATCAAATTTGAAACAAGATAATTAAAAACTATAAATTTTAAAAACTTTACCTGTCCGATTACAAAAAAATGGATTATTTTTTATAAAAATACTGATTTTCACCCAAAAATAAAGACATTTCATTTCTGACTTCGACTTCATAAGAAAGTCAGGTCAGGATTATATAAAACTCAATGATCATTTTTCAGTCATTCTTTGCCAGTGTCATGTATCTGTTGCTTCAAATGGATTTCAGAAATTCGCAATTTCACTTCAAAAAATGAAGTTTTTGCCAAATTTTAATACTATTGCCCCTATTTGAAAAAGTAATTCCGGCGATCCAAGAAACTTCAACATCTTGCCATATAATTCATGCAATCGTTTTCCATTTTACAGATGGGGAGGGGTTCCGCCTTAAATAAGCGACTTTTTGCCAGTTTTTTGCTCTACCAACAGTACTAGTGTTCTACATAATGCTTATTTCCGTCGTACAAACTCTCACACACACGCAAAAAGTCATACAAATCCTATAAAGAATCGCGTTGCATCACTGACGTCAACTAGCCATCGTTCCCAACGCTCGCATTTTCAATCTTCGAAAAACTTGTTTTCATCTGTTAGTGCGAGTATTACCTAAAATTAAGTTCAACAAAGATACTCTTAGGTTTGTGTATACGAGGTTTTAGAGGTTGACGTCTATAAAAAAAAAACGTTGATGCCTACGCTCCGTCGATGTTAACAGCCCGCTACATGAGCAATAAATCTTCTTGCTACAACCTTGTCGTAATTTTGCATCAGTATAAGAAGGATTCCTTGAATGTCTCGATTTTACGCCTAGTCAAAAGTATGCTAGTGACGTCTCATCGTGACGCTATAGCCGCTTTCAAGGCAAGATGAACCTTTCCTGGCTACCAATTTAGAGATTCTTTGCAATTTATACACAGAAAAATGCGAGAATAATGCTTTTGAAAATTCTGGCACATTCAATGGGTGGTTGTGTGACTTTCTGTTTTGACGGTTGTTTTGTTAAATGCTTGCAGCACGTGTCATTAGTGATCGTTCCGTTTTAAAGACATATCAGTAACTTACGGAATTGCTACAGTACAATAAGACGCAATTGAAAAAAATAAAATGTTGTGTCGTTAAAAAGATGCATTCATTTTTGTAGGTGTAGCGTTTTCATTTGACATGAGTATACATGTAGCACGTGTGTTATTTGGACAGAAGATTTGAAACAGTCATCTGAATGGTGTGTGTACCTGTTAAATGTTTCTTTATTATGAGAGCAGGTGTGGGTCAAGTGATTTCTTTCAATTATTATTATCATTTATTATTATTATTATTATTATTATTATTATTATTATTATTATTATTATTATTATTATTATTATTATTATAGTCATATACAGTCATTATTGCTGTTATTTTTTAAATACTATTAGATTAGTTTATAATTTTTAAAAGCACTCATAATTTACAAACAGGGTAACAGATTTATCAATATAATTATATGTTACTTACTATTTATTTAGGCCTGTACAAAAGCAAGTGAGTATGATCAGGAAATACTGGTATCATAATGACACATTGCAGACCATTCTACGGCTAAACAATCTTCTATTGTGAAGTTACAAACTAAATTTTACTGCGACGTCAGTACGTGATAGCTACGACGTGTGTTTGTAAAAGTTATACCATGGGTTGTCCGCCTGTACGTGGAGATAATCCACGAGCTTTAGCGAGTGGATTATCTTACGTACAGGTGGACAAACATGGTATAACTATTTTATACCACCTACATCAGTGTAGACCTTGCACATCGTGAGATATTTCGTGCTAAAGTTGGTAAGGGTGGTATAATTGTGTGTATCAATGATGGTTAATTAAGTTAATACAGTGTAGTGTTTAACCCATAAAAGCCCAGCGTCCTTTTACTGGGACATAGGCAAACGGTGCAGACCCAGGTCAGACGCCACAGAACGCGGCGTTTGATCTATATCTTCACTGTATGCTTACAGAATGATCTATTGAAATTTGGAAAACATGACAATTATCCACCCAACACCCCTAAAATTTGAAATGGGCTCGTCCAACTGATAAGGGTAGGCAAGTCGATTCGGCTTAAATGGGTTGGCTAACAGAAGCTTGAATATGTATCACACTTACTCCAGGCATTATCACCTTCTCTACATCCTTCAGAATGTCTCTAAAACTCTCTCCCTGCTTCGGTGCGTATTTTGGTAGCAATTTTCTCAGGTAGCCCGGTTCTACGATTGGAGTTACACGGCGGCACGACAGTGTCTCCATATATTCAGCTATGTAGTTTATCATTTCTGTCCCATTTTTACGGAAGTCTTTGGAATCCATGGCCGCAGTGTAGGATTTGCTCAATTAAGTCTTTGATCTTCGTCTTCCGCTTATCAGTGCTGTCAATATCCGCATGCTATACTGGCCCTAAAAGAAATCGTCATGTTTCTGTGGAATCGAATATCAAAGAATGCTCGCTTCTGTTACAGGCACGTTAACATTACTGTAGTATGGCCATTCAAATGGAACACTGTTTTTCGGCAATGACATTACATCTAAAATATGAATTTTAAATTTAATTGAAAATATATATCTAAACCAAAAAAGAACCTAATCAATTTTTTTAACTTTGCATGCGTTTTCATAAATGCTGTGATAGGATGGCATTTTAACATTCTTAATGTTATAGGCCAAATGATATTCCCCTCTAGTACCTTGAGCGAAATGGATCAATGACTATCAGTTGAACATAAAACCATGTATATACTAATATAAGACAATTTCTAACAATGATTCAGTGGTTCTAAATGTACCTAAATATTGGCTTGCTTTGCCTAGTCAATAATGTTTCAGTTATTTCCAACCGTGTCACAAAAGAAAGGCCATTATTCGAGCTTGGAATGCATCGTAAGCCAAACAGTTTGATGCCTTCAACAAGATAATACTCTGTTGTAATCTCTAATGGACATTTTATAGATGAGCAAATACTGGTATATCTATCCCAGGTGTATTGCACCGACAGTTCAAAAATGGGTACTGAAAGGGTATTTTCATACTAACAAAAACTAAGTTATTTATTTTAACAAGATATCCGAGCAGTAAAATTGATATCATTCTCCGCCAAAATTTAAACCAAGTTAGGGTTTTGCTATTTCTATGTGCATGCAAACTTTCAGTGTGAAGTAACTTGTATGTACAATTTTAAAAACGAAAAACTGTGCTCCATTTGAGGTGCAATACTACAGTAGAATACATGTATATACATGTATGCCAGATGCCACAAGCAAGGTCTTGTTTATTCATCTACCATAATCATGCTAAAGGTAATCAGGTAGTGGAGTGTAGCTGGTTTGGCCAGCAAAAGTTGACAACAGCAGCTGCACTCATATACGTACAAGAAGTTTAATTTCTAAGTACAATCGACCCTCTTTACAATAACAGTTGTTTGTACCAAAATAAATTTGAAGTTAACACGAATTTCAGTTGTAATGAAATCAAATTCAATGTAAAGTGGTACATTTATGCAAATGCAACTGACGTTTGTTCTAAAGAGTGTCAATTTAAAGAGGGTGCATACTTTTCTGAAGTTTTACTTGACAAAGAGCAGATTCAATGTTGCTTCTGTCATATATTATTGACATTCGAGTTATTGCTCTTCGTTGACAAAATCCACATGATAAAAGATGCCAAAAATCCACATTTACCTTAAAATGATAAAAATGAATTTCCAGTTTTTACCTAAACACCGCGCATAAATATTTAACTCACCATGGTGAAAAATCCGCCAAATGAAGATTACCACTAAAAGCTTTTCACATATGTTTGACTTGCATATTGTTGTGGCCAACATAAATTGAACCAACACATGAGGGTTTGGTTCTAACTGCAAGGTCGAAAAGCTAATACTCAGATGAACCTACGCATCTGCACAGTCTCGCCAGGGCCTTCAATGCTCGCATACACAAAGTATGAGTGAAGATTTAGGTTTTTACCTAAAATTAGACAGCAGGCCCACCTGATAGTCTGCAAGCACTTTCAAAGACGTGTCTATGCATATACGATAAGTACCAAAATATAGAAGGTGCTGATTGCATGTCACCATTAGTTGAAAGAGGTGAAGGTACTTTTAATAGTAGGTTATAGTAATGACGTCAATTGGATAATATGGCATAGGCTAATTTGTACATTCCTATATATCCACTATAACCCATACCTATATCCAATATTGACCCTTATTTGTTATGTTAGTTGTGAGTTGCCCACTTTAGGCAAGTAACTGTAGTTATCACGTTAACTATTTAACTACTAATAGTGTTTTATATGGATAAATTGGATTAATCAAAGGCATATGACTAAATACTATTCACGTTGTTTCTTTAATAGACACATATTGTCATTTTTCCAGATGCAGCTTGTGGACCAATATTCAGTCAAGAAGTTATAATCATATATTCGTCCTTTTACATCTTTCTATTTTTACAGAGTTTTCAGTGGATTCTTGGAGAAATAAATGGTATACCAGTACTAAAAGATGAGTGTCACTCATGACTTGATCACCTGGACATAATCTATATTTCATGTGCAAAGTTGTGTATCTTTAAAATCAAAATGATTTTGTTTTGGTCAATTTCAGATACTTTAATTATGTCCCAGTTTTGCGCATGAATCATCATGCCACGAGTAAATTTGGTGATAGAGCCATTACTATAGGGGAAGATTTTGTATTACAATTATGTGATCATGGTTGTACAACATCACTAAGCATTTATTAATTGATGTTTTAGCATAATTTCAGCCATTACAGATTATAATTCTATTCTATGAAAACAATTTCTCTTTGACAGAACATGGGATTTGAATTCCAGGAAGAACATGAGATATAATGTTTGGTTTAAACATATTTTATTCAAATTAATTTGTACATGGTAAATACAACTTCAAACAATAAGACGAGGATAAGAAAAGAAGCATGTAGCTTACATTGTTCTTCTCCAATGCAAAATAAGATAGACAGATAGATAGATTGAGTATATCCCATTCAGCATGCGGTGGTGCAACTCCACGGGCACAATTTATGGTTAGATGATTCATGTCTTAAGCAAGACTCTCGAACTACCCCATGTATTAAGTAGGACTCAGATTTAGGCATATTTGTTAGCAATGACCATACATAAGCTTCGATAATAAATGAAAATAGGAAGTGCAAATGTTGGTTTGAGTGGGAGGAGGGGAACACCGATACCAGGCCAGGCCTATATGCGGTAGACAAAATTGCAATAGCGGATACCGTCGCGTACTACATCTTCACTCTTATTGTGTCCTGAGGTTAGGAGCAGTTGAGATGGATATCCAAGTAAAACGTTTAGTGTCTGATATGTACCATTTTAAAGATGGAAATATTGGTTTGAGGTGGAATTGAACTACTACTATTATCTTAGCAAATTAAGATATATTGTTTAATAACTCAATGGCATGTATTCAGATATTGATGGTTTTGTTTTTCTTTTAGCTGCTGATGTTCTGTATTGTCAAATTATAATTACATAATTTGTTTTCCTTATGTTATGACCTGAAGCTAGACTGAAATTTACTTACATGAAATATGCTTGTTGAATTACATACCTTCTAGTTTATAAATGTCAGGACGCCATTTCCGAAAGGGGAGAAATATGTCATAGGCTACTTTGTACATTCGTTTATATCCCCTATTACCCATACCTATACCCAATATTGACCCTTTGTTATGCTAGATGTGAGTTGCCCAATTTAGGCAGGTAACTGTAGCGTTTTACCTTTATGCTGGTACTGTAGCACTACACCTCGCATTTGTATTATTGTATCGCACAATAAACATCATTGTGCATTCATTGTCATTTACGTACATATTCACGGCTGACAATCTGTCGAATGCGAAACCGGCGGTTCAGCAAAGACATTCGGGCGATTAATTTCGGGTTTCGCAAAGAGGATCTGCAAAAGGTAGGCAAAGTGTACCTGTTCCAATTTTAATGATGGATATTTACTTATACAGAAAGTAAATCAAAAATCTTAGAATGCTATTTTGTCAGCTAATATTTAGTGTTTTGACACGCCTAAGTAATTTACTTGATTTCGGCAAGGCTTTCAAGGAATTTATTCCCTCCTCCAAAACTCCTGTTTCAACACGGTCAAGGTCGCCAAAAATACAAAGGAAAATAAAGCATCTTACCATTATCAGTGAGTCTCGATGAAAAAATTCACTGTCGAATTGTTTGAATTATATTTTCGTAAGTCGGCGATTGCGCTCCAACTAACACAGCGTTTAGCATATTTTAGAATATTGATTGAAACCGAAGATTGTTCCTGGTTCGGCATGTAATCATAAAATATAAAGGAATTATTTCAACCCTTATGGAACATTTACATGCGAAACCAAAAACGTGAGACCGAGTTAGCCTACAAATCTGCAAAATGTAATACCCTACGCCAATGTGGAGTTATTACAGACCCCCCCGCATTATATACACACTCAGCATGGCGTCTTTTTTGTAGCCCACAATGCAATAATTGTCAGAACTAGCAAAATATCGTCGTGTTTATCCCATATTTTCCTCACCTTAACAGGTGTTTCACGGGACGGACGAAAAATCACAACAACGAGGAAACACCTTTCCATATCCTTTGGTGGACGAAGAAACCGATATAAAACTGACAAAATAGCATTCTTTAATTTCAAAAATATTCATTTAAGTTCAAATTAACGGCTTTCAAACGCGAGCACTCGTTGTTTGTTGACCTTTTGCGGATCCTCTTTGCGAAACCGGAAATTAATCGCCCGGATGTCTTTGCTGAACCGCCGGTTTCGCATTCGACAGATTGTCAGCCGTGATATTGGATATTAGTCATAAAAATATATTATTTCAATATATTTGTTCCAGGTATGTAAAGTTTATCATTTTATCATAATGTCATCAATCATGTTATATTAGAAATTGTATATTTTGAATATTTCAAGTTTCGCTGTGTGCAAAGTATGTAATGGCGACAGGGTAAAGTACTCAGGTAGTTTTTACATATGCACCTGTTGATTACAAACACGGCTGCTTATCCCTGTAACCATTACAACTCACATTTTTATTACTGTATTGCATAATAAATATCATTGAACATTCATTGTCATTTACATATTGGATATTAAAATATATTATTTCAATATATTTGTTCCAGACTTGTTCTTACTAGTTATACTAAAGAAGAATCCACATGCCCAGATATATATATCAGCCGTTGGAGGTTTATTAGTTATCCCAGCGAGTAAGGGGTGCATCGGTGACAAATACTCAAACGGGTATCATTCTGTTAAATTTTCTACAGTTGTCATTGTTTCAAATGAATGCTACCAACTTAATATGATTACTGGAATAATGAACAAAGCAATTCACCATAGTCTTTTTAATGTAACTAAAAATGATGTCTCGTAGTATCGCCACCTAATGTGGCACTTATTGCAAATATTAGATTAACAGATTTCTTTTATCTGCTCTTAGCTAGCTAAACTGTTAAGATTATGTAGAAAGAAGTCTGTGTCCGAACCATCATTTTCAATATTGGTCATTGGTGTGCCCATCCGATAAGGGAGGGGGTGTGGGGTGCTTTTGTATTGCTTTGCATACCCCATTAAATTTTTTCTCATTTATAAAGTAGCTCATAAGAATAAATACTGGAAGCGATTTTATGTAGACCCTATTAAGATTCGTATCTGATATAGGGCTTTACTCTTTGTAAGTGTTCCATACAAAAGATGCAAAACATACACATTCAACAAAGCAGATGAATATTTTCACAGCTAAGTAGCATCCATGATGACCATTATGGTATATGTTTACTGCCCATTGTCAGTGGTGACGTCAAAACAATAATAATTATAGTCGGGCAAGATTGGCCTGCGGCTGATTATTTTCAGCCCACATCTGTTTTGATTCTCCTGCGTCGGAATCGTAGATCATTCCTACTTGGTCCGTGCTTTACTGGGAATATGAAGATAACCTTCCTTCATTTGTGGCCTAGTGGCTAGTCCACTTGGTATGAGATCTGAATGCATTTTAGTCATGGTCAAAGGTGTGCATTCACTACTAAATTAATTTGTTTTTACATCTTATATTTTACTTCACCTCGCGCATAACTTTAATCTGCATACATTTGGTCGCTAATGTGTTTATTATTTCCCTTATTTCTTGGTTTTCCTCATCTTCATTTGCAAGCTTATTTAAACATTACGCTGCGTGTGTATTTGATGCATATACGTATGGCAATTTTATATTAAAATAATTTTATGCACAATTAGTGTTTTTGTCAGATTGTCACCACGCGTGTGAGTTCGAAGAGACACAGGCGAAAATAACGCTTAAAATTGTGGTACATACACTTATCTGAATGCAAGAAATATCCAATTCCTCGTAAGCGGGTAGTATAAAAAATATGGGTTCAAATTTCGTAATGCATGTACTACCATTTGATTTTAACATCAAAGTATTATTTTTATTTGTTTTATTTATTGATTACCAAATAATCACACTCAATGTGACAAAATATCTTATTACACTCAATGTGACAAAATATCTTATTACACTCAATGTGACAAAATATCTTATTACACTCAATGTGACAAAATATCTTATTACACTCAATGTGACAAAATATCTTATTACACTCAATGTGACAAAATATCTTATCACACTCAATGTGACAAAATATCTTATTACACTCAATGTGACAAAACATCTTATTACACTCAATGTGACAAAATATCTTATTACACTCAATGTGACAAAATATCTAATCCCACTGAATGTGACAAATATCTAATCACACTCAATGTGGCAAATATCTAATCACACTCAATGTGACAAAATATCTAATCACACTCAATGTGACAGGTATCTCATCACACTCAATGTGACAAAATTTCTAATTAGACTCAATGTGACAAAATAAATAATTACACTCAATGTGACAAAATATCTAATCCCACTGAATGTGACAAAACATCTCATTACACTCAACGTGACAAAATTTCTAATCACACTCAATGTGACAAAATATCTAACCACACTCAATATGATAAAATATCTAATCACACTCAATGTAACAAAACATCTCATTACACTCAATGTGACAAAACATATCATTACACTCAATGTGACAAAATTTCTAATCACACTCAATGTGACAAAATATCTAACCACACTCAATATGATAAAATATCTAATCACACTCAATGTAACAAAACATCTCATTACACTCAATGTGACAAAATTTCTGATCACACTCAATGTGACAAAATATCTAATGACACTCAATGTGACAAAATATCTAATCATACTCAATGTGATAAAATATCTAATCACACTCAATGTGACAAAATTTCTAATCCCACTCAATGTGATAAAATATTTAACGCAAAATCACATTTTTGTCATAACGTGTCTTACCTACGTTTCATAATATATATATCACAAGTCTTGCCACTAATCACCTTAGCACATTCTCATTCTAAAATAACATAACGCAACAACTTACGTAGACGCCTTATAAGCCGCACCCAACGTTTAAACTTTAATCCATCTGTGAATTGTTCAGTTGCTTTGGCTGTGCCATAATCAACCTCCTCGTGATCTCTCACCTCCGTTAAATAGCAAGCGAGCCGGGATCCAGCTTAAGGTATAAGATGACGTGTGCGTAGAGCGGATATTCAAATCACCCTGCACATCCACACAGTCTGATCAAAGTCTTGATTTTTCGCCTGAAGACACATTGGACCTTTGGCTACCCATAGAGCGCTCATCAAAGACTCAGATCAGCCTGCGCATCTGCGCAGGCTGATCTGAGTCTTCGATGAGCGCACATGCCAAATTGTACCTTTAACTGGTTACCGGCTCTTAATAGTCTATCGTCTTTGCATAGCAGCGTCTTATATAAACAGACAGCAAATGTCATACCCCAACAAGATCCACTTAATACGGATCTATTTCCTTTGAGTGCTCTGTCTTCGACAGCACGTCAAATAAAGCAAACGCGTGAAATGTTGTAAAACTATTGGCGCAGAAAATTTGGAATAATACTCGCCCGCGTCATGACAAAATATGTTGATGCTCTGTGATAGCCACAATAAGCGGACGTCATGACTTTATATTAACCTAAGAGATTGGGGTCTTCTCTTCCAATTTTATCCAAAAAAATCGTCAGGTTTTTATTTCCCCCCCCCCCCACCCGCAAACTTTGTTTGTGGAGGGTATAATGTTTTCTAGTTGTCCGCCCGTCCGTGCGTCCGTTCGTAACGTTTTGTTTCCCTAATTTCTTAAAGAGTCATTGCTGGAATTTCATCAAACTTTGCAAACATTCTTATATATACAAGACAAATACTTTAAACAAAAAAGTAAGGGCTTTGGGTCAAATCTATTATGGTTATTTCCCTTTGTAATTCGAAATGGCTTTTTATACAGGGGTTTATGCTTATGCTAGGATATTCCAAAAAGGGGCCGAATAACTCCTACCACAGCTTTTGATTGAGCAATTTGATACTTTGCCTATACAATGTAGACACATTGAACATATGCATGGAGGAATTTGGTTAAAAGAATAGTTTTTGACAAAATGACAGCTATGAAAACTTAGACAATTTTCCCAAATTGGGCTTTTGTATATGCCATCATGGGCCGATCAACTCCTACCACAGCTTTTGCTGGAGCAATTTGATACCTTGCCTATACAATGTAGACGCATTTAACATATGCATGAAGGAGTTTGGCTCAGAAATATTTTTTTGACAAAATAACAGCTATGAGATCTTAGACAATTTTCCCTAATATCGCTTGTGTATATGGATAGATAGTGCCTTCAAAGGCCGATCAACTTCTACCACAGCTTTTGATGGTGCAATTTGATACTTTGCCTATACAATGTAGACGCATTGATTGAACATATACATTAAGGAGTTTGGTTGATATTTTCCCTAATATCGCTTATATATATGGATAGATAACTCCTTCATGGGCATTAAGGAGTTTGGTTGATATTTTCCCTAATATCGCTTATATATATGGATAGATAGCTCCTTCATAGGCCGATCAACTCCTACCACAGCTTTTGATGGGGCAATTTGATATGTTGCCTATATAATGTAAACATATTGAAAATATGCATGAAGGAGTAAGGTTCAAAAATAATAATTTTTGACAAAATGACAGCTATGAGAACTAAGACAATTACCTAATATCGCTTTTGTATATGGATATATAGTGCCTTCATGGGCCGATTAACTCCTACCACAGCTTTTGGTGGAGCAATTTGATACTTTGTCTATACAATGTAGACGTATTGAACATATGCATGCAGGAATTTGGTTAAAAATAATTTTTAACAAAATGACAGCTTTGAGAACTTAGACAATTTTCCCTAATCAAGCTTTTGTATGTGCATAGATAGTGCCTTCATGTGCCGATCAACTACAACAGCTTTTGCTTGAGCAATTTGATACCTTGCCTATACAATGAAGACGCATTTAACAAATGCATGAAGGAGTTTTGTTCACAAAAAAAAATATTTTTTACAAAATGACAGCTATGAGAACTTAGACAATTTTCCTCTAATATCACTTTTATATATACATTGATAGTGCCTTCATAGGCCGATCAACTACTACCACAGCTTTTCGATGGTGCAATTTGATACTTTGCCGCATTGATTGAACATATGCATGAAGGAGTTTAAGTCAAAAAATTATTTTTGACAAAATTACGACTATGAGAACTTAGACAATTTTTCCCTAATAACCCTTTTGTATATGGATAGATAGCTCCTTCATGGACCGATCAACTCCTACCACAACTTATGATGGGGCAATTTGATATGTTGCCTATACAATGTAGACACATTGAACATATGCATGAATGAGTTTGGTTCAAAAAAAATAATTTTTGACAAAATCACAGCTATGAGAACTAAGATAATTTTTCCCTTATATCCCTTTTGTATTGATAGATAGCTCCTTCATGAACCGATCAACTACTACCACAGTTTATGATGGAGCAATTTGATATGCTGCCTATACAATGTAGACACATTGAACATATGCATGAATGAGTTTGGTTCAAAAAAAATTAATTTTTGACAAAATGACAGCTATGAGAACTAAGACAATTTTCCTAACATGGTATTTGTATATGCATAGATAGTGCCTTCATGGGCCTACCAACTCCTACCACAGCTTTTGATGGAGAAATTTGATACTTTGCCTATACAATGTAGACGCATTGAACATTTGCATGAAGGAGTTTGGTTTAAAAAAAATTGACAAAATTACAGCTATGAGAACTTAGACATTGTTTCCCTAATATCGATTTTGTATATGCATAGATAGCTCCTTCATGGGCCGATCAACTCCTTCCACAGCTTTCGATTGAACAAATTTTTCCCTAATATGGCTTTTGTACGATGGTCGTTTTTATGCTCGCAGAATCGGGCTGTATCTCTTCAAATATAGAATTTACGGTACCATAAGTATATATATTTTAAAAGGTCTAGCTTCTGTCTATCAACTAATATAATTTTTACACCATTAGCGCTTAGTTCGGTCAAGATATATAGATTTGAATAGGGCATAGTAAAGGACATTGGCTGAAATCCGTGTAATTTTAACCACGCAGCCATTAGGAAATTAGATGCTGATAAGTTCCATTCGCTATGGTGATATAAGCATTTGTCAGGCCCATTTTTCTTTTGCACCATCAAATTAATTATTCAAACACTAATCGTAGACAAGTGCAGCAAAACTATAGACATGTTATTTGCTCACCTACAACAATTCCAAAACACCCACCAATATACCAAAATAATCACAGTAAAGTGCTAGTTATGATATCTGTTAAAATAACCATTATGAACAATTTTTTAATATCTTCTGGTTTTGCATAGCACATAATATACTCAATCATTCGTCATCAGTTATATTGCGGTATCGATTAAAGCATGTACCCGGCGACTTCCGGAACTGCCATACGCTCATGTTATAAAAAGTGGGTGGGGTAAATCAACCCAGCGTAGAAAAAAAAAACACAATAACAACCAGGTCTGCATAATTTTCTTATTTCTGTAATTCCAACACCTGTTAAGAGGCACAAAAACAGTTTTAATGTATTTTCTGAATATAATAACGCTCCATGACGTCATTTATGTACAAAATAAGGTATTTTAGCACTTCCTAAGCTTTTTATTTTGCAGTTCATTTCTAATAAAACAAAAGTTTTAACTTTGCTTTGAGATGAAAGTTACCATAACACTTCCATCTACCATATGAACAAGAAAAAAAATAATAGTACTTTACAGCTAACACATTAACCCACATTCAAAAGCCCGTATCCAACTTCCACTTGAGTCAACTTTGTACAATAGAAGTTTATATGCCTACTGTATCCTCGAAGGACCAGTTTCAGTGACCCTAAGGGTTATTTTGGCAAAATTATCAAACTTCTTGGAAACAATTATTTTTTGTGTATAGCTCACTTTAGAACTACCTTTCGGCAATATGTTGGACATAGAATAGCGTTCAGAAAAATAAAAACAAAACATTTGACACCATTTATCTTGACCTTTCTCATATTTCCTTACAAAAACTGGTTGGGACCTGTTTCAGTGACCCCCACTTATGTTTTAAAAGATTAACATCAGTCAGTCAAGAGCATCTGTTCCTTGTTAACTATTACCAACTTAAGACAAAACCATGTTGAAGCAATTTAATGAAATGCAGTTCACATTTAAGATACTGGTTATGGAGCACAAACATACTGTAAAGCCTAAAGGGGTAGGGTTAAAAAACTGCCCCAAAATACGCGAAGAATCGAATTGATTTCATTAAATTATGCTTAATGATGCAAGAAGATGCTGAATGTCTTTTTATTAAATTGTAAAGACATTGGCAATCTTATTGCAAGTTTTTAGAAGTAAAATTAAAAATCATTTTTCCAATTGCACGCCGGTGGGTCGGACTTCAGACTCTATGATGGTTTCGACTTAAAGACTTATCTATTGATGAGATGGTAGGGGCCTGATGCTTTGGCTGTTTGTCGGACCCACCTGGGTTTACCTGTTGGATTTCTTTTGCTCCGGTATTCAGTTTAATTTACTGTTGAGTCCTTATCCTTGCTTTATCTCCTTGTTATATCTTGATTTATATGTTTTAGGAGATGATGCATTGATAAGTTAGGGGTCTTTCATGCAAACCAAATATTTATGTGTCTTGATCCACATCTGAATTAAGGGTGAGGTTGGCGCCGTTAAACCGGTTTAAGCCCTCCAGTAAAATATTTTACTGACCGTTCCAAGGCGGTACTTCTTTTGTGGATCTTTTATGTTTTTGTTCTGTCTTGTGTTTGCTATGTTTTGTGCGCGTCTGTTTATATGTGCTTTGTGGTCACCTGCTGGGAAAGGGCTGACCTCTTGGCTCTCGTTTGTGGTGTCTTCTGTGAGTTTGTCACTTTCCCATTGGTATCCTGGGTCAGGTGTGGTACTTGATTGTATCGATTCCTGATCTTTGCAACCTTATTACTTTAAATATCTATTTAAATGATATAGGAACACCACATATTTCGAACTGGTCTCTTTCACAAACTAACTAGCTGTTCAGTTATTTTTGCATGTGAAGTGATAGAAAGTAAGATGGAAGTCATATCACAACAGAAAAATACAGTCAAATGTTGCTTTTAACCAAAGTTGAAGGCCTGAACTGGAAAGGGTAAAAAAAAGTAAAAAGAAAAATGCAAAAAATGGGGGTTACTACTTCCAGATATTTGGACGATATTTTAAATATTAATAATGTTTATTTTGACAATATGGTTAGTCAAATATACCCTTCAGAGCTCCAACTTAATAAAGCCAATGCCTCTGATACCGAAGCCGCATTTTTAGACTTGCATTTGTCAATTTCTAATGATATTGTTTCTACTAAAATTTATGACAAACGTGACGACTTTGATTTTGAAATTGTCAATTTCCCATTTTTAGATGGTGATGTTCCTCGTTCTACATCCTATGGAGTCTATATCTCTCAACTCATTCGTTTTGCTAGAGCATCTAGCTATGTTGCTGACTTCAACACTCGCAATAAATTGTTAACTCAGAAACTTCTTAAACAAGGCTATCGGTATCATAAACTTCGCAAAACATTTTCAAAATTTTATAGACGATACTATGATTTGATTTCTAAATTCCAAGTTGGACTTAAATCTCTCTTGCGCCAAGGACTTCGGAACCTGATTTCTATGGTGACTTGGTGTATAAGTTGAAGAAGATTGTTGGCTCTAATAATTTTTCAGCGCAGTTCATTAAAATAATTTCCCATTATAAAAAGATTGGCTATAACATTAATGTATTGCAACAGACTGCATGCTTGGTAGTCAACCCAATCACGGTTGGCAACTTTGCTTTCCTCTTTAATTGCACGCCGGTGGGTCGGACTTCAGACTCTATGATGGTTCCGACTTAAAGACTTATCTATTGATGAGATGGTAGGGGCCTGATGCTTTGGCTGTTTGTCGGGCCCACCGGGGTTTACCTGTTGGATTTCTTTTGCTCCGGTATTCAGTTTAATTTACTGTTGAGTCCTTATCCTTGCTTTATCTCCTTGTTATATCTTGATTTATATGTTTTAGGAGATGATGCATTGATAAGTTAGGGGTCTTTCATGCAAACCAAATATCTATGTGTCTTGATCCACATCTGAATTAAGGGTGATGTTGGCGCCGTTAAACCGGTTTAAGCCCTCCAGTAAAATATTTTACTGACCGTTCCAAGGCGGTACTTCTTTTGTGGATCTTTTATGTTTTTGTTCTGTCTTGTGTTTGCTATGTTTTGTGCGCGTCTGTTTATATGTGCTTTGTGGTCACCTGCTGGGAAAGGGCTGACCTCTTGGCTCTCGTTTGTGGTGTCTTCTGTAAGTTTGTCACTTTCCCATTGGTATCCTGGGTCAGGTGTGGTACTTGATTGTATCGATTCCTGATCTTTGCACCCTTACTTACTTTTACTAAATTTATGAAATGAGTTGGGGAAAAGAGATAAATGCAAGGCTTGCTGTGCCTTTTATCATCAATATGTATACATAGTAGTTTATGGTTTTGTGTCTTTTTTGATGTGCTTGTCGTCTATTCTAATATCAAACTCTTGGGGTACGTTCTGTTTATTTGTTCTGCCTAATATCATATACATTGTAATTCGTTTTATCATAATTGTTGTGCATATTATTTTGTCGACTCCAACCCTTTGCATTATCTGCGCCACACTGTAATTTCTTTTCTACTTTATAGTGTTTTTTACCATAGATGTGGAGAGTAGTGTCATCTGCAAAGAAATCTGAATGAAGAGGGATTGAGCATTGATAAATAATAATAATAGGATTGGTCCTAGAATAGAGCCTTGTGGAACACCATATTTCATGTACGTGAATGCAGAGAGACCCTTTCCGTGGACGACTGCTTGTTGCCTTTCACTAAGATATGATATAAGCTAGGCCATAGATTTGCGGTTAAATCTATAGGTAATGAGTTTCTTAAACAAAATCGAGTAATCAACGACGTCGAAAGCTTTCTTGAAATCAACGAATAAGCAGCCTACAAAATCACCATTACAATGTATCTATGCACTGCATCCACTGATCAATCAACTTTCTCGGTCTTCCCATATAGACCATTTATGTTCCTCAATTTCATCAAAGATATCTTTACTAAGACAGTTATTAAAATATGTTTCAACCGATGTTCAAATTAAGTTTTATCAAGGATATATTTGCCCTTAATTGTTTGTGGATCAGTGGTATGGGGGACTACCTCCTCATCAAACCTTGACAGAATATCTAAACTCCAAAAACGTGCAGCACGAATAATATTACATGCAGATTTCAATACTCCATCAGCGGAAATGTTCAACGAATTAAGTTGGCTACCAATAGTAAAACGATTAAAATACAGCAAAGCCGTCTTTACATACAAAGCCATGAACAATTTGACACCCCAGTATATCACGGATTTACTGATGCCAGTGGCTGAAACCCATACTCGTACACTGCGATCGTCGGTCAATGGTGCATTAATTAGCTGTTCCAAGGTCTCGCTCTTCCTTGTTTGATAGTTCATATTCGTACAGAGCATCCAAACTGTGGAATTCGATTCCGATTCCAATTCGCAATGCATCATATCTAACAAGTTTTAAAGACAGTATCAAATCCATATTTGAATAGTTTGCTGTGATACTTCGTGACTATACCAACTGAATGATATTTTGTCTAATATGCAAATATTTAAAACGGTTTCATTTTATACGCCCTTCCACTGTAAGATGCTTTCTTTTTTCCTTTCTTTTTTTACACCAAATGCACAGCTCAGGCTAGGATTGCATCCAAACTCGTCTTTTTGCATCCATCTGGTGAATCTGGGCGACTGAGCAGTGATTCTCCCGTCGCCTGAGTTCAGAAGTTTTGCACTCCTCTAGGATGCATGCTGATCATTTCATTAATGACTGTGCTTACGGTAGTAAAGGTTTATCATTTTATATATGTCATGTGAATGTATTTTTTGTATATATGTTGCGTTTGTTACTGAGGGTCACATGGTAGAATAGTTTATATTAGATAAAATGTGTTTGCCCTCATTAAATAATGTATATCAATAAATAAATAAATGCACTTACGCAAGTACACAGGCTGATTTTCGTCTTTGTACGTCACGTGCAGCAAAGGCAGTGTTTCTTGCGACAAGGCCCAGCATGCTTAAGAATGGGTCATGGGTGATGATGCCCAGAAAATTACAAATAACGAATAAAATTCAGGAAATCTTTGGACCATTTCATCCTATTTTGATACTTATCGCATATGTTTTGCATGCCCAGATATCTAATGGGGCTTAAGCCATGCATATTGGTTTGCTTTTTTCCTACATTCCGTACTTTGTGTGTGTCTAAGCATTCGCTGTAAGTACAAAATTCTCACGGAATGGCACATTTTAAGATGCTACACGAGCCAAAAATAGCCAAACCTCGCAATAGTTTGTTTTGCGAGTGTATAATCTAAAGCTGGTGAATATTTGACTCTAAAATTACTACAACAGTGTTTATCTATTTATTTTATTTATACAACATTTAAAGAGGTGTACACTTTTAGCTGAAATAGCCATTCTACCAAGTGGCCCTCTATAACAAAACTATACTGACGGACTTTAAAAACGCAACACTGGGATAAAAGCTTTAATTTATATCTAGACAAAGAAGGCAGAACAGTAATTTTGATTGTATGTTAAAGAGCATTTATTTGTAAGTAAAACATGGAAAACTTGTCAAATTAAAATAAACTTAATGCATTAAAATGTAAACATTTTGAGATAGGGGTCAACTGTTTCATGTGACGATATGTTATGAATGAAAGATTCCCTACTTCTTTAAATCAAGAAACACTAGAAGCATCAAATTTGTATCACGAACTTTGGTAGTCATCGAGGAATCACTCTCATATTGATTAGCAGGTCTGCCATACAGCTTATTTCCGTATATGACGTTTATTGGGGTGTACCCGTTCATTCAATAGCTTAAAATCTCCTCTACTTAAGACATTTTTAAATGGCTAAATTCATACGGAGCAAATAGCGCGGTCCAGTTAAAATGTAAAATTAAAACTAAATTGTTTGCTGAAGAAGCCAACTCATGATGACATTATCGAAGCAAAAGCAGTTTACATTCAACAGTCTTTTGGAAGATATAAGGGGAAGTAAGTGTTGCGTAATTAAAGTCCGTCAGTATATATACATCAAAACATTATTTACAAATTGCACATGTTTTAAAAGGGTGCATGGATGCATTAAATAGTTCAAATACATCTTTTAAGCTTGAAATAGCACATTCACTGAAAACTATCTAATTTATAATTAATAACGAGTCAATCACAACAATCACCGAACATATGTCACAAATATCAAATTTAATACCGTCCGATCGGCGGAGACTCAATCGTGTCTGAGCCTTCGCACAGAACAACAAAGGCCCCGATGATCACTCAAATGTGCAAATAGCAGAAGGCAAGGCCCAGACCAAAAAACTAGTCTGTCGAGTAGCTTTTCAGTAGCATATCTGCACTCAAATTTCCGCAGACACTCATCACTTATTTATGTAATCTGTATACAGATGCGGTACAAACAAAGTTTCCGGCGTACCATTGTGTTTGAAATTGTGCTTTCAAAAACGTTTTGAAACTTTTTAAGGAGGGTTTAGTTCGGATTGACTGTGGTAGTGCGTTCCACAATTTTGAGGCAGAGTATGAGAAAGAGCGGTCATATAACGCAGTACGTGATCTAGGTACGGAGAGAAGTCCATTTTCAGATGACCTTAAAGAACGAGTATGGGTTTCGGACACCGGTTTAAGCAGGCCAGATATATATGCTGGTGCTAACTTGTTTAGTGCTTTTTTGAAATTAGATAGTTTTCAGTGAATGTGCTATTTCAAGCTTAAAAGATGTATTTGAACTGTTTAATGCATCCATGCACCCTTATAAAACATGTGCAATTTGTAAATAATGTTTTGATGTATATAGTTTTGTTATAGAATATTTGAATAACAGAATTCTAGATTCAGAGGAGATTTTTTTGAGATACGAAAAAGGAAACGAGCTGTTTACCTTGTACATGTGTTTGTTTTTGTCGCTGTTTTTTTGTTTGTCTACCTGAGCACGAAGGAACGTTTTTTGATGTGCCTGTACAAAAAATGACTAAACCGAATTCAATACATCAACAAACATGGGATGTAGCTTAACACTGTAACAAAAACTTTTAAAAAATCTTATCCTCTGAAACAATTTGATGAGATCTCAAAATAATTTGGTAGAGATCTTCTAAAAAAAGATACTTATAATAAATTTTATTTATTTATTTATACAATGTTTAAAGAGGTGTACACTTTTAGCTGAAATAGCCATTCTACCAAGTGGCCCTCTATAACAAAACTATATACATCTAAACATTATTTACAAATTGCACATGTTTAAAAAGGGTGCATGGATGCATTAAACAGTTCAAATACATCTTTAAAGCTTGAAATAGCACATTCATTGAAAATTATCTGATCGAGCACCGAACTCATATCACAAATATCGAATTTAATACCGTCCGATCGGCGGAGACTCAATCGTGTCTGAGCCTTCGCCCAGAACAACAAAGGCCCGGCTGATCAAATCTGATCGGTCAAAGGAATGGCCGCCTGATGTGTGGCCAGTTTATGTACCTATACGAAACTTTAAACATCTCCTATGAAACCAATAGTCAGCATTGAAAATAATTTAGCAGAAATGGTCCCTTCATGTAGGTGACCTAAAGCGATCCGCCAAAAAACACCTGGTCGCCAGGGGGCTTGGTTTTACGGCAGGAGTGGGATATAAAAGGGGAAAATACTATATGCCTAGGCGGGGGACGCAATACGCGGACATTACAACTGTTCTACATAAAGGCAATAACAGTTAAGGAATCGACATCTACTTACTTGGGTTGGGTATAGTTATACAGCGAACGCGCAATTTCTAGCGGTAATTGGACATCTCGGCTCAAAACAAACTCGAGAGTGCTAACCAGGCTACAAAAAATAGTCTGCCGCCTTTAATTTCTACGAGGACTCCTGATGGCATTTTTTGTTAATGCTCGGCATCCAGGCTAGAATTGTTCCTTGGACTATTACAAACAATATAGGGGTGGATGCCAAGCGTGATTTTTAGATTTAAGGTCACGGTGAGGTCAAAGGTCAAGTTAGTGCAATTATGCAGAAAAAATGATATTTAAATATAGTAAAATATTATTTTTATCACAAAATGCTACCAATATGAACAAAACACATGCACATGAGAATAGAATGTCACAGAGGCTTGCCAAAGCCTCCAAATTGACGTTTTCAGAAAAAAAATACCGTATTAATGATAATAAACACTCAGAATCAATACAAATTAAAGAACAATAAAGTCTGGGCCTATTAAGCTTACCTTGCACCCCAGGACAATTCTTTCTGGGTGCCAAATATTCATTACGACCCATTAAATGCAAAACAAAGTGCTAAAATAAACCTGTCTGGGCTATGTGAAAATGCGTGGTTTCCATGGCAACCCATAATGCCATTCCAGAATGGGGATGTGCCTGCAAAATCACTCATATCTTAGCTGCTACTAGTGGTCTTTCATCCATTGTCTCTTATTCAAATTATCCAATTCATCTAATTTGCACAAATATTTATGTAAATATAAAAATGTGATTCAAAAATGGGGGTGTACCTACAAAATCAATAATATCTCAGTTGCTACTTAAAAAAACCTATTTAATCGGTAACAAATTAAAGCTTAGACATTGGCCTTTTATCAATTTGTGGCATATGCAAATTATCTAATCTACATAACTTGCGTTTCATGAATATAAATGGAACGTTAAAAAATAAGGAAAAACATTAAAAACATAAATAAGCTGATTGCATCCCCACATTATCATTGATGCATATTGCTATGTCATCAGTCATACAATTTGACAAGTCCATTCATCCAGTGCTTCTATTTGAAAATTATCTCAATTGCATATCCATACATTTATATGTGTAAACTTATAAAAGGAAGGAAAGTCATGTAAAACTATAAACCTGGGGAGGGGGGAAGGGGAGTCGGTTATTAAACCTTCCTTGCACCCCTAGGACATTTTCTCGTGTATGTCTACTTGTTCAGTGAGGTCGCCTTAATGACAAAATATTGTCATAGAAATAAACCCATTTGGAATATATGAAAATACATGCTTTCCATGGCAACCCATCATGCAATTCTGAAGAATGGGGTGTTTGGGGATTCTAATGAACACTGTGGCACACATAAAATTGTCCCCGACTAGTACTATACATGTAAATTGTATTAAACATGACCCTATAGATATATAATTTTGTGTTATCCTAGGCACTTCTAATTCACATCTACATTGTAATAATTTGGTGTATGATTTCATTTACCATACACCTACCTGAGAATATGCTTACAATTTTAGACACCTATTCGCAGGTAATCTAAGTCTCTACAGGCGGGATTGTGATTCAGCACATTCAACTGCCTCCAGGGCAATTTGTAGTCCTATAAGATAGGCACACCTCACTGCATGGTATGCACATTCTGTCGTGCAGATCTGATTAGCATTTAACATTTGCATCTGACGGTTCTGCACATTTTTGCAGCCACAAGTGGTGTTGAGCTCCATCCAAGCTTGACACACAGCTGACAATCTGTCCGTCCGTCAGTCTGAACCTAAATCGTGTCCGGAGCATATCTGTTATATAATTTGAGGCAAGAATCCCAAATTTAGTGTGTGGGTACACCTATGGTCACAGAGTGTCACATACTGTTTCTGGGTTACTGTGATTTTTACCTTGTCCTCTGCTCCTCAGTTCTATAAATCGTGTCCAGAGCATATATATTGTGTTGTTTTGAGGTAGGATACCCAAATTTAAAGTGTGGATACATGTCGGGGTGCCAGAGTGTCCCGTTCTGTTTTGGGGTCACTTTGACCTTGACCTCTGCCATATCTCCTATATTATTGGCGGTAGGAATCCCAAATTTAGGGTTGCAGAGTGTCACACACTGTTTATATACCACTTTGACCTTGACCTCTGGTCTTATTTATGAAAATATATTGTCTTTGAGGACATTTTGTCACATTGTGACACAATTCATGATTTTGCCCTGATAATCAACTCTCAAACTGTACAATTCAAAGTTTTTTTATAGGTCGCACAACCCTTTTCTCACCTTGAAGAAAAGATTAAACTGTATCAAATCAATATCTACACTTTCTTTCTCAACACTGCACCGATACAGGGATAATCAAACTCTTATACTTCCCAAAGTGGCAAGCCTCTACCTTATGACTGTACCAGTGTTTGAGCTTCTAGGTACAACTTCCAACATGTATTTTGTGATTGTGAATTTAATGAACAACGTTCTTTATTTATTATACATGTATCTCAGATTGGAACTTTCTGGTCACCTGAACAAAACTGTTTAGCTAACATCAATGCCAAGTTAGTATAAGCGAACAAACATGTACGACTATCGTTTTCTATTTCATACGCTGTTCTATTTCATAAAAGGCGATTGAGTCTTCCATTTGATAGAAGTTTGGCTTATCAAGCTTGTGAAAAGGGGCTAACACTTGGTCAAGCTTTGCAGGTCTGTTGCTCTGTTGTACAAAGTTTTCTGTCAAACTATTGTCAGAACTGTGCTGCAAAGCCTCATCTCTGTGCAATGTAATGTGAATATTTTGCTATCGACTGTTGCTTTTTTATCGCATTAAAATTGTAATGTATGAGTCATTCTGTGTCAATATAATCAGGGATATATACATATCCATTTTTTGACAAATTTGTCAAAAAACGTATTTTTCAATCGCATCGTAAATTCAATAGACTGGCTTTATTCCAAAAGTGTGGATTTCTGCATTGAACAGCTGTGCCAGGTTATCCAATCTGGTTGCTTGGTGTAAAGCTTGATCAAAAACAAAACAGTAAGTGAATATGATCAGGAAATACCACAATCACACGCTGCATGCCAACATTGCCAAACCAAGGCACTGCCAGGAAGACAGAGATAACATAACACTAATAGTCACAAGACATCAGTAAGACAATTAAAGTAAATCAACCAGCTCTCTCTTCACCTATATTATACTCTTTGGTGTCAACTTTTTGTAGCTTGACACAACATATATTACATCCTTATAACCATCTTGGCATAACGGTTCTAACAGGTTCTCCACCAAACCCTCCAAAATATATATGCCCTCAAAGAGGAGACTAAAAAACAGGAACAATCTTTCAGAAATGATCTTTTCAACGTGCTCGTGGTATGCTCAGCATGGCCAGGGCCCAAAATTACAACGTTTCCTTAAAGTTAAGGACGCTTTAAGTTAAGTATTAGAATGTCAACATGTTACATTAAATGTTTGATAAATTGCCTGGATCGATGCAGTACTTATAGTAAAAGATATCATTGTGATCTACAGGAAAAACTGAAACCAATTTGGTCTTAATAAGTTCGAAACGTTGTTTTAGCGTCTTAAAAAGCAATGCTTAACCTAAAGTCTTACTTAACTTAAAGGAGGCTTTGTAATTTTGGGCCCTGATGTCTTCATCAGATCAGCCCTAAGTTTGAAATTTTATGACAGCATAAAGCAGTTCTTGTAACAGGCTTAAATTGAGTGTTCTGTCATCATAGTAACTTTCTGAAGAATCATCTTTTTGGGCCTTTGTCAAAATTTGGGAATGGCATGGTCAGATTAATCAACTGGATTGGATACATAAATAGCGGGGTCTTATATCCAGAGCACACACAATTAGCGACCGAGATGCATCCTTACATCATAAATGAATGCATCTGGATAAATACGTATATCTGTGGTTTTTCAAATTCAGGTCTTCTATAATTTGTACTTTTTTATGCCTTTTGCGCGTCTATTTATATGTGCCTTGTGGTCACCTGCTGGGAAAGGGCTGACCTCTTGGCTCTCGTTTGTGGTGTCCTACTGTGAGTTTGTCACTTACCCATTGGTATCCTGGGTCAGGTGTGGTACTTGATTGTATCGTTTCCTGATCTTTGCACCCTTACTTACTTTTCCCAGACACCTTAACCATTCACATGACCAAGAGACAATCTGTGTCCAGAATTGTGAAACGTTATCCCCCCCCCCCCCATTTTTGTGTTTTTGGCAAAGTAAAACAGCATTCAAATATATTGAAGATCCTATTACCAATCAAATAATACAATGTACAAGCATTCCTTGTGAGTGGTCTATAAATAATGCATGATTGAAAATGTCGTTGAATAAAAAAGACTGTTAATAGGAAAAATCTACTCCAAAATCACTGATTTTTCTGCGGAAGCATAGTTTTTCTATCCTATAATAGTTATAGTATTCCAGAAACTATTGTTTTCAACATTTCTATATCTGACCTTTAGTTTCCAGCATATTAAATATAATTAGAATGAATTAGATAGCATCTACAGCAACGTAAAACCCCTAATGACGATTCGAATACGAAAATGCACCTATTTGACCTTTGACCTTGCTGTGACCTTAATTCGAAGTTTCAGACGTGGCATCCACCCTGGGGCACTTTGTCATACCCCAAAGAATATTTCTAGCATGGATGCCGAGCATTAACAAAAATGCCATCAAAACCATTTTCTAGGGGTCTTAGAAATTATAGGCTGCAGACTAAAAGGTTTCTTTCGCGACAGAAATGTTTCTATATGACAGAAACTTCTACCGTGTGCTTAAATGTAATTTCTTGTACAATGTCATGTACTCTCTTGCACAGAAAGTTGCTAACGTCGCTCTTCCGTAGACAAACTGAAACAACCGTTGAAATTGAAAGCGATGGACATGTGAGGGTAAATTTCATAGTAAACTATTTTCAAGTTGATTTCGCGATTTCTGTTTCGTTTTAAACATCATAGTAGAAACGTTAGTGTTTTATAAATAAAGATCACGGACCGTTGAAAGAACATTTAACACAGAGACTTATTCAAAGTTTCTATCTGATATCAAAGGGTTACACGACAGGTCAAATTTAGAAAATTATAGCAAATGAGCAAACATAAAGTGATTAATGTACATAAAAGTTTTGTATCCGCCCCTTGCACAGGATTGTCTGCATCTGCTTTCATTAATACTGGAACTGGACTTTGCAAGAAATATACGAATATGGGAAATTCTACAGTATGCGTTGATTGCCGTAGTACCCTATACAATCCCAAGTTTCCTTCGGCTCCCGGTCACAGGTTTTGCCGTGACGTGGTTAAGATAAATACCTCAAAAGGCCGTCATCATCTCGTAAACGCCGGCTAAAGCTGGCCTCTTAATATGCAGACACAATTGAATTAATATTGGGAACAAACGCGCCGTATATAGATTAGCAATTAAGATTTATAAATTGCCATAAGGGCCTGAATGATTTTGTCTTTAAATGTCTACATTTCATAGCCAGATGGATGTTGCCCGGAAACAGCCTCTTGAGATAAAAATAGAAGTGAGGTCTTAATGTCAAGATGAGGCAAGCTTCGATTATTATATAAACAGCATCGTAACATTCCTTATATTTGATTTGGTCGGCGATTTTCTTCAGCTCGCGGGCGAATGATAAACTTTTAGATTTGTTCGTTGTATGAGATATGAATGGGAGACTCATAGAGGGTCACTGCCGGGAACAGTGGCTTGCCAAGTTATGGCCAGCTCGTGAGAGAACACTGTAAAAATAAGCATAACTTTACATCAAAAGGAGTAGCAGCTGAGCTTTTGGTGTAACTTACACCAACTTCCCTACTAAAACAACTTGCTACCAGCATTTCTTCTGCGACAAATATTTAAACACTTCTTCCTGTTATTTTTGCCGATATAATAGAACTTTTTGCTCACTGTAAAGACGGTAAATTTAATATTAATATCTGGGCGTGGTTCGGCTATTTCATCTGCTACAGAAGGGAAATCAGGGTCTATAACGATCGCACATGTTTGTTTCATTGCATTAACACTTGCCGGGTCCCTCGGACGATGTTTGAACACTCGGCCTAACGGCCTCGTGTTCAAACAGCTTCCTCGGGACCCGGCAAATGTTAATGCATGAAAAAACATGTGTGATCCCTATCCTATATTCATGAGGTGCCGCCTTTACAGTAACAAAAAAGTCCCATAATATAGTTATTCTCTGGATCAATACAATCTCCCGAACAGAACATAGTTTTAAAGCGGTTGAAAGGCTACACCAACCTAATGGCAGTTCAGCTTCCACCAAATTTGATGAAAAGTTACACTTATTTTTACAGCGTATGGTACTTATCGTTGTTCTTACATAAAAAAAACACTTTCAAATGGTACAGCTAGCTTGCAGATCCAGAAAACTCCGTCATGTGGTCTTTTTTTCTTTTTTTTTCATCAGACTCGATAAACAATTCGACCCGAGGAGTCCAATTGTTTCTCAGGGTAAGGGGGCTCCGTACCGGTGTTTTAAGGACATATATTATAGCAGCTTGTGATTTTCCAGGGAGTCCGGAGCCCCTGCACCACCCCCACACACATCTGGACCCGCCCATTGCTAGAGGCATAACTTAAAATTATAGCATAAGCCTTAATCTACATCACTTCTTTGTGTGTTTGCATGCAATTGAGGCTCTGATGAGAATGTGCATATATGTACATAGGCTCATCTAAGATTCGGTTGCTTCTGAAATTTGGCCCAAGTCTTCATCTGCGTACCTACTTTGTGTATATAAGCAACACAGGTTTTAACGAGAAAGTGCGGCTACACAGACTCCTCTAAGCCATAGAGTATTGTGGATCTATTGAACTAAACTGAAAAAGAGCCTTCACACACCGGGTGGGCGGCAATCGAAAACGCCAATACAATCGGGAACGTAGATCAAAAATCAATAGAATCAGTGTTTTCGATTGCCATTTGTAACCCCACTGACGACAAATGGCAATCGAAAACAATGTTTCTATCGATTTTTTATCCACGCACGTCGATTTTTGATAACGTTTTCGATTGCCGCCTACCCGGTGTGCTTCAGTTGCGTCCTTTCTTTGTGTATGCGAGCAACGAAGCAGCTCTGGAAACTGCGCCGTCTTCGATGCTGGCATATGCGATAAGCACCAAATCTCTGGAGTAATGTATACATGGGCGGATCCAGAGCGTGGGGAACAGAGGGCCCGGACGCCCCTAAAAATCACAAGTCCCTATATGGCCCTACGAGAAGTAATTCAGGTCCCCTAGTGGAACCTTTAAAACCTTTAGAAACCTTTAATTTGGTTGCAATCCTTTAACACCTTTAATTTGGCTGATAAACATTTAATAACCTTTATTTTGATTAATTAACCTTTAAATTTTGCAAGATCAGTTTGAACATAAGAAATAGACAATACGTATGTTGACAAGTAATGTCTGTGACATCTTGAACGTTAAGAAAGCTGTATTCATCCTCAGATCATTGTGTCTATACCTGCCTCTTGCACCAGGGTGAATCTTATAGTCAATTTTTCTGATGCTTCAGATTAGGCAAAGCATAAAAAAGAGTGAGGTAAGGTAAATATAAATGCTTTTGGGTTGATTTCTTGCTTGACACCCATGATAAACAGCTGAGGTAATGTTGGAATGACTAATTGTTCCTAACCACCCTTTTCCTAGGCTGGCTTAACCCATATCCTTCTACAAGTACGCAGTGCTCATCTATCGCTAGTAAGGCTAACTGACAACTAGTGAAATAATGTGCCCGACCTGGTAATAGAACCTGGTTGGACATCCTACCAACTGCAATAACGGCGCCAACAAATATTAATGGATAGCAGCTATAGGATTAATTGACTTCTTAATAATGTCTTGATTTTCTAATGTCATTGTCTCAGGTTGTCAAATCTAAACAGTGTTATCTATACCCCAAGACTAATACAGACAATATGCATATATGTCTAAATGTTATATCTAAACAAGAGCATACAATAAATGGGAACAATATCCTCTAAAATTGTTCATTTACTGAAGGTAAAATTGTTCTTACAAAATGAGCAAAGATGGCTTCTCCTGGTTTCTTGGTTTTCATAATTTTTCGGGGGGAGTATCCCCGGACCCCCCTTCCAAATTTGAAAATACGTTATTTCTCTTTCCATTCAACACTGCTCAACAAAAGCCTTAAGTTAAAAGTGAGGTTTTTAACTAGGGAGTAAACAACAAGAGCGGTTTTCTATTGATTTGTGATTAGTTGGCTATACATTTATATGCTGAGGGATTTGCTGCACCCCTTTCTTACCTTCATCTATCATAACATGGATTTTAAAGATCAGCTAGGATCCGATAAAAGCAATAGAAAAAATTATCCTAATTTGCTCTTTATTTTTGTTAGAATTTCAATGAAACAACCTTTATTTTGTCTAATATAGCCTTTATAAAAAAAACTTTAATTTCATGAGAGTCTGCTAGGGGGCCTGAGTAATTGTATCCCTCAGGTACAATTGCTTCTCGAGGGAGGTCCGTACCCCAGGGGTGGGGGTGGGGGGGGGGGTACTCTGATATTTTCATACATAGCTCGGGTCATTATTTTGGGTTCAAAATTTTGAATTTCAATATATTTTTTGGTTTTGAGAAAAATGAATATTTTGGGGGTATGAAGATTTTGTGGATATTCTTTTGGGGTAATCAGAAAATTGGACTATAAGTTTAGGGGTCATTTCTATGCATTTTAGGGTCTTTTCTTAAAGCTGCATAGTCTGTAACTTTTGATCTTCTAATTTTAAAAATAAAGTTTTTTATTTTTCAAGAACACAGTAAAAATACTCAAATTCAGGTAAACATTTTACCATAATCGTAAATCTTAACAAGTTATCACTATCAAAACAACTGCATTTATGTTAAAATTCAACGGTCTAGAATTATTGGAGGGACGCAAATAATTACCAACAAGAGAAAAAAAAACACCTATTTGATAAGATTATTCACTTTTCCATGCAGTTTTCAGCTGTACTGAACATTTTTATAGTGAAAACATAGCTTAATTCTACTTTTACAAATGATTTAAAAAGAAAATAAAAATTTTCGAAAAATGTTCATAGTTACAGAGTATGCAGCTTTAAGGTCAAGGACATTTTTGGGGGCTGCTAAAATTTCAAATATTTTTTGGGGGTACTTGAAATTCCTGATTTTTTTTGTGAACGGTAGATGCTGGGCCCGAGCCTACGTATGCCTGAAGAAAAAGTGAGAGTACCCCCCCGGGGGTCCGTACGATCCTCTGTTGAGACTAAAAATGTTTTCCGGACAACCCGTCCTCCCCCCCCCACCTCCCCTCGACAGAATTTTCTGAATCCGCGCATCGTATATATATACTCATATAAACTGCTCAGTTGAGTTGATCATGAAATATTTTATAACTTTTGGTCCTGATTTCATAACGCCAAACGCATTATTCAATTATCCGCGTTTGGACGTTTCGACTTTGGGCCGTTTTGATTTGCTTCCATATTCATCGGGGGGATTATGTCCTAGTTGTATAATTGATGGGGGATTATGTCCACGTATACAAAAATGAGCAGGGGGGATTTTGTCCGGGGGATATTGTCCGTATCCCCATAAGGCAGCTCTTGGTGAGAGTGCGCCGATTGGGGCACGGCTGTTTTGTAAATGGGCACGACCATCAAGTTATCAGTATTGGTGACCTTGACCTTTTTGTAAACATGCCAATGGAACTTTGATCAAGATGCAACGCCGTTCACATGCGTTTAAAGCCTTTATTTCGATGTTATTTGCTGGTTTTGTTTATGTTATTTACACACTTAGCAAAGCTACGGATTCTGCTAATCAAAAACCTAATGGAAAAGATTTAAGGGGCAGTATAGTTAGAAAATTCGATCTACTTTCGGTTTCAAATAGGAAGGCCATTGATGATCCTATCGATTTGCTGATAACGTTCACAAAAGCAAACCATAACAATGAGATACAAGATAAATTCAGAACTTGTGTATCATCTTTGTTCAAGTTTTTGAGTGTTCCTATTCGATTAAACCTTATGAGTGATAATGCAAGTAGAGATATAGCCAACCATATTTTGCATCCATGGACAGAGAGTAGTCAACTAATTACAGTAAGTATAAAAGCACCCAATACAGTATTTACCTATTTGACTTACTGGAGAAAGAGGCAGACATCAGACTTAAACATCTCTGCTTCTAAGACTACGACTCTAGTGGTTGGGGAAGCCAGTGCAGTTCTCCATGAAACGGGCACCACAACCCGGAAGGTGACAGTCAAATCATTGAGATACATACCACTGCAGGATCTGTTAAATTATATTTTGATAATTGTTTCACTAATTATCAATTGATACATTTGCTAGCGAGAATCTAACCTGCGTGTCAGAGATATCTAGCTGGTCAGTCTCAGGGCTAAACGCGCTACAGACTGGGCTACCTGGGTGCCCCAAAAGCTATTTGGGCCCCCCCGGGCTATTTGGATACCATAGAAATAAGCTCTTACGCCTTTTGGCAAGTCTGTTTACAATTTTATACACATTCTGACAAGTCTGTACTTCTAATGGATAAATAACTTTATCACAAATTATAATGTTTAAAATTCTAATGGCTTAGTAACTGTTTCTGACTAAGATCTAGTCCATCCACTTCTGAGCTCTCTAAGAACTTAAAATTATTATGAACTTACATTAACAACATGACTGTAAGTGGAGAGATTACAAAACACTTTGAAGAAGACCTACGGACCTAAACATTATAATGTAAATCCATTTTATGTTAAATCAATCAAGGCAAACTTATTTCTTATTCTGGAGCACCCAAAATAAAAAAAAATCTTCCAACTCCATCAATATACTAGATATACATGTTCAGGCTGGTATGATTGGCCAAGGCCAGCTACACCCTGATCACCAGCAGCTGAAGCCTCGACCTTCTCAGGATCTTATACAATCTGGCCCGATTGATTACTTTATAGAAAAAATGAACTTGGAGGTGGACAAAAAGTCCTTAAAGCTCCTAATTATCAGATTCCTACTTTTTTTACGGTAATGCATAATTGGGAAAGATTACTTATATGACATAACAGCTCTGCTGAAAGAAAATGTGGCCGTGGGGGCACAGACAGGGCTGTTAGTGTGACCCGGGCTTGTAAATGATGGGATTTTAAATATCCTGTTGTCTGGTCGCGGAGGATAAAACACTTTTGTGCCCCCTCCCAGTCCCAAACAAAAAACTCAGAAATTTTGGGTGTTTTTTTTTCTTTTTTTTTTTTAGGGGGTGGGGGGGGCACTTATCCCCAGTCCCAAGGCTGTGGGGCTGGAGTGTGTGCCCCCCTTCCCCATTTTCCATTCCGTCAATGCTTCCCTTGCAAATCCCATGTAGTCTAGTAGTCGCACAGCTAATAGGTAATAGCTGTGCCCCACCCTCCCCCGACCAGACTCAGAGAAATTAAGAGAGTCCCTAGGCTGCTGCCGCACTGGGCCTATGTTATTGGGTTGGGGGTAAATGAAAAAGTACAAAATACAGGGGAACCAGTTCTTTCTTAGGTGTGGACTTTATTGTTTTCTAGCATTTTTTTCAAATTTTAAGCCCCCCATCCCCCTCACAAGGGCTCTGCTGTTTTTCTGAACATTGGGCTGACTCAGACTTGCATTGCAACTGCTGTGCCCCCCCACCCCCCAAGTTCCAAGAGGGCGACAAGAAAATGTAACATAATAGTTAGGAACAAGGTGTTTGAGTCCGAAGGGGGGGGGTGAGGTACTCTCATTTTTTCTTCATTTTTTTCTTCATACACAGTCTCGGGCCCAGCATCTACGGTTCACCCCAAAATAAATATCAGGAAATTCAAGCACACCAAAAAATATTCGAAATTTTAGCCACCCCAAAAATATCCCAAATTCAGTACCTTGACCTTAAGAAAAGACCCTAAAATGCATTGGAATTACCCCTTAATATAGCCCAATTTAGTGATGCCCCCAAAAAACCATCCACAAAATCTTCATGCTCAAAAGAATATTCATTTTTATGAAAATCCCAAAAAATATCGAAATTCAAAATTTTGAACCCCCCAAAAATGGCCAGAGCCTATGTATGTATAAAATTATATCAGAGTACCCCCCCCCCCCCCAACCCTGGGGTTTGAGTGTCTAACCTTTCTTATAATTAAGATTATATCATATGGAAAAAGGGCTTAAAAATGGCTTGAAATGCATTCTCAGAGACATAAATTTAAAAAAAAATTCAGGGGAGCTCTTCGGACCCCCTTCCAATGAGCTGGGAGACCCCCTTCTCATACTCTCACCCCCTCATGGCTTATGCCGCTCCCTTGAAGCCTTCGGCTTCAAGTGCCCCCCTGTTAAACAACCCCTCTTGATCCAGCCCTGGTCTGCTGCCACTCCTTTGTAAAATTCAGAAATCATGCTCTCAGTGTATACATCTCAATTAACCCTTATCCTGCTAACAATGTTTTGCCCTGAAAATGTTGTATGCTTATTTACATCTGCTATATGCATTAAAATGCACTCTTTCTCTTGGAAGCAAACACTATGAACCCTGATCAGACTGTTTCTTATCTAATCTGGATCCATATTATTTGTGATATAGACTGCCAATGTACATATTAATTAACTTCAGATGTCTTTTGATGCTTTTGCAAACAGAGCAGAACCAGATCAGGCAGCTTTATAAGAGCTGCCTGATCAGGGTTTACTCTGTTTGCTTATAGAAATATGATCCTACACTAGTGGACCAGACAAGTAATTTCTTTGCTCTATGTACCAACATGAAAGTTTATTAAATGAGTTATTCATAGTAGGTGGAGCCTAGCAAGAATATTAATGAGGAATAAGTAGATGAAAGACAACAATTGATGTAAATGGCTCGAAAAAGGGTATGTAGGTTCTTTGAGTGATATTACATTTTCTACATTTATCAGCATTCATTCAGGAGACACTTTTATCTCTTTCCTTGCTAGGGGCGACTTTTGTCATATGCCAATAACCGTTGCTAACAGTTTTGACCCAAATCAGGACCAACAGAACATTGGACCTGATCTAGATCCGAACCATTTGACACTCTGATAGTGGCCTGAAAGATTTGTTTTTCGAAAAATTTAATTTTGCAAAAAGTCAGCAGACACTAGATGACAACAAAAACGTGTAAATGCATGTAAATACTGATGCAGGCTTTTAGTTCAGAAAGTGTACCAAAAAAATGATTTTCTTATTTCTCAACCAATACATATGTTATGGGTACTCAAAAGAACCGTCTCAATGAGACGGTTCTTTTGAACACTCAAAACAACTGTTAAAACTGATGGGTAGGAAAATTTACAATTTTACGCTTAAAAAATTGTTTATCTAAACCTGTGCTGATGGCAAGTCTTTTTCTATTTTCTCAACCAAAACATATGTTGTTGGTACTCAAAAGAATCCTCTCAATGAGGCGGTTCTTTTGTGCACTCAAAACATATGCTAAAACCGAAAGAGTTAGAAAATATTTACAATTTAATGCTTAAAAAATTGTTTATGTAAACCTGTGCTGATGACAAAGTAAGAAAGAGGGCAAAGAGCAGGAATTGATACAATCAAGCACCACACCTGACCCAGGATACCAATGGGAAAGTGACAACTTCACAATTAGACATCACAAACGAGAACCAAGAGGTCAGCCTTTAACCAAAACATATGTTGTGGGTGCTCAAAAGAACCGTCTCAATGAGATGGTTCTTTTTAGCACTCATAACATATGTTGAAACTGATGGGTAAGAAAATATTTGCAATTTTATGCATAAAAAATTTGTTTATCTAAAAAGGTCTTTTTCTTATTTTCAGGTACAACATTTTGACATTGATGTCCTGGCAAAGTCAACCAAAGGGGTAATAACAGACATGCGGACGTTATTCAGTTATAATTCAGCTTCTTACTATAGTGATTCTCTATTTTTTCTGTCCATAGTCTTACATAGAATTTTTCCAGAACTGAAACGGGTAATAATGTTAGATATAGACTTAAAATTTAATGCCAATATCAAAAATCTGTATGAAGAGTTTAATAAATTTAGTTCCACAAACATTATAGGTATTGCAAGAGAAAATCAACCGATTTATAGACATGCGTTCCATGTTTACAGAAATGGTCACAAGGACACACGAGTGGGTGATCCTCCTCCGCATGGTCAGAGCGGGTTTAACAGCGGTGTGTTATTAATAGATATACAAAAGATGAACCATTCTATAACCTACAATTCAGCAATTTCGAAGGAATATCTTGATACATTAACTAAGAAATATTCTTTTAAAGGGCATTTAGGTGATCAGGATTTTTTCACTCTTCTATCGTTAGAGCATGAGGAATTATTTTACGTTTTACCATGCACTTGGAATCGTCAGTTGTGTACATGGTGGCGTGATAATGGTTACAAGAGTGTATTCCAGGAGTACTATATCTGTGAGGGACATATCAATATTTACCATGGTAATTGTAATACGGAAATACCAAAACTTGATTGGGAACAGTAGCTCTATCCTGTTCTGGTTAACCCTTTACAACCACGCAACTGCCAGGCTAGCAAAGAGGTAGTTCATGAATTTGAATTTGGAGATATAGCTGTCATGCGAATATAAAAAAATTTGCAGTAGAATGACATGTATTTTAATACTGATTGGCAGTTTGGGATGTTAAAAGACGCAAAAACAATGGACATGATACTTGGAAAATGTAAATTTCTAAATAGTTTTCTTGCTTATTTTCAGTAACATATGTCGTAGGTATACATTGGAATTGCCTCTATTGAGGCAATTCCAATGCGTACCTACAACATATGTCTTTTCAATAAATGAGTTTTTCACCATAAACTCTTTTTTTTTAAATTCTCAACCACTTTCATTTATTCAAAGAAATGAACATGTAGAAATAAACAACTTTTCATGTAGTTTGTCATGCACCTGGATCACAATAAAAGACTGTCTATTTTATGCTTCTGGCAGCTTATCTTAAGATGTTTTATGGAAGTACATGTATATTGCTAAATTGCTAGTTGCGTGGTTGTATATACAAATTGATTTTCTCATACAATTTGACACAATGAGGATTATCCATTATTTACATGTTAAGGGGACAGGCATAGGGAGGGTTCACTTTGCCATTAGGCATTGTAGCCATTGCTACTAAAACTGTAGAGTGGCTGCAAATATAAGTCATTGGCTAAAAGTACACTCTAGGTGGTTCAAAATTTACCTATCTGCGAAAAAGTATATTTTGATCAGCTTTTGGATTTTCCAATATTGCTTTTATTATTCCTTCACACTTTATTATTGTGCTATATTTAATTCTTTGAATGCTGGATTTTTTTTGCTACCATCGGGGTGTCAAACAGTTTGGATCCAGATCCGGCCTGACATTTTGTCGGGCCTGATCTGGGTCCAAACTGTTTGCAAAGGTTATTAGCAGATGACAAAAGTTGCCGATAGCAGGCAAAGAAGTAAATACAGAACAACTTCTTGATACTACTTTCTGGCTAAAACCTTGACTAAAGTCAATTTCATTTGGCTCCAACTTTTTTTTTCATTTGGCTAAAGTGTTGGCTACAACGGATTCTGAGCCAGGGTAAGCCCTGCCCTTTATATACTATTGGATTTTCTCCTGCAGATTGACACAATAAGGATTATCCATTATTTACATGTTAAGGGGTCAGGGATTGGGATTTCCAAATTATGATATTTTATATCCCTGTAGACTGTTTTTTACTTTTAACAAATGATGCAGACCCGAATGAAATGCCACATTTTGCAACATTTCATCTAGGTCTTTACTGTTTGCCAAAGTACACTTTTAGGAGTCTACAGTATCATAGGTCCAGATAAGGAAATTTTATTTGCGTAAAAGTTAAATTATTTCCTTACCCATTAATTTAAACATGTGTTTTGGGTACTCAAAAGAACCATCTCATTGAGAACGTTCTTTTGAGTACCCACAACATATGTTTTAGTTGAAAAATAAGAAAATCAAATTTTCGTTACACACTCCTAACTAAAGTCCTGATATCACAGGTCCAGAGAGATAAACTTTTTCAGTGTACAATTGTGAATATTTTCTTACCCAGCAGTTTTAGCATGTGTTTTGCGGCTCTACCTTGTGACAGATGAATATTAAATATGTCTTTTGTGAGTATACCCAGGAAACAGTGATTCTTATACCACCATGTGACAGATGAATATTAAAGATGTATTTTGTGAGTATACCTAGGAAACAGCGATTCTCATACCACCACGTGACAGATGAATATTAAATAAGTCTTTTGTGAGTAAACCCAGGAAAACAGCGATTCTTACACCAGCGTGTGACAGATGAATGTCTTTAGAATGTATACCCAGAATACAGCAATTCTTTTCCAGCCTGTGACAGATGAATGTTTAATATGTCTTTTGAATGTGTAACCAGGATATGAAAATTATCCTTAAGTTTTCAAGACTTTAGTATGAGTGCGTACCAAAAATAATTTTCTTATTTCTAAACAAAAACATATGTTGTGGGTACTCAAAAAACTGTCTCAATGAGACGGTTCTTTTGAGCACCCAAAAGATATGTTAAAACTGATGGGTAAGGAAATAATGAATATTCACAATTTTATGCTCAAAAATTGTGTCTATCTAAACCTATGGTTTTATATGATTTCATCAAAGATAAGCACTGTATTTGAAAAGTTCAAGATAAACAAAAATTTTGAGCTTAAAATTCCGAATATTTTCTTATCCATCAATTGCTCAAAAGAACCTTCTCATTTAGATCATTCTTTTGAGTACCAACAAAATATGTTTTGTTTGAGAAATAACAATTTTTTAATTTTTAATTTATATGAGCCATGGCATGAGATTTCCAAGAATGTGGTATGTGCAAGTAGCAAAGCCTCAAATCGGCCTGCGCATACGCACAGTCTGATCAGAGCCTTTGCTAGTTGCTTGAATATTCTGTGACTTTTCAGCTACTGACCGAACAAAATTTGGAGTTTCTAAGCTTAACAGGAGGTTGCACAGGCTTGTCTGAGTTTACGATTGACATAATGCCACATTGTTGGAAATCACGTTGCGGCTCAAATATAATGTACACTTTTACCCTAAATGTTCATACAGATATGAGCCTCAACGTGACAAAACCTGTCTTAAGGGTTTCTGACAAAGTGATACTCAAATCAATCTGCATTGCTACAGAGACAAGCTAGAATCTTGACATTTTGCTTGTTGAAGTTTAGATATGATACTTTCCAATAAGCAAATAGAAAAGGCGCTGACCAGATTGCATGGATGGGCAGCCAGGTCTGCGCCTTTGTTGTTCTCAAACCCCAAAGACAGGGTTTCTCTCGTCGAGGCACATTTATGAACATGTAGGCATGATATGAAATGGTGTAATACTAGATCAGTCTGCTCCTGACAGTCTGATCTAGGGTTACAGTGTTTGCCATTATTACACATCTCATCAGGATATCAAATGAGCTGCGGCATTAGATTTCCAACAATTTGGTATGTGCGTCCAGCAAAGCCCCAAATCAATCTACAAATATGCGCAGTCAGATCTGAGCCTTCCCTAAACTCCAGCTGTTAAGTTTTTAGAACTAACTTTTCGCAATAACTTTTTTTATCTTCAATTTTAGCAAAATGTGTTCGCGATGAAAAGTATTCAGAAACATCTCCTTCAACTTCTCCAAATGATTCCAACATCCTAGATGCTGCAGGTTCCTCTGTGCTGAGATGCACTCTTTGAACATTTAAAGCAAAGCACAAATAAACCAAGTCCAAGATGTCAGTCAAAAAGTTACATTGCACTGCCCTAATTCAATTACTAAAGCAATGGATGGCTTGTTCAAATAAAATAGAAATCACGCCTGATTCGCTCGTGTGGTAAGCTAGTAGGGTCATCTCAAAACCATTCATTTAATAACATGTGCATAAGAGAAAAATTGCATGTCATGCAATAACCCAGCCTTTGTTCCTACAAATGAGCTTGCTTTAAGTTGATTCTGCATAATGCACGGTAATTTCTGAGTTTGTTAACGACAGTTTTATGTTAAGCTACTGACTGAACATTATTTGGCTTTTCTAAGCTTAAAAGGATGCTGCACAGGCTCATCTTAGTCTACACTTGTCAAAATGCCTCATTGTTAGAAATCACATATCGTGGCTCAAATGTTAATGTTGAAATATAGGCTTCAACACAAGAAACCCTGTATTTGGGGGTTTACTGCAAGTTAAGAGTCAAATCAGTCAGCCCAGCTACAGAGACTAGCTAGAATATCTAGGTTTTGCATGTAACAAGTTAAGCTACAAAATGTAAGAGAGAGCAAAGAAAGGCACTGATCAAACTGCAGGGATTCGTAGACTGTTCTGTGCCTGAGTTCATGTTAAAATTGAGTTGACTCGTAACAGGGCCCATATAAAGATAAACAGAAGAAAGTTAAGCCTTAGCCCAAATAAAATATGAATTTTTTCTCAGGCACTGCTGCATCTGTTTTAAAAGCCCTGCATTACTTTTTTATTGTCATCTTTTGATTTTTCAAGAGCAACCTTTTCGAAAATTCTTTCCAGAGTACCATCAGAGTGTCAAACAGTTTGGTTCCAGATCAGGACTGACATTTTGTTGGACCTGATCTGGGTCCAAACAGTTTGCAAAGGTTATCAGCAGACGACACTTGTCAGAGTTAATACAGAAATTTTCTTATGTATTTAGACACCATGGGTGTAGATAAGCAATTATTTGCATATAAAATTGAGATTATTTTCTGAACCATCAATTTAAGCATATACAACATTTAGACAGATCCTTTGGGCACCCACAACATATATTTTTTGTTGAGAAATAAGAAAAATCATTTATAAATAGACACTGTTACATTGTATTTGGAGGCATGGATACCTCAACGCTTATCCTGCCACTGCTTTATTGTCCTGAAAATATCGTTGGCTTTTTACGTCTGCTACATATAATCAGCAGATGACAAAAAGCATGCAAAATTACACAGTATGCCAAGAGTTAATTTAATATACATATTCTGTGATAAGAATGTTGATAAGTTACTAGTAAGTATAGATATGCTTATTGTTGATTAAAATTTTCAACTCTTTCCTTTATGTGAAATTTATCAATACCTTTTGTACACACAAGAGGACTCAGTTATATACCAGAGTATGAAATATGAATCCAATGCCCCAATGTATTTAAGAAATGAATTGAAGTTTTGGAATGTTCATGGAAACATGAATACTTCAGGTCTCTTGCAAAGTTAGTGAAGACCAAAGGGCTTCATGTTAACTTTGCAAGAGACCTGAAGTATTCATGATTCCATGAATGTTCCAAAAATTGAATTTATTGCTTATATTTATATTTAATTATACATATCTAAAATATAAAAAATATTTTTAATTTAGGAATTAAAACAGGTTTGTATTTAAAATATAATCATATTAACGGTTAAATCAGAGTGTAAAATTGAAAAGCGGAACAGCCAGTGAGAACACGGACAGCCAATGGAGCAAACAAGAGGCTTGTTTTGTACGTGCGACTCAGGTGTGGCTCGCTGTCAATCACAACACATGTGTCACTTCTGGCTAATGGATTCTATGTTCGAATTGTAATGCAGGGGCAAGTGAGCTTGGCAGCTGTCAATCAAATTTATGTCATTCATGAGGCTATGAATGGTTGCAAAAATATAAAGATTACTTGAAAGCTTGCTTTGAAAATGTAAATATTAAAAAGATATCCCACATAAGGGACAAGAGATACGTATGGACAAGGGTGATGCTATGCTATGATGCCATGAAAATGTTGGGGAGCATAGCAAAACATTCCGCATGCTTCCTTTCTCAACATGTTTTGTTCGAGTTGATACTTTATGTCCCAGTCAACAAATTTTCAGTCACATCTGGATGAGCATGAGATATAATTGTCTTGCTCTTGCAACAAAAACTGCACCTACTGTAGGGATCAAACCTGTGACCTCTTGGTCATTGTGTCTGAGCTTGAATAATATGAATGTTAAACCATACAGAGAGTCACATGGCATAATCAGGTAAAAAATATTTGTTCAAAAACCTAAGATTTATATTCTTTCATAAATCAGAGTACCAAAAGGTCTTAACCCTTAAAGCGCCAAGAAAAAAAATGTATCTGAAAATGTAGTCTGCTGAAGTCGTCTGCTGCAAAAAATTGCCTAACATTACCGACGAATAAAGTATAGAAGCAAACAGTGTGGACCCAGAACAGACTGCTCCTATAGGAGCAGTCTGATCTGGGTCCACACTGTTTGCCATAGAGGCATCTAAAACATTTCAGCAGACAAGAAAAGCAGATGACTTTTGTTGTGGGTTAAAACGCTCACCAGACAGAGAATATCTTGATCACAAGAAATTCTGGTATAAATTTATCAACTTGCCCACATAATATTAGAGCCGGAATCCAGCATAAGATACAAGTTGGGAAACGGATTTGAATAAGTCACCAAGACTTCTTTGTGAGTCCCAGTTTATAAACTCTGTAATAGATTAGTATGTAGCTCTTGTTTGTACACATGTAAAGAGTTTATCAAATAAAATATGTTTAAACTAAACAAGTTGGCACATTCATACAGCAATGATTCAAATCAGTCTGCACATCCGCACAGTCTGATCAGAGTCCTAGTTTTACTCATGAAGAAATGTTTCACCCTTGGATACCCAAAGAGCGTCCATCTAAGACTCTGATCAGACTGCACTAATGTGCAGGCAGATCTGAGTTATCAATGGTTGCACATGCTATCTTGTACCTTTTGCTGGATACCGGTCCACAATCCTGGGATCCTTGCTGGACACCGGCCCACTATCCTGGGATCCTTGCTGGACACCGGCCCACTATCAGTGGATCCTTGCTGGACACCCGCCCACTATCCTGGGATCCTTGCTGGACACCGGCCAACTATCCTTGGATCCTTGCTGGGCATTGGCCCACTATCCTGTGATCCTTGCTGGACATTGGCCCACTATCCTGTGATCCTTGCAGGACACTGGCCCACTATCCTGGGATCCTTGCATGACACTGGCCCACTATCCTGGGGTCCTTGCTGGACACCGGCCAACTATCCTGGGATCCTTGCTGGACATTGGCCCACTATCCTGGGATCCTTGCAGGACACTGGCCCACTATCCTGGGATCCTTGCATGACACTGGCCCACTATCCTGGGGTCCTTGCTGGGCATTGGCCCACTATCCTGGGATCCTTGCTGGACACTGGCCCACTATCCTGGGATCCTTGTTGGGCACTGGCCCGATATCCTGGGATCCTTGCTGGGCATTGGCCCACTATCCTGGGATCCTTGCTGGACACTGGCCCACTATCCTGGGATCCTTGCTGGACACTGGCCCACTATCCTGGGATCCTTGTTGGACATTGGCCCACTATCCTGGGATCCTTGCTGGGCATTGGCCCACTATCCTGGGATCCTTGCTGGACACTGGCCCACTATCCTGGGATCCTTGTTGGACATTGGCCCACTATCCTGGGATCCTTGCTGGACACCGGCCCACTATCCTGGGATCCTTGCTGGACACCGGCCCACTATCCTGGGATCCTTGCTGGACACCGGCCCACTATCCTGGGATCCTTGCTGGACACTGGCCCACTATCCTGGGATCCTTGCTGGACACTGTCCCACTACCCTGGGATCCCTAGGACCACTGATGTGGCCTAGAGGGCTTTAGTAATTACTACAGTATGAAGGTCAAAAGTATTGTAGAGTGCTCCCTTTGGAGCATTCTGCAATAATTTTGACCTGCATAAAACGATAATTTTCGGTCTTTTTGAGAGTGGCCGTTTTACACAGGTTTTACTGTATATTATTTGTTACAGAACTATGCCAGTCACCTTACAGTATTTTCCATAGTACCTAACCCAAGCTGACATGAACGGGAGATATAAACAATAATAACAACTCTTTTACTTTGCACATTTTGATTTTATTTTAAAGTATCGCAGTTTTATTTTTTTAATAGTGTTTTGCTAAAATATAAGAATGCCTTTTGACAAAAGCCTCCACATTACAAGAATTTGGTAATGACATACAGTATAACAGTTATTGTAATAGCTATACATACTCAGTATAAAAGCTATACATACTCAGTAAAAATGTACATGAGCTATACATACTCAGTGTAATAGCTGTACATACTCAGTATTATAGCTATACATACTCAGTATAATAGCTATACATTCTCAGTATAAAAAACTATACATACTCAGTATAATAGCTATACATACTCTGTATAATAACTATACATACTCAGTATTATAGCTATACATACTCTGTATTATAACTATACATACTCGGTATTATAGCTATACATACTCTGTATTATAACTATACATACTCGGTATAATAGCTATACATACTCAGTATAATAGCTATAAATACTCAGTATAATAACTATACATGCTCAGTATAATAGCTATACATACTCAGTATAATAGCTATACATACTCAGTATAATAGCTATACATACTCAGTATAATAGCTGTACATTCTCTGTATAATATATATACATACTCAGTATAATAGCTATACATACTCAGTATAATAGCAATACATACTCAGTATGAGAGCTATACATACACCGTATAATAACTATGCATACTCCATATAATAGCTATACATGCTCTGTATATTAGCTATTTATACTTGGTATAATAGCTATTTACACTCAGTATAATAGCAATACATACTCTGTATAATAGCTATACATACTCTGTATAATAACTATACATACTCAGTATAATAGCTATACATACTCAGTATTGTAGCTATGTAAGTGGAACATTAAACACAAACAAACAGTTTTGATAGAAAAGGGCAGCAATAATCAGATCAGGGTAGCTATAATATTTTGCCTCCATGGCAGAATGAAGAAAAAACTGTTGATAAAAGTATCCAAGGGGAAGGGGTAAATACTTTAGCCATATTTACAATACACTCAACTACTGTCCTGCCAGCCAAGAGTGACAGTGATGTCATGTTTTGTTTACAAAGTTATCAGGGGCTTATAATCAATAGAACACTTGTGTATTAATCCTATCCTGTGGATAAGATTAATACACAAGTGACCTATTGATTCGGGTTAGCTCAAGCATTTCAAGTGGCATGTACAAGTGAATGTTTTATTGAATGATTGTAAAACAAATTATTATGCCACTGTCACTTTTGGTTGGCAGGACAATACCCAGATTCTGCAATGAGATTCGATGTCTTGACCAAGGGAAAAACATCAACAACAACTAAATTCGCAATTATTGCTTACGTAATACTATATATAACCTTATAATTGCACTGCATACCTTTGTTCAAATTATATACCCTCTTTTGAAAACAGTGTAGATCCAGATCAGCTGGCTTCTGATGAAGCCAGCTGATCAGGTTCCACACCTTTTCATCCATGATTCCATATTAATAATGAAAGGATTTCTAGCGATAAGGCCAGCTTTCTCCCTAAATGAGAAGTTCGGGTTTTTTTAAAATAGATTCATAAAGAGAAGGAAAATAAGACTCAACCCTCATCACGCTGGATATTTTGGTGTACCCCACTTTTTATCCAATTTACTTACTACATTTCAGTTATTAGCAGGTATCTAGGCCAGATTATTTTAATTAGTTGATTTACGGGATTTTTTTTTGCAGAGTCAGGGTCGGGGGTGGGGGGTGGGGATGTCGAAAAAACAATAAAAAATCTCTGAAAATGTCCAGTTGGCTGATCATTTTCAAAGCTTTTTTTCATATCTCCAGAAAAAACAGTAAAACTAGTAAGGTAAGCTTAAATCTTTAAATATTTCATCATTTTCCTAAAAAATCTGGACAAGACAATCACTTTTAACAGTGTCACTCTCAAAAATACATGTGACAGAAGCTAAAAAATATATAAATTTTTTCAACGAAACAAATAATATTAAGAGTCGGTGGATAAAATAAAAAAAATTTTTTTTTAGAAATTAAATTTTATTTTATTCTCTACTTTCCATAAAATTACAGTAGTAGGGTTTGTAAATCAACTAATAAAAAAATTCCGGCCTTACAAAATTTCAGTTATTAGCAGGTATGTATTCACAAAAGAGTAGAAAACAGTGGAGATTCTGTTTACATAGGATATATTCTGACTCGGCATGTTTTAAAATGGTAACAACAAACAAAAACTTAGATATATACGAACAAAAAATCATTAACACATTTGGGCCAAGATCTGACAGAAGGGACCTTCTGGCCAAAAAAGTCAAAAGTGAGATTTTTACAGAGAAAGAAAGACCTAGCTGTTATGAACAATGACAGAAAATTTGAAGAGATTATCTTTACAAATAACAAAGATATGAGTGTTTGAACTCGTATAGATGATGCGTTTTAAACATGACGTCACTTAACGTTGTTAATGACGTTCTGACGTCAACACCATTGTGTTAACATATGACGCTAAAACAAAGACGCTAGGAACAATATTTCAAGAATGTTCCGTGTTTCTGTAAATTTGATGTGTATGCAATTGCATAGACTGCAAAAATAGCCCATATGCGCTCATCCCGTGTTTATCAAAAGCATTTGAAATGAGGTACCTTGTTTTAAAGGTAATGTATAGTCCATATGCACAGCTAATGCCATGGCAACATACATTATATGTATCACTTAATTTTATCAGAACTATTTGCGCCTTTGATTGTATTACATATTAGAAGCAATTTGACTCTATTGTAAGAACATGCAAAATCTTGAAAATTTAGACGTTTTTGAAATTTTGATTACACAAAAACTGGTAAAATGCCCGAAGGACCCTTTTGTCAGATCCGCGCTCATTTATTTGCATTTTAGGCATAGAGCACTAAAGCTTAACCCTTAAAATGCCAGCAAAAAAATCATCTGAAAATTCTGTCTGCATTTGTCGTCTGCTGCAAATTTTTGCTAACACTATTTATCAGAGTTAAGTATAGAGACAAACAGTGTGGACCCAGATCAGACTGCTCCTAAAGGAGCAGTCTGATCTGAGTCCACACTGTTTGCCATAGAGGCTAAATAAACATATCAGCAGATGAGAAAAGCAGACAACTTTTGTTGTGATTAGCGCTTTTAGGGTTGTAAACTAAGCAAGCTTGGATCGATGAGATTCAACATACACTGATAAAATGTTACAAAAACTTAACAACAGGTTATTTAATTTGGGGATTATTTGTTTAATTCTGTAAAAACAGTTCTCACTGAATGACAGCAGCAGGTAAAAAAAGAGTTAACAGCTGTTTCATTTACATAATGAGGTAGTCTTATATGAGTATGGAATTATGGATATCAAATTGGTCTTATTATGACCTAATTATCATTCTCAAATAACAGATTTTGGCAAGAACCAGTTCTGTATTATGAAAAGGGCTAACTATATGCAGAAAAAGCATCATCATTTTTACACTTAACTCTTAGAATGCTGGGTACTTTTGTTGTCTGCTGACAGGTATGGTAGGGCATTACGTTTCAAAATATTTAACATATCTATAGGCCAGTTCACAAGATTTTAGTACTTATCGCAGATGTGTAAAGTCATGCTTTAAAATACATGCACAGCTATCTGGTGGGGATAGAGACCTGAATTTCAGTCTCTATCTATGTCAAAACTTTGTGTGTGCGAGCAGCAAAGAGTCTGGTAAGACTGCACTGATATGCAGGCTTGTCTGAGCCTTCATGGCACACCGATTTGATGAGTACAAAAACTTGTGTACTGGCCCATATGTAAAATTTAATTACACAACTATGAATGATTCATGTCCTCACAATCACACAGACAGACTAAATCCAGTTTAGATCTTCAAACTTGCTTTTCACTAGGCACTTTTATTGCTTTATCATCTACTGTCATATTCTGTAAGGCTTTATATGAAAAAGTATGGATCCAGGTCAGCCTGCTCCATATGGAGCAGGCTGACCTATGTCCATACTGCTTGCATGCGACTTAAAAAGTTATCTGTTGCTAAAGCTAAAAATAGCATCAGACGACAACAGCAGAGGTTTTCAACTGCATGTTCTGTTGTTATTCAAAGTGCTACCACTCATTATAACTGTCTCTCTGGAAGACAATTCAATCCTAGCACTTATTGGTATACATTCTTCTTTGAGCTTTCATAGACTGCAATTACCAACAGTCCATTTTTGGAAACAGTCTATTTTTAGAACAAGTCTCTCTTTGGAAACAGTCTATTTTTAGAACAAGCCTCTCTTTCAGGCACTGTGTTGAGATATATCTAGTCGGGGAGTTTGATATGTAGCTGGGGAGTTTGATTTATCCTTCCATAGATGGGTATGACCAGCCCTCCTTTGGAACAAGCCTTTGTTTCACTGACTGAGGGGAGATAAATCTTGTCAAATATTGCGGACCACCTGCTTTATCATTTGTTCCTGAAAAATCAATAAGTTAAAAAGAACATTTACTTTGAACATATAGAGGATATTCAAATTTTTAGAGTGTTCTTGTATATCACAATTATTTCATCTAGTGATAGGTTTTTTTTCATGAGTGGCAAAGCCACAAATGAAATATATACATCTGTTTTTCAATTCAGGAGATGAAATGCATGTCCTATTCACTCCAAAAATTTAATATCCTCTATATATTTAAATTTTCCAAAAAGGGGCTCTTTCATGGTATGGGAAATTAACATGGGAGTCTGCCCACGCTTGGAATTTGATAATATTATGTTTATTAATTGTCTGGGGTATGACTTTTATATTTATGGTGCATTTTTTATGCAATTCCATTGCTAATTTATGACGTCATGTATGATATCACTACAAAACCTTAGGGTATCCAGTTATAATAATTTCCAAAGTAATTGACATATCATGTAACAGGCGCAGAAATGTTTTATTAAATAACTATATCATTGATAAGTTCATTGATACTATAAATGGCATTGTATGTATTAGGATAGCGGGTGGGCATTCATTTTTATGAGATGGTACCCCAATTTTCAACTGTATATTTTGTATTGTCAAATTTGGAATTAGAATTTTTACACATTGCAGTCTTTGTCAAGATACCATTTCAACATATAAACTTTCCATATATGTTAAGAATATGTAGACAAAATTTCAATAAATTCAAGGACCGGTAACATATTTTTTCAACTTAATAAACACATGGCCCTAATTCATCGAAATGTAAAAATACAATAATTATGTTTCACTGTAAAACATACTTGAATACTTGCTTAGTTTGATTCACCATGCTAGTACGTTTATTGGTAGAAGTTGATATGTTCAGTGTTTTTCCCTATTACTGATTGGAAAAAGAAAAAAAAAACAATATTCTTTGATACAAAGTGCCATGATTCTTATTTAATGAAGTGCTTACACAATAATATTACCCAAAACGATACAATATGGTGACACCGGACTTGCCACATCTAGTTTCGAACGTTAAAACTACATCTAACCAATGTTACAATGTAACATTATTAAAAATTTTAATTCATACAGAAGAGAAACCTAATGAAAAGTCAGTTCATACAAGAGAAGAACCTTATATCTATGGTTTTATAATTGTAAGCCTCATTAATAAACCTGGTTCACAAGAATAAGCCCCTGTCAAACATATTGGTTAAAATTAACCATTTTGGTCACAGAGAACTCTTGGCTTCAAAGGTATTGTTAAATTAATGCTTAAATCTTCTCTGTTTATTCTGTTTTGTAAAACTGATGGTGATTTTCATCAAATAGCAACATTTATTCTTTGGCTGGCTGTATATTGTAAGCATACAGTTTCGTTTCTGGACCTCACTTATTCATGTAGAACACTGTTCTATGATACCTTTGATATGACTCTGTTACACTTAATCCTGGTCACGGCACCAAAATGTGGTTACTCTAGTTCAGTTGGGATGTATAGAAATATTTGGTCTTCTTGTTTTCACACGTTTATTGATAGGATATTATGTTTCTTTAACAATATCATGCAGGACTTGAGGAAGTGATACACATTTTCTTGGCCCCATAGTGCCATGACATGTGGCTTTGACCTTTGGCATTTCCGGCCATTGAATCATTTGAAATTGTCTAAACATGTCTTTCTTTAAGAAAAATGGAAGTAGATTTAAAAACAACCTCCTTCTGTCGAGTTATTGATTCATTTCAACTAAATAATTAATTTTACGAAAACTGACCTATACCCATAAGAGGTAGGAAATGACAAAGTTACCGGTTTTGGATTTTCATGAAATTTGGCTCAGATCAGAAGGATGTATATGGCATGTTTTTGTGATAATATGATATCTTGACAAAGACTAGAACATATCTATCTTTGGAATTTAATGTTGAATGTTTTGTAAATTTTTGAAAAAAAAATATTGAAATTTTATAATCACTTCTTCAGAAAACGTAAACCATAATTTATCCAAATGGTTTGCTGGTATTAATATAATGCCTTTCGTATATGACAAATCATAGAAATAAACAAAACTATAGATTTAGGACATGGAAAGTTAGAGACAGGTGCCACCTCAAAGGTGGAGTACGTCAGGGTTGCTTCCTAAGCCTTATTCTTAACTATCTAATTCAATACATACATTTTCATAGTTTGTATATACAATGAGTCATTATTATGCAAAGTTTAAAGAAATCCATGCGTGGGCACAGATGCAAGTACCCCTTTGATTTTTCTTTTGATTGTACACAATTTAAAAGTATAACAGAAATATTGGAAAATCATTAAGTACTGTAAAATACTTAATATTTGCATAGTCTGTAACTTTTGATCTTCTAATTTTAGAAATAAAGTTTCTATTTTTCAATAATACAGTAAAATACTCAAATTCAGGTAAACATTTTACCATTTTCGTTTATCTTAACAAATTATAACTATCAAAACAACAGCATTTATGTTAAAAATCAACTGTCTAGAATAATTGGAGGGATGTAAATAATTACAAACAAGAGAAAAGCATGCGTTTTTATAAGATAATTCACTTTTGTATGCAGTTTTCAGCTGTAATGAACATGTTAATTGTGAAAACATAACTTAATTCTATTTTTACAAATGATTTAAAAAGAAAAGGGTTTTTTTTCGAAAAATGTTCATAGTTACAGACCTAGTCTCTTTAAATGTCCTTCATAGTTATTTTCTATTCTCATAGGGGCTACTTTTAAAGGAAAGAATATGCTCCCTATGGGGAGCATTTTCTTTCCTTTATTAGTAGGAGCATATTCTTTCCTTTATTAGTAGCCCCTTTTAAGATGTGGTTTCCTCTATGTTGCAACAAACCTTACCGTTCAAACTAGAACTGTCAGAGAATCTGACCATAGCCCCACTGCAGTGCTTTGCATGCAGTAAAAGGCCAGAGTTTCTCAGTATATTGAGTGGTAACATAATTCTGACATCAATCAAGGGCCATAACTCTCTTACAAATTTGCGAAAAATAACAGATAACAATCCCAATGTAGATCTTGTCAGTATAAATAGTTATATAAAGTTTGGTCAAAATCTGTCCATTTGTTCTCAAGATATTGAGCGGAAACAAAATTTTTGGCGTAAATCAAGGGCCATAACTCTGGTACAAATGTGCGAAAAATGATGTGTAACAATCCCAACGTAGATCTTGTCAATATAAATGCATAAATAAAATTTGATGAAATTCTACCAATTGGTTATCAAGATATTGAGCGAAAACGAAATTTTGGCGTAAATAAAGGGCCATAACTCTGATACAAATTTCCGAAAAATGACAGCTAACAATCCCAAGCTAGATCTTAGCAATATGAATGCATATATAAAATTTGGTGAAAATATGTCAAGTATTTCTCAAGATATTGAGCGGAAACGAAATTTCAGCGTAAATCAAGGGCCATAATTCTGGTACAAATTTGGGAAAATGACGTTTAACAATCCAAGGCTAGATCTTGCCAAGATGAATGCATATACAAAATTTGGTGAAATTCTACTAATTGGTTCTCAAGATATTGAGCGGAAACGAAATTTTGGCCTAAATAAATGGCCATAACTCTGGTACAAATTTCCGAAAAATGATGTGTAACAATCCCAAGCTAGATCTTGTCAATATGAATGCATACATAAAATTTGGTGAAAATATGTCAAGTAGTTCTCAAGATATTGAGCGGAAACAGCGTAAATCAAGGGCCATAACTCTGGTACAAATTTGCGAAAAAATGACCTGTAACGATCCCAAGCTAGATCTTTCCAAGACAAACACATATATAAAATTTGGTGAAATTCTACCAATTGGTTCTCAAGATATTGATTAGAAACGAAATTTTGGCGTAAATAAAGGGCCATAACCGAAAAATGATGTGAAACCATCCCAAGATAGATCTTGTCAATATGAATGCATATATAAAATTTGGTGAAAATATGTCAAGTAGTTCTCAAGATATTAAACGAAATTTCAGCGTAAATCAAGGGCCATAACTCTGGTACAAATTTGCGAAAAATTATGCGTAACAATCCCAAGGTTGATCATGTCAATATAAATGCACATACAAAATTTAAATAGATTCTATAAAGTATTTCTCAAGATATTGAGCGGAAACAAAATTATGATGGATGGACGGACGGAATGACAGACAACCCATTTCCAATATAGCCCCTACTTTTTCAAAGCAGGGCTATAAAGATGATTTTTGACCATATGGATACCCACATACTAAGGGTGTGTGTTCATTTCTTGCTTATAGTTTACTCCGCCCCTTCCTGTGCTTCACAACCAATCAGTTTGCACAGAAATTTAAATTTTTGGCCACTTAATCACATATTTTGTCAATATGTGTAATATCTATTAAGTAAATCATTAAGTAAATCCTTGAAGTGGTCAATGCGGCTATTTTCAATGGGAGGGGAGAAGAAAACTATGAGTTGGTCATAGATCATATTTCAATTATAAAGAAATTTTAAGTGGTTCACTCGCTGCGCTCATTCCCACTTAATTCCTTTATAATTGTAATATATGATCTATAGCCTATACTTATTGTGTAACTGAATTAAAAACTGTATTTCGCAATCTCATATTTGGTGGTTTTTGTTTTTACCGCCAAAAGCGTCAAATAAAAATACCCGCTGAATATAATTGTTTCACAGTATTCTGACACTAAAAATGCCATCATAAAGCATGCTCTTAGTTCATTATGGTTATTGAAAGTTTCAGGATTAATCCTGAATTCAGGGTTTTGAGGTTGACTTTCCATAGAAAGTCAGCCTGAAAATGCTGAATCAGGGAGTTTATAATAGCTTTCCTGATTAATTATCAGATGATCTAAACACAATTAATCTTTTAAACTTGAAATGATTTGAGTTTGTAGGCATCCTACAAGTTTTAAAATTTGAATTTCTACAATTCTGGATTTTGGAGATTTTGAACTTTCACCCAGGATTACAACCACGCAACTAGCAATTTAGCAATATACTCCCATGAAACATCTCAAGATAAGCTGCCAGAAGCATAAAATAGACAGTCTATTATTGTTATCCATTTACACGATAAACTACATGAACTACATGCTCATTTCTTTGAATAAATGAAAGTGGTTGAGAATTTGTTTTTAAAAAAAGCTTACGGTGAAAACTCATTTATTAAAAAGACATATATTGTAAGTACACATTGGAAGTGCCTAGTAAAGGCAATTCCAATGTGTGCCTACAACATATGTTACTACAAATAAGGAAGAGAACTATTTGGAAATTTACATTATCCAAGTATCATGTCCATTGTCTTAACCTCTTTTAAACATCCCAAACTGCCAGTCAGTATTAGAATTCCTGTCACTCTTCTGGAAATTGTTTATACAGTCAACCCTCTTTATAACGGCCATGTTTGTTCCATGCCATCTTTGACGTTAAAGTGAATTTGCTGTTATAAAGAAATGCCGACCTTTACCAAGATCATTTGGTAAAAAGAGAATCTTATACAAAGCAATTTAAATGCTATCATTCCAAATACAAACATCATTTAAATTTCATAATGCATCAAAATTCACAAAGCTTCCCTCTTATCAAATGTGACAAGATACCTGTTCATGCAAAGGACCTTGTCCTGATCACTTAATTGACTGACACATGGTAAAAATTCTGTTATAATGAATTTATTTTCAATAGAAAATGTTTTATCTGTTCCCAGAACTTACTGTCAGTGTCGTTAAGTGAATATTCTGTTATAAAGAGGTAATTTTAGTGGAAACAAATCTGTTCCTTGCAAATTAATGTCCCATAGTGAATATTCTGTTATAAAGAGTGACGTTATAAAGAGTTTTGACTGTATTTGCATGACAGCTATATCTCGAAATTCCAGTTAATGAACCAACTCTCTGCTAACCTGCTAGTTGCGTGGTTGTATGTTTCAGCTTTACAAACCTGAGAGCCGAGTTCCGCCGAATGGCTGCTGCCCGACAACTGACCCTGTTGACTTGTCGTTAATGTAAAAGTTACCAGCTGCATCCCGGAACAAGTCGGATAACTCTTCTAAAACATCCCTACACAAACAGAATATAACAATTGATTTAAAATTAAATGATTCATGGAGTAGACCAAGGTATGCCCGCAATTGAAGCAATCTCCCCAGGTTTTGGCATACTTATAGAGCAGATCTTACTTCGAGACTGCCATTTGCATATTTTAAGCATAGTTTTATGGCAGGATGCCCTTCCTTTCACCAACTCAGACACTTTCCACAGTCCAAGAGCTCCGCCTGTACCCTACAGAAAGGAGTCACGCCAAGCTGAAGCCAACGCAGACGCAGACAGGATATGCACCAAAAAAAATTTTCCCCTCCCCTTTACTTGGGGGACATATACAGCAACCTGTGTAAAACTAAATAGACAGAACAAAGACCTTTAAGACAAATGGTAGAAGAGCCTTACTCTAAATAAGGGCATTTGAATTCCAGTCATTTATATTCAAGTCATATAAGGGCATTTGAATTCCAGTCATTTATATTCAAGTCATTTACATTCCAGTCATTTACACTCCAGTCATTTACATTCCAGTCATTTACACTCCAGTCATTTACATTTCAGTCATTTACACTCCAGTCATTTACATTCCAGTCATTTACATTCCAGTTATTTACATTTCAGTCATTTACACTCCAGCCATTTACATTTCAGTCATTTCCAATCCAGTCATTTACATTTCAGTCATTTACACTCCAGTCATTTACATTTCAGTCATTTATACTCCAGTCATTTACATTTCAGTCATTTACACTCCAGTCATTTACATTTCAGTCATTTACACTCCAGTCATTTACATTTCAGTCATTTACACTCCAGTCATTTACATTTCAGTCATTTACACTTCAGTCATTTACATTTCAGTCATTTACACTCCAGTCATTTACATTCCAGTCCTTTACACTCCAGTCATTTACACTTCAGTCATTTACATTCCAGTCATTTACATTCCAGTCATTTACATTTCAGTCATTTACACTCCAGTCCTTTACACTCCAGTCATTTACACTTCAGTCATTTACATTTCAGTCATTTACACTCCAGTCATTTACACTCCAGTCGTTTACACTCCAGTCATTTACACTCCAGTCATTTAAATTCCAGTCATTTACATTCCAGTCATTTACATTTCAGTCATTTACATTTCAGTCATTTTGGATACAGAAAGGGAAACTTTTGTGCAAAAGCAAATCAAATTGCTTATAGCAGAAGACCTACGAGTAAGCATGCATAATTGATAATTATTTTTCTTATTTATCAACTAAAACATATGCTGTGGGTACTTAAAAGAACCCTCTCAATGAGACCGTTCTTCTGAGCACCCAAACCATATGATTAAACTGTTTGATAAGGAAACAATCACAATTTTACACTGAAAATTTTGCTAATATAACCCTATGAAGCAGGTGCTTGCTTAACCTTTTCATTCTAAATACCTGCAAACAGATAATGCAGCATTTCATCAAGGTCTGCACTGTTTACAAAGATAAAAACAAATCATGACAAAATGCATCATAATTTAAAAATTTCTTTCTGTGACCCCTTAAAATACAAAATGGGCAATTCCATACTTGTTCTATCAATATTTTTGGAAAAACCCATCAGAATAAAAAGGGTTAACCCTTTACCTCATAGAGAAGCCTTTTGACGCTTTTGCAAACAGAGCAGACTCAGATCAGGCAGCTCTTACAATAGCTGCCTGATCAGGGTCTACTCTGTTTGCTTATGGAATATGATTAGATATGATCCTACACTAGTGGACCTGACATGTAATTTGATCTATGTACAAATGAGAAAGTTTATTTATATAAATATTCGTAGTGGGCGGAGCTTAGCATGAATATTCATGAAGGGTTAAGAGAGAAAATACAATTTTACATACTTATCCCCAGCATATATTGCACCAGTGAGAGCGAATGGAGAAGTTTCGTTGGCGAGTTCTGCTATTTCCCGATATTTTTCATCTGGATACACATACACTGTTACTATAGGACCAAATATTTCCTACAAAGTAAAAAAAAAATGCACAAAATTATTTTAAATCTTGACCTTTAAATTCCCATTTATAACTCTTCAGCTTTGCATTCTGATTAATTTTGCATGCTTTATTAAGTCTCCCCTGTTTTTTTCAACATGACCTTTTGAAAAAATCTTTCAGGAATATGTACCATAAGAGTGTCAAAAACTTTGGATCGAGATCAGACTAGATCTGCTTCTAAACTGTTTGCAAATCAGCAGAAGAAAAAAGTTGCCACTAGCTGGGACAGAGTTGAAGTTATTTTTGGATATATTGTAATTAGATCAAAGGGCATTTTTTTCCTTTCTCTATATACTGCCAGACCCTCTTGCGAGTATTATCGGCAGGTGAACTTTGTACACTCCGGGTTGCAGGATGAAAGCCTACAAGTAACCATATCTAAATTATAGTAGGGTTCTTTAACCTGCACAGGGGGTGACTTTCCCTGCACACGGACATCCAGTTAACGTCCTGATCCGAAGGATGATGCACTTATCTAGTGTCATTCCTGCTAACGACACCAGAGAAAGCGTGCTTGGACACCGAAATTTTCCTCACCGCGAGTGGGGATCGAACCTTGGACCTCTAGCACCAGAGGCAAGTGCCTAACCACTGAGCTACCGCGCTTTCTAAATTTATTTTTCTTATTCCCTACCAATAGTTATGTTGTGTGCACTAGCTCTTTGCTCCTTGGGAAATTTGTCATGCTTTTTTGTCCTTGGCTGATTTTTTAAAAATCAACTTATTCTAAAAATTCTTTCAGGAATACCATGAGTCCTCATCAAATATTTTGGTTCCAGATCAGGCTCCACATTATGTTGGGCCTGATCTGGGTCCAAACTGTTTAAAAAAGTTATCAGCAGACGACATAAGTAGATAATAATAAAATGAGCTGCGACATAACATTTCCAACAATGTGGTATGTGCGACCAGCAAAGCCTCAGATCAGCCTGCGCATACGCGCAGTCTGATCAGAGCCTTTGCAAGTCACTTGAATATTCTATGATTGTCATGCTACTGACTGAGTACAGCTTGGAGTTTCTAAGCTTAAAAGGGGGCTGCACATGCTCGTCTGAGTCTACACTTGTAAAAATGTACAACTGTAAGTCTTGCCAGAGCCATCACTGCTTGTACATGCACAGTTTGATAGTAGGTGAAATTATGAAGGATAGACAAGTCAAATAAAAGCACCACAAGCTCTGCATAATACCCCGCCACTGCTGGGGGCACCAAAAGTTATTTTGTGAGATATATAATGCCTAAATAGCAACAGAACTGAGATAGACAAGATTAATCAAGGGCAGATAACTCATGAACTGGAAAGGTAAGAGTGACGGTCCTTCGTTGTAATATGTAACCTTTGCTGTTCAACATATCTGTGAAGTTTCATTCAGATATCATAAACAGTAAAAGAAAAACAGGCCAGAAACCATTTTTTAAAGGGAGAAAGGGCAGTAACTCCATTGAAAATGGTCGGATTTTGCCCATTAACAATCCCATACCACTCATCCCCAATAACAATATGTATGCAAAATTCGAAAAAATTCTGTGCATAAATACTCAAGTTATCGATCGGAAACAGTGAGCATGGACGGATGAAATGAACTACAGGTCAAAAACCAATTCTCAGATCTATCAAGGGTGGATAACTCACAATTTGGAAAGGTTAGAGTGACGATCCTTACCCACAATATGTAACCTTTGATGGTCATGAGCACGGACGGATGAAATGAACTACAGGTCAAAAACCAATTCTCAGATCAATCAAGGGTGGATAACTCACAATCTGGAAAGGTAAGAGTGACGATCCTTACCCACAATATGTAACCTTTGATGGTCAACATATCTGTGAAGTTTCATTCAGATATTCCATATAGTAAATGAACTACAGGTCAAAAACCATTTTTCAGATCAATCAAGGGCAGATACCTCATGAACTGGAAAGGTAAGAGTGATGGTTCTTTGTCACAGTATATAACCTTTGATGTGAAACATATCTGTAAAGTTTCATTTAAATATTCCACATAGTAAAGGAACTACGGGTAAAATACGTTTTTTAATTCAATCAAGGGCGGATAACTCACAAACGGGAAAGGTAAGAGTGACGGTTCTTAGTCACAATATGTTACCTTTGATGTGAAACATATCTGTGAAGTTATATTCAGATATTCCATATAGTAAAGGAACAATAGGTCAAAAAACTTTTTTCAGACCTATCAAGGGCAGATAACTCACAAACTGGGAAGGTCAGAGTGACGGTCCTTAGTCACAATATGTAACCTTTGATGTGCAACATATCTGTGAAGTTTCATTCAGATATCATGAACAGTAAAGGAATAACAGGCCAGAAACCATTTTTCCAATACGAAAAAGGGCAGTAACTCCGTTAAAAATGGACAGATTTGCCCATTAACAATCTCATACCACTCATCGCCGATAACAATATGTATGCAAAATTTGAAAAAAATCCGTGAATAAATACTCAAGTTATCGATCGGAAATGGTGAGCACGGACGGACGGACGGACGGACAGACACCGAAGGGTATAACATAATACCTCGCCACTAAAGTGTGGCAGGGTATAAAAAGTAATATGCCTCACTAAACTCAGGGCCTTTTCAGCAATTTCGGTAAAGGCCCCTGGCCAAAATTGAGAAAAATGATCAACTTAACAACAAAATTGGGAAACATTAACGACATAGAACTTAACAAGGGTAGCAAAATATATCATCAAAATCAAGTTATTTTAGATTGTATTATGCCAAGCATACCACTTAAGCACAAGTGTTTAAGTATCATTCTGAAATGGGTCATTGTTTCTCATAAGTAGTAGTGTAGTAGAGGTATCTAAAAAAAGTATTTTATTTTTCTTTATTTAGGAAAAATGGACATGGTATTGGGAAAAAAATGTGGCTATTTTCGATTGGGAATGGGGCCGAAATTCGGCCCCTAGAGATGGGCAGAAAATCACCTGAAACTTTTTCCTAGGTAGGGGCAGAAAGAATGAAGAAGACAATGAGGAGTTAACTTATTTATACATAGAAACAAGAGGGCCATAGTGGCCCTGAATCGCTCATCTGAACTATGTGCACCAGTCTTGTTCAGTGGAAAGTAATGATTTAAACCATTTTTTGGAGGGCATTCAAGCTGGTCTCTTTGAGTGCATAACAAGACCCTACCCCCTCCCCCCATCACACACAAAAAATTTCTACATACCAAATATAAAGGCTCTAGCCCTTGTGGTTTCAGACAAGAAGGTTTTTCATTTTTTTCCCTAGATGGGCCTCTGCGAAACATTTGACCCCTGAGCAGGCCAGTTTTGTGCCCCAGGATCTAAATTTTATCATACTTGGAAGAGGTCAACTAGGTGATGCCTTGTCTTCCCTATATAATCCTATATAAAACATGTGAACCCAGGGCGGGACCATTTTTGACCCCAGAGTCGTTTTTTTAAACAAACTTGGTAGAGATCCACTTGGTGATGCTAAATACGAAAAATCAAGGCTCTTGGCCCTGTGGTTTCAGGCAAGAAGATTTTTTTCACATTTTCCCTTTATAAGCCTATGTAAAACATGTGAGCCCCTGGGTGGGGCCATTTCTGGCCCAAAGTCTCTAATTTGAACAAACTTGGTAGAGGGCCACTAGGTGATGCTAAATACCAAATATTAATAGTCTAGGCTTTCTGGGTTCAGACAAGAAGATTTTTTCTTGTTTTCCCTACATAAGCCCATGTAAAACATTTGACCTCAGGGGCGGGGACATTTTTGGCCCAAGGTCTATAATTTGAACAAACTTGGTAGAGATCGACTAGGTGATGCTGCATACCAAACATCAAGGCTCTAGGCCTTGTGGTTTCAGACAAGAAGATTTTTTCACATTGTCTCTATATAAGCCAATGCAGAACATGTGACCCCCAGGCTGGGCCATTTTTGGCCCAAGGAATATAATCTAAACATGTGACCCCCAGGCGGGGCCATTTTTGGCCCAAGGAATATAATTTGAACAATCTTGGTAGAACCACTGGGTGATGCTACATACCAAATATCAATGATCTAAGCCTTCTGGTTTCAGACAAGAAGATTTTTTCACGTTTTCCGTATATTAGCCTATGTAAAACAGTTGACCCTCAGGGCGGGGCCATTTTTGGCCCCAGGGCTATAATTTGAACAAACATGGAGAAGGTCCACTAGGTGATGCTAAATACCAAATATCAAGGCTCTAGGCCTTGTGGTTTCAGACAAGAAGATTTTTCACATTTTCCTATATAAGCCTATGTAAAACATGACCCCGGGGCGGGGCCATTTTTGGCCCCATGGCTATAATATGAATAAACTTGGTAGAGGTCCACTTGGTGATGCTAATACCAATTATCAATTGTCTAGGCCTTCTGGTTTCAGACAAGAAGCTATTTTCACGTTTTCCCTATATAAGCCTGTAACATGTATGGTGTTTATCTGTTTAATATGTTTACCAAGTTTCTGTTAACCCAGATATTGGAGATATTGATGGTAAATAAGTTATTGTAAATAAGGTGTTTATTTGATTATAAGATTTTTCTAGAAGGATGACTTATCATCTAGAAATAAAAAAAATGCATTGTCATGGAATTTTCCAGAAAAGACCAGAACTAACCAGAATTTTCTTTTCAATGCAAATAGAAACTTTGAGTAGGTTCTGGAATTCAGTGGAAGTTTGTGGAATTTTCCAGAATAAATAAATATAGCATATGATATAATAGTTCTTTCTTGACCATTCTAGAACTTTCTTAAACAGTAAATATAAGAGTAAAATTTTCATAAGGGCATCTTTGAAATAATTTCACCATTTAAAAGTCTAAACCTTTTGTGCTGGAATTCTATACTGGAATATAGTGTTTAACTTATTCATTCTGGATTACTTTGGATTAATCAGTTTTGGATTCAGACTTAGTGTTGATTTGGAATTAACTTCAAAATCTGGGGATCAGAAACTGTTGAAAGACTTGTGTTGATAAATATTCTGAGGGACAGTTTGGACATACAAGGTATTGTAAATTAGACCTTCTTTGATTTTATAACTATTTTCCATTGCTTATTGTAAATGATAATTTTGTTTTCAATAAATTTTGTTAAATTTTAAAAGTGCTTTTTGCTGACTTTCCATATAGCAAATTTTGGTTTCCTGAATTTGTTTCTAGTTACGCCTGGCACGTAACAAGCCTATGTAATACATTTGACCCCGGGGCAGGGCCATTTCTGGCCCCAGGGGTATAATTTGAACAAACTTAGTGGAAGTCCACTAGGTGATGCTACATACCAAATATTAAGGCTCTAGGCCCTGTTGTTTCAGACAAGAAGACTTTTGCACATTTTCCCTATATAAGCCTATGTAAAACATGTGACCCCCTGGCCAAGCCATTTTTGGCCCTAGGGATAAAATTTGAAAAAACTTGGTAGAATTCCACTAGGTGATGGTAAATACCAAATATCAATAGTCTAGGCCTTCTGGTACCAGATAAGAAGATTTTTTCATGTTTTCCCTATATAAGCCTATGTAAAACATGTGACCCCCGGGGTGGGGCCATTTTTGGCCCCAGGGTTATTATTTGAACAAACATGGTAGAGGTCCACTAGTTGATGCTTCTTACCAAATATCAAGGCTTAATGGCCCTGTGGTTTCAGACAAGAAGATTTTTTTCACATTTTCCCTATATAAGCCTATGTAAAACATGTGACCCCCCGGGGGCATATTTGGCCCAAGGGCTATAATTTGAACAGACTTGGTAGAGGTCCACTAGGTGATGCTACATACCAAATATCAAGGCCCTAGGCCTTCTGGTTTCAGACAAGAAGATTCTTTCACATTTTCCCCATATAAGCCTATGTAAAACATGCAACCTTGGGGCCGAGCCATTTTTGGCCCCAGGGCTATAATTTGAACAAACTTGGCAGAGGTCCACTAGGTGATGCTACATACCAAGTATCAAGGCTCCAGGCCTTCTGGTTTCAGACAAGAAGATTTTTAAAGTTTTCATCTCAAAAATCTATTTTTAGCCATTGTGACCTTGATATGCAACAGACCAGAACCATTTGAACAATTTTGGTAGAGGGCCACCCAAGGATCATTTGTGTGAAATTATTTCAAAATTGGACCATGGTTTATGGGGGAGCTGTCATTTAAGTAAATTGTTAACGGACGACAGGTGGACGTACAGATGACGGACAAAGACCGATCACTAAAGCTCACCTTGTCACTACGTGACAGGTGAGCTAAATATGGTGGTGAGCGTTTTTAAGAAAGAGTGTTTATTGGAATAATTATGATACAAGCAACACTTACCTCTTGTAAAATTTTATCTGTTGGATCACTAGCTTCAATAATAGTAGGCTGAATGAAGTAGCCTTTACTGAAAAATAAAAGATACAGCATTTATTGATATTGTTCATTCACACAGGTTTCATAGTGTTTGCTTCCAAAGTAAAAGTCATTTTGGGGTGTATTTGAATATACGCAGCAGATGTAAAAAGCAGACAACATTTCCAGATCAAAAAAATTGGCCCATCCTCAGATGGGCAACCATCTGGGTCTTCACACTGATTGCCAATCTACTCATTTACCGGTTCAAGTAAAAAAAAATCAATACTTTTATTGAAGCTCTAACATGGGACCTTTCGGTCCAACAAAGGGAGATAGGGAATCTTACATGCGTATTTGATATGGAGACAGTGGGTGTCTTGCAAGCCTTTGTTGGACATGTGCGCATCATTGAAAGGGCTAAATTAAAATATGAGATTAAAATACATCAAATGAAAATTTATACATTTTTCTTCCAACAGGTATCATTGTTTAGTAATTTTGACGTTGATTTCTTAAAGAATCATGCGTTTGAAAATTGCTCATTTTTCATTATGCAGATAAGGACTATTGGAAATCCTCGAAACGCTGACTAGCCTAACTTATACTTACCTATCATCATAAGTTCCACCAGCAACAAATTTCAAATTAGGTGATGCTTTAGCATAATCTAGATATCCTTTACATCTGTTAAATGACTGAAAAATATGAGAAAAAATGTCCCCTGCAGCAGTCATGATTGGGATTTTAACCCTTTGTATACTAATGGATTCTCCCCTTTGGTTTGATACAATGAATTTAGGTTGGTCCATTGTACATATCTAGGGGTCTCAGGTTATAATTTTCAAAAAAAAGTTGTATTCTTTTGTCTGAAGATCTTTTTTACATTTACAAACAGTGTAGCATTATGCTGCATTTCATCTAGGTCTTCACTGTTTGCAAACCCCTACTGGAAACCCCTAAATGGGTGCTTTTACAAACAGTGAAGACTCTGTTGAAATGCCGCATAATGAAACATTTCATCAGGGTCTACACTGTTTGTTAAGGTAAAATGATCATCCGACAAATACAATACAATGTTTTTTTTGTAATGTATAACCTGACAACCCTAGATATTCATTCAATCAGACCAGAAGAAAGAGTCCATTCCTATAGTTTTTGTTGAACCTGCCATGCAAGTTCTCATCTGTTCAGTTGGTTGGTTGGTTGTCTGTCAATTATCATTTACCATAGGTACCTTGTGAGCATAACTCATTGGACATTCTTAAATGATGAGATATTTTCTGTGTGGTCTGAAAATGAGTGTGTGTTTGTTTCATAAACCCCAAGTCAAGCTATGACACTTTTTCAGGACTTTGAACCTATTCATTTTTGAACATGGATTCAATAAAAGATAGTAAGTGAGCATGATCAGGAAATACCACAATCACAAACTGCAGACAAACCAAAGGCACCGCGAGGAAGATATCTTAATAGATAGTAGTAATCTGGCAATCGCAACTCCTACTGTTTTATACCAATATTTTCAAAAAATTTACAAGTGTTTTGATCATTGTATGAAAATGTGCATTTTTTTCCATAAAATGATTTATTTGTAACACTTTTTCAGCACTTTTATCTTCGGTATTTTTGGGGGTTGAATACAATGAAACAATGTCAAGTATGTGGGTACAGTGTAAGCGCAACTCCTTCTACAGTTTTGATACTGATTTATTTTAACTTTTACATGTGTTTTATCACGGTCTGATGATGAGTGTGACATGTATGATGTTCATCTGTATTATATGTTGTTTACTAAGTTTCTGTTGACCCAGATATTTGAGATATTGATGGTAAGCAAGTTGTTGTAAAAAGAAGTTTATTTGATCATAAGATTTTTCTAGAAAGATGACTAATCATCTAGAAATTAAAAATGTATTGTCATGGAAGTTTCCGGAAAAGTCTGGAATTCCCTAGAACTTTCATTTTTATGCCAAATAGAAGCTCTGAGTAGGTTCTAGAATCATCCAGGAAAATTGAGAAAGTTGTGGAACTTTACAGAATAGATGTTTATTATTTTATTTAGCATATGATATCATAGTTGTTTCCTGATTGTTCTGGAATTTTCTTAAACAGTATATATAAGAGTAATTTTTTTATAAAAGCACCTCTGAGATAATTTCACCATTTAAAAGTCTTAACCTTTTGTGTTGGAATTCTTACCTAGAATACTCTGTATTTAATTCATTCATTCTGGATTAATTGGATTATTCAGTTTTGGATTCAGACTAAGTGTTCATTTGGATTTAACTTCAATATCTGGGGATCAGAAACTGCTGAAAGACTTGTGTTGATAAATATTCTGAGGGACAGTTTAGACATATAAGGTTAGACTTTCTTTGACTGTATAAATATTTTTCAGTGCTTTTGTTAATGATAATTTTGTTATTTTTAATAAATTTTGTTAAATTTTTAAAGTGCTTTTTTGCTGACTTTCCAAATACCAAATTTTGGTTTCCTGAATTATTTTCTTGTTCACCTGGCACTTAACATGAACATGTGTTTTTTTTTCATAATCTTCAGTTTAATTTTTTAACACTTTTTCAGCACAGTTACAAAGAATATGAGCCACGCAAGATTTAGTAGCTTTTATAAATGCATTTAGCTATTCTTTATACAGGTATGCATACTCCATTATCTGGTAGGGCTGGAGGCGAAAAATTGCCCTGAGTCTTCATCTAGCAGTGAAGGCTCTGGCCGGATTGTGCAAGCTTGTCTGAACCTTCACGGTTGTCATGAGCAATAAGAGCCAAAATCTCAAAAACTTGCTCACAGTATTCAGAGCTTGTTAAATCCTACTCATTTGCTCATATTTGTGAATGCCTCAAGCAGCAGAGCAAGTGAAAATTTTGAGTACCTTCAATGCAAAGGGTCAATATTTCTATAACTGCTAATAATTATATGAGGCAGGGCAAATGTCTATTCTATTATAACCATTCTCTTGGTGATGACAACAAAAATATCGACTATTCTGTCTGCTAAATTATCTTAACCCTCTGAAGTAACCCACAGGAGCAGTCTGATCTGTGACAAAAATGGTTGACTGTTTGCTGAAATTTATCTATGATGTAAGCGACTTGATGTAAAAGACTGCTGCAGCAGATGACATTACTTCTAACACAATTAAGGTTGACCGTTAAAGCGCCACCTATAATTTGCAGCAGGCGACAATTTAAAATTTTGCCGCTTTTTCGAAAATAACCAATAAGGCATGATATTTCATGAGAATCGTCTGCTGGCAGACAATTCTCATGTAACATCATACTTTATTTTTGTCGAAAATTGGGAAAAATGTTGCAAAATTTGTCCTCTGCTGCTGTGTGATTGGCGCTTTAAGGGTAAAGATGTTTCAAGTTCTGGTATGTCAGATTAATACTCACAGCTTGGTCTATAACAGCTGAGACAAATGTTTTCCCATCAAGTGGGGATCCAACTTGGATTTTCTTGTGAATTTCTACCATGCCATCTCTGATTTTCGGCCATAGGGATTGTGGACAGTACATTCTTGACAAGGCCGAGCATTTTTGTCCACTGTATTCAAAGCCAGACTGAATTGATCCGTATATTATATCATCTGGGTTGGCAGTAGGATGAACAAAATGCATGTTCTTTCCTCCACATTCTGTGAAAAAAAATAAAAATGGAATAATTTAAACCTATGATCAGTGGCAATAACTCATAACAGCAGTATTTGAGCATTAATTTCTATACAAAACTTTAAGTATACAATGTAAATGGGCCAGGATATGACAAAAGGTACCTTATGGATGTGATAATAAAAAAAAATATAGCTGATGTTAAGCCTGTAAAGTACTACCTCTTAAGAGCATTTCCTAAAAATTTGAAGCAATTATCTTTAATATTGACGATAAAGGATGTTAGAAGCGACATGTAATCAAGTTTGGAATGCAGTGATTTTATTTGGGATTTTAGGAAGCTACCTTTTCCTTCACATTTGGGAAAATATTTTATTAAAATTGGGAAAATAAGTGCTAAAATACATGAAATTGAGAAAATAACGGCCATTTTTGGATTGGGAATGACTCCCATACAAGGCCTTAAAAATGGCCAAATAAAATCACTGGAATGTGACGTCAAGAAGGACGTTCAGCCTAATATGACATCAGAGTGCTGTTCTCCAGTTGCTTGTTGGTTATTTTTGGCTCAGTATAAACATCTAACACATATAATGTATTCACAAGCATTGTCTACATTATAATGTAAATGCGAATGAAATTTTATGACAATATAGTTTCTTAGTCGTTTTATAGGCAATTAAAATGACCCACCCTTCATGATGCGCCCTTGTAGGTGTTATGGCCTCATCGTTGCCATGGCAACATCACTCATGCATAACTTTAAATATAATCACAAAGGTTTGCTACTTTGGTGACTTTAAACTATAAAAACATTTTCATGGTAATATAAGAGTATGTGAAAATTTGTAATTTTAGGTGTTTTTCAAATGTCTCTTGTGTAATATTTGCTGAAATGCCTTTAGGACCCTTTTCTCAGATCCGCGCTCAATGTAGTTTACATTCTAAATATATTATCAAATTATTGGAGGCATTATGATGTCAATTGGTGCCATGAATCTGTCAATATCTGCAGTTCCCTGTCGAAAACAAACATATTGATCAGTACATGAGATTTTGGTTCTTATCCCATATGACATATTTGATGAAATATCAAGCCTAACTTCGTTTTTTTTCTAAACCACTTTCTAGGCCAGGGATAAAATTTAGCACTTGCTAACTTGCTAAATGCTAGTAGTTTTTCCAAAAAAGCAAGTTGAAATTACCATCACTTGCTATTTTTAGCAACTGAATACAATTTGCTCTTTCCAAATTATGCAACATAGCATAAACTGCTTAAAAAACAGTGAAGATCCTGATCAGCCAGCTTCTTCAGAAGCTGGCTGATCTGGATCTACACTGTTTTCAGGATAACCAAAATGTGCTTTCAGAAAGGTTAGGAGATAGTATTTGAAATAATTTTTGGCACACAATCTTGTCAACACATACTCTAAATGAATTGGTTTCTTTTTTCTAAATATAGCAAGAAGTGAGCGAAGCTCACATACCCCCGGCGGTAGCCATCAGAGGTTGTAACACTTTCAGAGAAAAGACAAAATTGTCAAAGATTTCATAATCCTAAATAAAGTAGTTTCTGAGAAAACTTTGATGAAAAATGTCCATATGTGTTATATAAGAGTGACAGAAGGAAAAATTGAAAATTTGAAAAAAGAAGGCAAAATGAGGATTAGCACCTTAGTTTTCATTTACACAATACACTTCTCCTACCTGAAAGTACACAAATAATTTCATAATCCTAAATCAAGTAGTTGCTGAGAAAACTCTGACAAAAAACGTCCATATGTGTTATATAAAAACGTCCATATGTGTTATATAGGAGTGACAGAAGGAAAAATTGATAAAGAAGCCAAAATGAGCTTTATCATCTTTATTTTCATTTACACAATACACTTAGCCTACTTGAAGGTGTACACTAAATATGAAATCACTGGCTCCAATAGGAGCCGAGAGATCTGCGACAGAAATTTTCATTGGATAGAAAGAAAAATGAATAAATAAAGAGACTGATAACCAAGATGTGGCTGTTCTTTTGTTACACAATACAACTAATCACTATCAAGCTTTGTACCAAATTTTAGAATCCTAACTTAAGTAGTTGCTGAGAAATCTTTGACAGAAAAAATGTCTATATGTATTATATAAGAGTGAAAGAAGGAAAAAATGAAAATTTGAAAAAAAAAGGCAAAATGAGGATTAGCATCTAAATTTCCATTTACACAGTACACTTTGCCTTCCTGAAGGTGTACACAAAATTTGAAAACAATGGCTCCAATAGGAGCTGAGAAATCTGTGACAGAAATTTCCATTGGAGAGAAAGAAAAATGAACAAATAAAGGGACTGATAAGCAATTTGTGGCTGTTCTTTTGTTACACAATACAACTCATCACTATCAAGCTTTGTACCAAATTTCAGAATCCTAACCCAAGTAGTTGCTGAGAAATCTTTGACGAAAACTTTTTCCATTGGAGAGAAAGAAAAATGAACAAATAAAGGGACTGATAAGCAATATGTGGCTGTTCTTTTGTTACACAATACAACTCATCACTATCAAGCCTTGTACCAAATTTCAGAATCCTAACCCAAGTAGTTGCTGAGAAATCTTTGACGAAAAAAAAAGTTTACAGACAAACAAACAAACAGACAAACAAACAAACAAACATAATTACAGAAAAGGCAAAAACTATATACCCCCTATATACTTCGTACCGGGGGTATAATTAGCCATATATGTAGTGACTTAGCAAGTTGATCATAACATTTAGCAAGTAAGAAAAATTATCACTTGCTATTTTTAGCAAGTGGTTAAAAATCTTAAATTTGGTCCCTGAAGGCTATTGTGTTATTGAGAGTTGATTGTATTTATGTAAACAGATAAAAAGGTTCTTCACCTCCTATTAATCTTGGGTAGGTTCTGTAGTTCTCTAGGTTTTCACCAACCTGCTTCCAAAGACGCCGGAATGTACTGAAATTTCAGATAAAAAAATCACAATTATTTTCAGATTAAAGATTTAGGCTGCCAAAACTGATCAGAATGACCCAAAGGAGGAGTCTGATCTGGATTCATATTGTTCAAAATATAGGCTACCAAAGTATGAGCAAGCTGACAACAATTGTTGTGAATGGCGAGAAAAGAATTAAGTTGAGTAGCATCAGCATTATGCATTAAACAACAAAACCTAAAATCTAAAAAAAAAAGGCAATTTTCATTTGAGAAATGCAAATATATTCATCATGAAATAGAATTGCTATTTGCTAAATGTATCTTCTGTGCACAAGGGCATCTGTAAGTTGACATTTTTATGTCCCAAACATTTATTTAGTTGGACCTGATCTGGGTCTAAATAGTGTACAAAGTGCATCAGCAGATGACAAAGCTACCAGTAGCAGGGAAAAAGTTAAATAACATACTGAGTGCATAGATCAAGATAAGTGAATTTTTGGAGTGAAAAAATTGTGAATATTTTCTTATCCATTTGTTTTAACATACGTTTTGGGAGCGCAATAGAACCGTTTCAATGGGACGGTTCTATTGAGTAGCCACAACATATGTTTTGATTGAGAAATAAGAAAATTAATTTTCTTGTCTAGGGGCCTATGAGTTTACTTACGCTACACTGCCAGTGAAATTTACACCAGCAAGATGCCAAGACTTAATAACAGTATCACCATACAGGGGGCCATCTGCGGGGACAAGTGATCACCCCTGTCGGAAGTCCAGCTTCCTGATAGATACTGAGTGATTATTTACCCAACACTGCCTGTGAAATTCACGCCAGCAAGATGCTTAGACTTAGTAACAGTGTCTCCAAACAGCGGGCCATCTGTCGTGACAAAGTTGATCACCCCTGATGGAAGTCCAGCTTCCTGATAGATACTGAGTGATTACTTACCCAACACTGCCTGTGAAATTCACCCCAGCAAGATGCTTAGACTTAGTAACAGTGTCTCCAAACAATGGGCCATCTGTCGGGACAAAGTTGATCACACCTGCCGGAAGTCCAGCTTCCCGGTAAATTTTGTAGATGAGATAGTTGGACAACATGGCTGTATCAGAGGGCTTCCAAAGAACGACATTGCCCTGAAGTAATAATAGAATGATTTCTTATCAAGTTTACCAATTTAAAGGCAAAGGTAAATTTAAATCACCCGATCCACTAACATAAGCCATTTTGTGTTTGTTTTGTTTGAGGTGTTAAGTCCCAGTCAAAAGCTATGGTCAATATTTACTGATCAATCTCCACGAAAGTATGGGACTGGGTCAGGCTCTATCTCCAGACCCACTACTGAATGGCCACGTGGCCTGGCAGAGGATGTAGCATAAATTTTATTTTTAACAAAATTTGCTTGGTATCATTTGCCTTTATTTATATGAATTGATGCTTTCACACTAGTCGATATTTTTTATTCATGTCAGTATATTTTCCCCGAGTTGAAACATACTAAGCACTGAGAATAATGTGTTTTGCTCAATGACATGACACCCACTGACCTGCTATCTCTTGGTCACCAGCCAAGCACTCTACCAATTGAGCTAAGGTGCTCCCTAGTTTGCTGTTGTTGCTTTTTTAAAGTTTTTTTTTTTTTTTTTTTTTTTTTTTTTGGGGGGGGGGGGGGGGTTGGGGGGGGGGGGGGGGGGGTTGGTTTGATTCATTATGTCCCAGTCAACAGCTATGGTCATGTTGGGTTGGTCAGTTCACTTACGGTAACCACACTTTTTTCCTGCGCAAACTTGATTAATAGTCAGGAAAAAAATCAGAAAAAGACGCTTCTTTAAGAAGGTACAGGCATTTTGTGAAGAAATGGTTTTGAGATGCCTATTTGGGGTATTTTGGTATGCTGAATCCAAAAATCAATGTTGGCAAGCTGAAAAATGGGGTCTTCACTATCTAATTTGCATATTTCCAAGATGGCCGCCAGATTGAAGAAAAATCCATAAAAATCTGTAGAGTAACATGTTAAGGGTGCCAAACTGGTACAAATGAACCCAAAAGCATCTTCTCATGATTGGGGATCTTCACTGACATTAATTTATGCATTTAGAATTAAAAATATGACCAAGAGGTAATCAGGGGAGACAACTTGAGCAAAAAATCTTGCTTCCAACTTAGTTAAGGTTTTTCATGATAGTCAATGCTTATTATCTGGCCCAAATGGGTCAGGAATGATTTCATTAAAATGAGAACTTTAAAAAAAATGCATCACAATGATATCACTATTGTTTGCAGGAAAATATAGCGATTTAAGCAAATTACTGTAAGGCTCAGCTAGGGGAGGGGGTTAATGAGATTTTAAAGAAAGTGGGCCTGTACCTACAAAATGACTCGTTTCTCATCAGCAATTCACCCTACACTATTAAACTTGCTAGCGAATTATAGCTTAGATATAGTACTTTCATCTGATGGAATGATCTGATAAGCAGATTAGTTATCTAATTTGCATATTCATCAATACTGATGAAAATTTCAGAAAATAAGGGAAAATTATTAAAAAAAGCAAATATAATCTGAATTCTGCCCCCAAACTGTCCTTGTTGCATGTTATTATATCATCAGTTATACAAGTCCTTTCATCCAATAGTTATATAATAAAATTATATCATTTGCATATTCATGAGTATTTATGAAAGTAGAAATAGAGATAAATTCATGGAATAACTATTCCCCCCCCCACACCCCCACACACACGCCTTGGGAGAGGGGAGGGGGCTTATTCGACTTACCTTGCACCCAAGGACAATTATTCATGGATGCCAAATTGTTCAATGGGACCACTTAATACCAAAAATTCTTATTGTCTCCGAAAATAAACCTATTTGGATAACATAAAATTGCATGGTGTCCATGGCAATCCATCGAGCACTGTAGCTGGGTCATTCGCAAGCAGACCCAAGATTGACACTTGCTTGCTGCATATACTTTCATAGATTGTTTCTCTCTTCCACTAATTCAAGGAAAACAAACTGTCAGATACTGGCGAAACAAAATGGTCGCTAAATAGCAAAGAAAAAACTGGCTAGAACAATTTACCCTTCCCCCATAATGTGAAAATACACAATATGATTCTAAAGAAAGTGGGTGTACCTACAAAATGGTTCGTATCTAAGCAGCAACTCATCCTAGACTACCCACCCTGGTACCAAATTGAAGCCTAGACATAGTTTTTTTTATTCAATGTGCTGATATGCAAATTTTCACTTTTGCATATTCATGAGTATTAATAAAAAAATATAAAAAAAAAGAAAATTCGTAGAAAAAATAAGGGGGTGAGCCTATACACATTACCCATATGTCATTTGCTAGTTATCATAGACTATCAAACTGGGTACCAATTCAAAGCCAAGGCAAAATACTCTTATCCAATGGTACGAAATGCAAATAATATAATATAAATAGTCATGAATATTTATGAAAACATGAGAAATAAGAGAAAAATGGTATGAAAAATAAGGAGGGTGAGTACAATATTACTTAAATGTAAGCTGCTAACTCTTCTAGACTACCAAACTTGTTACCAAATTAAATTTGTCAATACATTACACTTTAACCCAATAGTATGATATACAAATTATCTAATTTGCATATTCATGAATATTAATGAAAACATTAGAAATAAGAGAAAAATGTTAGAAAATTTAAAGGGGTGTACGTACAAAATAACCCATATGTCAGCTGCTAACAATTCTAAACTTCCAAAATTGGTACCAAATGAAAGATGAGTCATAGAACTTTAATACAATAGTCTGATATACAAATCTTATTTACATATTTGTGAATATTTATGAAAACATTAAACAAAGAAAGAAAAATTGCAGAAAAATTAAAATGGGTACATCTATAAAATTACCTAGATCTCATCTGCTGATTGTCATAGACTAACAAGCTTGGTAGCAAATAAATGCTAAGACATAGCAAATTGTATGCCATGATTGGATATGCAAATCATTTTATGATTATATTCTTGAATATTCATTTAAATGTTAGAAAATAGGGAAAAATGGTAATAAAATTAAGGGGGGTGTACCTACAAAATTACTCAAATCGTAGCTGCTAATATTCCTAGACTACCACACTTGGTACCGACTTAAAGCTAAGACATTTTACTTTACTCAATAGCCATTATGTGAAATTTTCTGTCTTTTGAATTTATTAATATTAATTTAAACATTAGAAAAGAGAGAAAAACCGTAGAAAAATTAGTGGGGGTCTACTTCTAAAATTACTACTATCTCATCTTTAAATTGTTCTAGACAATTAATCTTAGTATCAAATTAAGGCTGAGACATAGTTTTTCATTCCAATGGTCAGATATACAATCAATTAACAAACATATTCATGAATATTGATAAAAACCATAGAAAACTAAAGAAAAATTGAAAACGAATCAATAAGGTTGTATGTTCAAAAAATACTAATTAATAAACGAATTAAATAATTTGCATATCAAACAACACTATTATAGAATTTTTTTTGGACTTTAATTTGGGAACAAGTTTAGAAAGTAAGTGAGTATGTAATCTATGATAAATAGCAGCTGAGATGAGTAATTTTGCATGCACATTTTATAAATTGTTTTCTAATTTATTCTCATTTCTAATATTTAATTAATATTCATTAATACAATTTTTAGATAATTTACATATTGGTCCATTAAGTAAACATGATATGTATTAGCATTGAATTGGTACCAAGGCTCGTAGTATAGGATAGTAAGCAGCTGAGATGTGGATAAATTTGCATGTACACCCCCTTAATTTTCATGATTTTTCTCTTATTTCTATATTTTCGTTAATATTCATGAATATGCAAATTTGATAATTTGTATATCTGAACATTGGATGAAAGTCCTATATCTTAACATTCAGTTGGTACCAAGTTTAAAAGTTTCGGATCAGTTGCTGCTGAGATATGAGTACTTTTGTAGGGACATCCCCATTCTTAAGAAGCGCATTATGCGTTGCCATGGAAACCATGCGATTTAACATAGCTCAAATAGGTTTATTCTTTAGGGCAATAGTTTTCCCCATTTAGGTGGTCTTCCAAAACAATTTGACAAACATTGCAAGGTTGGACTAATTAGACCCTAGGGTACTAAGGAATGAGCATGCTGTTACTTTTTATAGATACAAAATGTACCATATATTTGGGCATGGACATTATGAAATATTTATTTTAAAACAAGACAACTTGTCGATTATCAAAGTTTCTTTCTAACTTATTACTTGAAAAGCTGGTTAACAGTCCAAAATCATGCTATGAATAAAACTAACATTTACAAAGCAGGATACTGAATAAGGCAAGTTTATATAATAATTTTATAGACTAAATGGACATTTATTACCATGAATACGGTAATATCCTGGATCAATTATGTAAATTGCCGCCCAAACCATGTTATCTAATGGTAAAATGATCTTAGGACATAAACCAAATGTTTTTGGATACAAAAACATTGTCAAAAAATAAAATATTTCAGTTATATGTCAAATTTTATGATTTTTGGCGGCCATTTTGAAAATATGCAAATTAGGTCATTAAGTCGTCATTTCTCAGCTTGCCAACATTGGTTTTCGGATTCAGCATACCAAATTACCCCTAATCAAGATGTCAAACCCTTTTCTTCACAAAATGCCTGTACTTGTTAACTTTTCTGAATTTTTTTTCCTGACTATAAGCAGTTAACCAGTATTTAGTGCACATACTTTCTCTTTTAACTGACAGCAACCCCTCTTGAATCAGTGAAAGGGAAGAGAATGACTGTAGAAATTATTTCATTATCAATTTCCACGAAAGTATGGGATCTGGCCAGGATCGAACTTGTGACCCCTGGACCAATCTTCAAAGTAGCTGGCACAGAAGGCAAAGTAGCGAGGCTGTTTTTGTCGGCTGCCGGCTCTTTACGAAAACACTGGCAGCCAGACAGGTTACCGATTGTGCTACGCTGCCCAGTCTTTTTTTTAATGTAATAAGATTAAAGCTATAGGTAACAGTTTAAATGATGGTTATAGTGCCTTTAATATATATATATTGTATCTTTTGGGAGTTTCTGTAAAATTGATATTATAAGAAATAGGGCTGGTGGATTTGGTCCCTGGAGTGGTACATACCATGAGGGCAGGAGCAGAGCAAAGATTTCCTCCAATAGCTGTGAAATTGAACGGTGACACTGCA